>JAODJU010000035.1:4314142-4348875 GCA_026776725.1 Gnathonemus echidnorhynchus
CAATTGCCAGGGAATTGGGAGAGAGCAAAAACATGGACCGTCTGGTGGTCCCTGAGGACTGGGTTGAGAAACCCTGTAATATAGTAATATATTGGTCTGAAATGCAAACTCAATCAATAAAGGGAACAGCAATGCAGGCCGGAAACACAGTTTGACTCCACGGGCAATCAGAATGGACACCTCAGAATGAGGTCCTTCAGCTTTAGTGCATATTCTGAGTTTCTTTTTTTAGAGATTATCCCTGTGAAGTCTACATCATTAATCAGCACCCAACAACTTGCAAGGCGTATTCTGGGCATGGAGGCAGGTTAATGGAGTTTATGGTGTTTATCTCACGGCTGCTTATCTACCATATGCAAGATCCAGTCACATCAATTTAACTGGAGACAGGAAGTTTACAGCGGGCGACAGGCTGGGCTCTGAATGCGGAATCAGTGAGTGCTCACTCTTAGTGCAACGAGCTGGATAAACGCTGGCAGGCCTCCTTTGGGACAAAGCATTTTTCAAATGGGGTGAATAGTGACGAGTGCCTTCTGGTGCTTTTATGGATGGGTTAAAATTATAAAACCCACTGCAGAAACACTCTATTCTACCATGAAAGCTAAACCCAAAGGGAATGCATGTCAGAGGACAAATGTAGCAGTAAACAGATAGTAAACACTCATGACCCCGAGCTGGATAGACAGCTGGAAGATGGATGCATGGACAAATAGTAAAAAATTGTCAGATGTTCACAAAATGGGCATTTCATGCTTGTCCACCGGGTGTTTATAATTGAAATGAGGAGAATGTGGACATATTCATTAAAAAACAGTTTACAGAGTCTCAGATGACTCCAAATGGCAAATCACAGATGACAAATAGTCTGGATGTTTCTGCCAATGGATGGCACCCTCAACATGTTATTAAGGACTAAATGTGCCCAGCGACATCACCGCTGTCACGTTAAGCAAGCCCAGGGCCATCATCAGTGCGACAACAGAAACGATGCCTGTCTCTGATACTCCTGCTGTGCCCCCCAACCCGGTGGGTGCCTGAGAGGTGCCCGCTGGAGCTGAGGGAGGGGTGCCTGTGCCCCCCACCGTACCTGGTGTGTGAGAATTACCTGCTACAGTTACTTATTTGAGGTTAAGCCATGGCTGTTTCATAGGAGAGTGAGTGCAAGTTAGGGAGGGTAACTTCATCAATACACCTACTGCAAAAAACACCCCCATTTACCAAACACCATGTATTACAAACCCAAAGATGGACACAATGAAAGTGCCCTCCTGTACACGACCGTACAGCCAGTGCTGAAGGTCACCATGGTTAAAGTTTGCATGACTGCGTGGAGCTTGGCCTTGCTACAGAGCTGATATGTGCTCACCCTGTTTCCCTCTGCTGCACACTTCACCCAGTAAAGCAGTGGTCTGTCCTGTAAAGCAGTGGTCTATTCTGTAAAGCAGTGGTCTGTCCTGTAGAGCAGTGGTCTGTCCTGTAGAGCAGTGTTTCCCACGCCGGTCTTTGAGGACCCACACAAAGTCCTCATTTGTGCTCTGGGAGCTGGGAGGAAGCAAGGAAAATACGGACCGACTGTGGGTCCCCGAAGGACTGCATTGGGAAACTCTGCTATAAAGCAAAAGTAGAAAAACTCTTCTGACCATAAGCCAAACCCTGACTCTCTGCCCTGAACTTCACCCTAACCTCCTATTCTGAGACTCAGCACTGCTGTCCTGTCTGCTGCTGCACAAACTTCTGATGTGACAGTTAATAAGTGCCACTGATTTTCCAGTATGTTGGACCAGTGGCGACCTATGAGGGAGGATGGACATCCTAAATAGCCGCGTCACCCCCTCAGTTGGGTCCAACCAAGGGTTAAACGGCTGATCTCCTCTCAGGGGAAGGAGTCGCTCTCCACAACGTCTCCAATACGAGCGGCTGCCACGTCAGCTATGAGCCGGCTATTTATTTTTAACAGTATGAGTTGTTTTCAGCCTGTGCCATGTTGACTGGAGCTGCTGACGGGCAAGTCGCATCTGTCAGACATGCGATCAAGCTGCGCGGCTTAATGCGCCGGAGCCTCGGCGCGCTCCTTCCATTTTTAGGCGGTGCTGCCGGTGCCCGCTCACAATGTCAGGGAGGGCGTTTTCACCAGGGCCCGGCCGGTGCCAGAATTCTGTTGTTTTGTCATTTTTAATATGTTTGTTATTATTTGTTATTATTCAGGTCAGAAAATGAAATAAGCAAAACTAGATTATTAGGAGTAGATGTGATATTTCAGCAGTTTTATACCTGGAGTGATAAACAAAAAGCTTAGGAGAAAAGTCAATTTTGCAATATTTTATTTCTCACTGCGGCAGAAGAGGATAATTGTGAAAATTCAGCATTGTCAGGAGACTTTAATGTCTATAAATTAGAAATAAAAAGGATAAATATTTAGCTTCGTCTGCCTCAGGGCCATTCTGTCATAAAGGCCGTCATATAAAAAGTCCTGCAGAGTAATTAACCTGCCTTTCACCTGTCTAGATGGCCAGATCGTTAGGTGTTAAGAGTTTCCCAGAATGCCATGGGGATGCTGTCTCCAGAGACCCGAGTCCGGAACCTTCTGCTCCAGTCCAGAGTCTCCGGTTACCCAAACATGACCCTCAGCGATGGTTCTAAGGAGGTGGAACACAGTGACTTTACAGTTTTACAGTTTTTCTATATGTTCAAATAATGTACAGGTATAGGATGTAATATATTGTACAATGTCCTTTATCACCGGTGTTCCAGTAATATAGTTCAGCACAATCACCACAGTTTTCACATATTACCTTAGTATGGGCAGTTTTCTTTGCTCAGTCTTTAGATAGATATGCCTGTTTATTGCTTACATCAAATAAACTTCCTGAGTCACACTCTAGTTGTACTCACACATAATATTGTCAGGTCAAGCAAAGATATTTTGAAATAAAGACCACAAACACCACAAACCTGTGTCCTCCCCCCACGTGTGAAATCTAATCAATGTCCTTAAACATTTTACACAGGGTGTCAAAATAAAAAGCCTTCTGTACTGCTGGCTATGTAACATCACATTTGCTGAATTATGGCTTCTTATCTTTAAATATGTGCAAGCCTTTAGTGCTTGTTTCCAATTTTGTGCACAATGGTACGATGGGCCAGCTGTCCGTATGTCCAGGGGAGTTTCTAGCTATTGAAAAGATCAGGGGCTAAGTCAGGTTTATCTGGGGCTTGACTTTTTATTGTTTTTGAAGGAAGATTGGCATTGGGGCTAAAATCCTCGGAGCTAGGCTTAAAATACTCGGGGCTAGGCTTAAAATACTCGGGGCTAGACTTAAAATAGTCAGGGCTAGGCTTAAAATACTCTGGTTATAGCCCCGAGTGATCAGACCTAATGACGCCCATGCGTATGTCTTTAGGTTTCTGGTGACATTTGCACCACACGGGATTTTAATAGCGGTGCAGCTCCAGAATGTACCTGCAGGAGACGCTATTATCGATCACCGCTGAACTGTAATTAGTGCTTGCTGCCTTTCTGCTTTTGAATGTGTGGGGAAGATGTCCGTAAACAACCTTTCTGAATGTTGGATTCCGGTACTTTCTTTTCCTGCACGTCTTTGCTTATCTGTATCCTGAAGCTGATGTTATTTCTATTCAAATTTGTTTGCTCTCTCTTATCAAAATTCGGGGCTTCTCTGTTATTAAAGGTATAGCACAGCGCCTTATCAGCACAGGGAATTTCACCTGAAGAGCGTGACACTCCGACTGCATAAGTGTAGGTTGTTTCATCTTATTTATAGATGCTTAAACTGGCCTGTTTTGCTGCCTCCTCATTTCAATCCTCCCGAGGCAACACTTATGCTCCGAAATGATATTGTTTTAACTTCTCCAAGAAGGGAACTGCATGCATTTATGCATTTCAGGCTTAATTTCAATTTTAATGCATCCCTCAATAGTAGGTTATCTGTGTCCTGCGTATCAGGAGTAAACTCTGCTGCTCGACGGCAACAACAACAGGAGTGTACTGTGCCTGGAGAACTCGGTGCCCTCCAACCGCGAGAGGGTCAGAGGAGGAACTGTTTGCCTGGCAAAGGGAAGGTGCCGTTATCCCTGCCAAGAGGAGCGGGGTTGTGTCGAGTCAGAGAGGGCCGGTGAAGCGGTGGCCACTGGCCGCGTGCTGACAAGGCCAGCTTGTTAGCTGAGATTCAACACAGCTCAGCAAAGGCACGACAAAAACACGGCTGTTTGTCGCTGCACGCGTTTATTCCCTGTAAGATATTCTCGCATAGTGAAGACGGCACAGAGCATGTCTTTCCTGCCTGTCCATCGTGTTGTGTTTTTATAAATTCTCAGAAGCCATTTACTCTTACAATAAAGCATTGGATGACCTTTATGATGACACGGGAGGGGAGTGTGAGGGTTCTGGGTGGGGTCAGCGTGGGCCGGTATGAGCTGATTGTCCTGGCCAGTCTGGGCTAAGGAGCCCTACCAGCCACATAAACCCCTGGGGGTTCCATGGACCATCAGAGGTCTAAGCATGACCTGGGAAACATTTTTCATGCCTTCAGCTCCAGTCGCTTGGATTTTCGTAACATCGTCCTGTTTGACCTTCTCAAAAAATTCACAAGACAGCTCCAGCTCATCCATAATGCTGTCGCTAGAATGATAACTAGGATCAAGAAGAGCGGAGACGTCACTCCAGTCCTTCACTCTTTACACTGGTTTCCAGATGACTTTAGAATCTACTTTATGGTGCTGCTGCTTGTTTGTAAGTCACTCACTGGTCTTGGCCCAGTTTACATCGCAGAACTTCTGAATGAATATGAACCTCAGGCCGCTAAGATCATTAGCAGCTGGTCAGCTAATAGTGCCAAGAGTGAAAAGTAAGCAAGACCAATTAGCACTCAGCTACTGCGCCACTCATAGCTGGAGCTGATTCCCTGAGGAGGTGGTCAGAAAGGCACCAAATGCTCTTACCTTCAAAACCAGGTTTAGAACATTTTTATTCCACAGAACTTTTGATTAGTGCTGCTAATCAATGTTGATGCTATATCTTTGGCTCTTATTTTATTGTCTTTTACTTGTAGTTTTTAATTTCTTTTAATTAAATTATTTTCTTGTCATTTTTATTTCTTCCATTTAATGATTGCTATTACTTGATCTTATTTTCTGTGAAGCACTTTGAATGATCTCTGTATTTGAAAAGGTGCTATATAAATAAATTTGCCATATCTTGCCTTATAACTGGGGGCTCTGCTGTCCAGTCTGATCATGCTTCCCCTAAGGGAGCTTTATTGAGTCACCCATACTGTCATAGAGCCCCCCCACACCTGCTAACACCAGCCCTGGTCCCCCTCGCCTCGGCAGAGCAGAATGCGGCACCGCCAGTCCACAAACCTGCAAAGAAAGCAGGACGGAAGTGAAGAGGACAGAGGTGAGCTGGGCTACTGAACAAAATGCTCTCCTACATCTAGCGGAATCAGATTTGAAATGCTAAGCTGCACTAAGCCCCTTCATCCCCGATAATCTTCTTCAGGGTTTGAAGGGAAAGTATCAAACTCGCCAAAGCCACTCCTGGCTCCTGGCAACAATGTCTAGACAAAGATAAGATCCACCAGTAGGTGGTTGTACTTACTGGCTACTGTGAATGTAGGTCTGCAGCAAATGGGAGCAGCATCACGCAAGGTTGACACCAAGACTGTATATACCTGCAGTAAGGCAGCCAGAGCGGGCCTAAAAATAAAATCAAATCCTGACATTTCAAACTAAACAAACTAAGAGTAAACAGTCCTGTTTCACACATGCCATTCCTCCATTCTCATGTCAGACGAGGCCTGTCAGTCACACCCGTCAATCATCTCGGATGATTCGGGCTGCCCAGAGGTGAATCCTGGAAAAAGAAGTTCTGCTGATTTCCTTCAAATGCTGCAGCTGATGAGCATATGCAGTTTGGAGTATGGAGTACAGAGTATGAAGTATGGAATATGGAGTAAGGAGTATGAAGTATGGAGTACATAGTATAGAGTATGGAATATGGAGTAAGGAGTGTGAAATACGGCATACGGAGTAAGGAATACGGATCGGTGCCACATGCAGGACCAGTGATCCTTGGCTATTCCAAGCACGCTCTTTAATAAGCTGATTTTGTGTGTACTGCAATTTCCTTGTGTTTTGTAGTTAATTAGAAACTGGAATGGAGTATCAGTTATTACAACATGTGGCATTAATTATTATTTAAGAGGCTTATTGCGACACAGCCGGAGGCTGGAGCAGGTTTGCTGGTGAGACGATTCACAGTCGGCTACTTAATAAACCTAGACTGTGCCTGACCGGGTCTTTGAGGAGAGCTATAGCAGGCAAGAGCTGTTTATGTTCACACTTACTTACAGTTTGCTGTTCTTACTTCACTTCACATTTTGTTTACTTTGGTTTCTTCTGGAACAAATGAGCACATTGATTAGCTTTGCTCTAGAGCTATCAACCTTCTGATGGCACTCTAATGTCACTGTGGTGTCACTCTGAAGTTACCCTGATGGCACTCTGGTGTCACTCTGAAGGTACCCTAATGGCACTCTGGTGTCACTTTGGTGTGACTCTGAAGGTACCCTAATGGCACCCTGGTGTCACTCTGAAGGTACCCTGATGGCACTCTGGTGTCACTCTGATGGCCCGGTCTACCCTGTCAGTGATACCCACGTGGTGATAGCCCCGTTCATCTCGCTATGGGGCAGCGCTGGCCTGCAGCCGAGATGGAAAGCGGAAAACATCTAATCCACAGCAGAATAGCCATTATCATCAGTAACTCCACAGCAAGCCTCAGGGAGCAGGGGTCTCGGAGATTGGGGACCCCAGGGAGCAGGGGCCTCGTGGAATGGGGCCCCAGAGGCTGTCTTTGTCAGATTGTACAGTATACATTTTGTTATGGGCAGGAGGCCCCACCCCAAGCCCCGCCTCCAAACCTGCCTCCAGTCTCAGGCAATTTGTCCACGATCTAAGTTGTCGATTTTAAGTGCATCACTGCATTTCCCTAATTAGGAACTTCATTACATTAAAAGTGTTGTCTGGCTTTGATGGATGCTGGCTAAACACACAGCAACAGGCCTGTCAGTCTGACATCCATGCTGGTGAAACTTTGTGGGTCTGCCTGTGGCACCCTATCCATACCACTGGCGCCACTGGCCAATTGCATTTCTCTGTTCAGCGCTCTCTTCTGGATGGATGCATGTTGCATGTGTCTATAAAGCAGCGTTCGATTTACCACTGACAGACATATGCAGGCAGTGATCTGGTACTGATCATGGCACCAATACCCCGCTATTAATTAGCCTGACAGAAAGATTAGGTGTCAGCTCAATTACAAAAGCTATAAACATGCAATAAACAAAATATTTATCATAAGACAGTTGCGCTATATATAAAATGCATAGTTCATTCTGCACTGCTTAAGAGCGTATAGATTCCCATTTAAATCTGATCCCTTCATTTGATGGCTCACCAGGTTTTGAGAGATCGTTTACTGGGACTCGCTTAAAAGTACATCTCAGATGGGTGCTTCATTAATCTGCAGCTACATTAAAAGGGGCAGTGAGAGGCTTATGGGCCGTGCTACTTAAAAGGACTCTCAAAATTCACAAACAACAAGTTCAAGGGTTCAAAAAATGTAAATAGAAAAGAGAGCTTATCAGCAGTGCTGTGTGGGACTTTCTTTGCGTGCTTTTCAGTTGTCAAAAATGTTTTCAGAAATAGAAGTTTAGTAGGGCCAAAGTTAACCTCCAAAGTGCACGTCCAGAGGGAAATCATGTAACAGCTCGAGGAAAGCCACACGGTTACTCCGCACACACGGGGGGTGACCACAGACCAGCCTCCACGCATGCATCATCCCCCCGAAATGCAGGGGAACAGATGTGCACCCGTTTAAAATTCAGGGCACAAGCCTGCGAAAGCGGGCAGACAAAGGGCCTCTGATGTCAGAGCAAACTTGTCAATCACCGACAAGCAGCATCCTGCCCGTGCACCACGCGGGGAAGACAGACGGGTGTGCGGCCGAGAGCTCACAGACACCAAGAAAAACACAGGAGCGTGACTACAGTGACAAGCGGGAGACATCAGGGCCACTTATGCAGGCTCTCCACGGAGCAGGAATCCCGAGGAGAGGGGCGAATGTTACAAAAGAGTGGCAGGTGTGGAAGGAGCTGGCAGACTTGCTGGAGATTAAGGAGAAAGCTCCGGCTGAAGATACGAGATAGGGAAGAAAATCAGGAGACACAACGGAAGAAAAATTAATGCTCACCTGTTGGGGGTCATTTTTCATCCTTTATCCTATGAGCGACTTATTCATGGTCGAAATGTACCCTGATATCCCGAGCCGTCTCTATGGCCATGAGGACCGCGGTAAAAGTAAAAAGTAAACAAAAGCATGTTTCATGAGCCACCGGCCGTTTGAGCAGATGGTGGTTTTCATTTGCACCAGCAGGAACGTTTTCAAGGTCACAGGCCACATCTTCCCACCTCAGCTGCGGCGTCCCACCGGGGCCTCGTGAGCGATCCTCACGCAGCGACTGTCGCTCTGTCATTTTCATTAATGTCACTGGCTTCCAGAGCAGGTTCACTGCCACTTAATTTCACACCCGCGTTTAGGCCAATTTGTCAAGCTCTGCATAATCGCTCTGCGGCCGGGACGCACATCAAAGCAAACTGTGTGGGAGGAAAGTGAATTAGCGGGAAGATGGTGGCACCACATGACACTGGCAGGGGCATGTTTTACGCTCCCACCCCCGGTGTTCTAGATGCGCCTTCGCCACAGCGGTCGATGACCGGGTTGGGGTGTGAGAACGTGGTAGCACACACCTGACACACGCCCGGCACACGCCTCCTCAGTCTCCTTTCAGCTGGGAAACATGGTGTCCCTCCCCCTCCAGGAAGGCCACCTCTCTTTGTTTTCCTTCTGACCCCCCTCCACCACTGGTATGGCTGATTTCCCAGCTGTCCTTGCATGCCACAGTTTCTGGCCACATTTAGCAACTCAAAGAGTACCAGAGAGTTCCCTACAAAAGCTCAATGACATTTCTATTAATTGGGCTATTACGTACAACTCATTAGCAAATCAAGGGACCCAGATATAAATGATAGTAATTACTTTCTTTATGCTCCACTGCGCCCCCTGCTGTGTGGCCATGAATGTCCGGGACCGATCTAGAGCTTCTTAGGTGTGAAGGATCCCATCCTCCACCAGAATGGCGAGCTCTTCTCCCAGCTGACAGAGTTCCACCAGGGTGAGTCTTCCATCCACCCTCCTCCGTGGTGAGTCCAATGGACTCCTGCTCTCGCAGCCATCATCCATCACGGTAGCTTTCGAACCCCATAGGCCACAGCGCTTGACCGCAATCGATCGGATCATCCCTAACTCTAACCTTAACCCTATCCCAAACGGCTAGACTGAGACGAGCGGGGGGGGGGGACAGGGAGACTGGGCCCAAACACTGGGTGACTTTTGCAGGCTTTACTTGCCTCTGCCATCAAACACACAGGCGTCCCCATAATCAAGGACGAAAAGCAGTGCCCAGCTGTTAGCCAAGCAACAGGCCCTGAAGAAGGTCCTTCACATTCGCCTGTGCAGTTATTAAGACAACGAGAAACAGCTGCTCCACAAACAGCAGCTCAGCTGACAGACCCACTCCAGAACTCTCTCTGTAATGGTGTGCCGGCTTGGAGGACGTGCGCGCACACACACACACACACACACACACACACACAGCTCCAAGTCCTCCCTGCTAACAATCAAACGGGCCCTTCCTCTTCTCTCACTCCCCCCCCCAAACAGGGATGTCAGGCAGTCTGGCTAGCTTGGCAGAGAGAGATGATTGTCTCGATAATTGCTGATGGATGGCTATCGCGTTTCAGGCAGCATCAGCTAAATGCGAAGCTCATTCTTGGGGGTCCGATACTGATCCGCAGCTGATGCGCTGATGTGGACAGATGCGGGTTCTATTGATTTCTGAAGGAGTCGGGGAAGATAACTGAGGAGGGGGGGGGGGGGGGTGCATGTCTGATTGGACCGGAGAAGGTCAGCAGGTGAAGCCAAACAGAAAACAGCCATCACTATAAAGCCTTGCAGTGTACGACAGTTAGTCATACTACAGCAATAATAGTCGCGTTTCACAGTTCTTAGGGCTAAGCTCTTCCGATGGCACTCAGCAAAACAAACCTTTCCCAATAAATGCTCAACAGCACCAAATCTTGTTTTAAAGCTTGATAAAGATCTTTGAAGGAGGCAGGTTGAAAGTGCAATAAAGAGAATCCATGAAAAAACATAAAACACAGTGAAAAGTAATGAAAAATGTATACGGTTCCTTGCAGCGCTAATAATAATGATTGATTGCAACATGAATACAAAGAGGACTCCAGAAGCTTTTTTGATAACCTTGCACAAAATATCTCCTCAGGAAGTCCCATCCCAGCCGTGCAGCCCCGAGCTGTGACGTTGTGCAGATGCTTCTCCTCACCCCTAACAGAGCATCTTCACTGTCTCCGGTTCCTCTCCGACTGTAAATGAACCCTGATGGAGCTTTTCTTGCACATCCTGTCTGGGTGTGGTGTACGGTTTTGCTACTGGGCTGAACTGCACTCAGTAAGCATTTTCCGTGTCTTAAGATCAGGGTTCCCCAATCTGGGTCCTGGAGGGCCAGTTTGCACCACAGTCACATGGGTAGATTTGCAATGATTTCCCCTTGTTTCAACCAACCAATTGTGTATAAAGAGTCACAGCCACACAGTACTCAGCTGGTTGGTTGAAATAAAACCTTGGTCTGGATGTGTACTTACTGGACCTGAACTTTCCACCTCTGGTCAAATATAGTAACAAAAAGCACAAGATATAGAACAGTTTAAAATATAACGGGTGCAATTAAACCTTCAGTAACGGATTCATTGATAGTCGATCTCGACACTTTAACTTTACTGCTTCAAATGTCTGCTCTATTTCTTCAGAGTATATGTGAAACGAGGCAGGTTACCCCTGGTTAAACAATTTGGGAGAATGGCATGAATCATGGGTAATGCATTTTAATTGGGGTTTCTTAGCTGTTAATTGATGGCATAGGAGAGCCATGTGTCCGGCCCTCCCTGAAGGAAGGACACAGAAGTGTAGAAGTCTTTGGGGAGGGGGATCATTAAATTGGCTATGGACGACTTCATCTCTTTCATCGGCCTTGGACCTAATTTAATGATTTCCAGAAATAACCAGAGCTCCAGTGCAACACGAAGCCCCATCCACAAACCCCCAGCAGCTTTGTCACAGAAGAAGAAAACACTCTGATGAAGCCTTTCCTTCAAATGTTGAAGCTGCATTTACTCCCACTGAAATTAAGCCCTTACATTTGCCAGCATGCTCTGCCCACACTGAATATGACACACGCTCTTCAACTCTGAATGAGTTTTTTCTTTCAGAAGGGGGGGGCAGGACACACATTTGGATTACATTCAAATGGCAGAACGTCCATGGCGCAGCCATCAGGAGATGCAGCTATGAACCACCTCTTAGTTTCCTTCCAGTTAGCATCGATTAGCGTAGCTCTTAGCTAGCCTTCCCACTCCACTCTGTCAGCTGAAACATACACCTGAAGGATTGGTGCCTGGTTAGTAGGCCACCCTGTTGCTACTCTACCAGCGTTAAAATTTGGGGGCATCTGGCTAGCAGTGCTTCACTGTATAAGAATCGGCTGAAAATAGGCTGCGTTTCCCACAGCCCCTGGAGCAGCTGATTTTTCCCATAAGCCCCTGCTGTGAGTGCCCCCCCCCCCCTTCCTGACAGGTCTGCTCACTCTGTGCTATTCGTTCTTTGTCAGGACTGAGATAACATCTCCTGAAGTGCTGCCTTTGCTTCAGTTGGACCAGTTATATGCTTTAATCACATTACGACAGGCGGAATTTATGCTGAAGTAAAGCGTATGAAATAAAATATAGTGTGTCAGTTATTGCTACATAAGAAGAATTTTAAATGTTTATGAAAACTTTGTCATATTGGCTAAATGTGCTGATCTGAAGAAGATAATATTCCTGTTCAAATCTGATATCGCACATGGGATCCAAGAGATTTATACGTTGTGTGTACAGAACGAACCATGTTTTTTCTGCAGCAAAAACGGACTCAACAATATCTATTTGCTTGTGTACATTGGAGATTGCAGCTATCGTACTACATGCCAGGAATCCTCAAGTGAAGATCAGCTGCTCATGCCTAAAGCAATTCGGCTCTCTCTCCCCCTGATGGTTCTTTGTTTGACCGAAGCAAACCGCAGAAAAGCTTGCGCTGCGTGCACAAAAATCCCACCGGCCTCAGTGATGTCACGTTCCGTTCTGCAAGGCCAGTCTCCCTGAGACTTGAACCCGGGTGGCTGATGGACTTGCTCTCTGGGAAGTGGGGGGGAGGTCTCATTCTCATTTGTCTGTTGCTGCTGAACAGCTAGACAGCCAATTACTCTTGGACTCATTATAATCACCAGCTAAGCACTATCCTGCTGGAGCGGATCAGCTGAGTCACAGCACAGAAAGCGACATCACACTGTTTCTGTGAGAAAATAAATGATAAAAACCAACAAACAAACAGAAACATTAAAGCAAAGGAGAAGGTCAGCGGCGAGCCGATTGGGGCCTAATCGAGGGCGGGGGGGGGGGAGGGGGGCGACGTCTCACACGTTTGCTCATTTTCCACTCATTTATTTATGATTCTGCAGTTGGGCTCGGGGCCAACGATTGGTGCTCGCTATGTTTGATTAGCAATTAGCAGGAGCAGCTTATTGTCTGTCCAATCAGTCACAGCTCCTCTGATCAGCACATACAAGCGTCGGCTGGCTTGACATGCAGTCTGGGGAAGCTGGGGATGTTGGAAAAGGTCCCTAAGTCACTTCCCACAATGGCCCTTACTGTCCCTCAAGCAGTTTTGATTCCCTGAACAAACATTTCCATCTGGAAACACTGCAAATCTCTCTGAATGATAAGTGGAGTGACGACTGAATGTGTCTCCTGCTGTTGATATTCCACATGCCGGCGTGGAGAAGCTCTGAGCCATTTTCCAAGCAATCAATGGAGGACCACCCATCTACCCTCTCAATAACCTCGGCAAGAAGGAAATCAATATCCACACTCGCTCCCGATGCCTTGTTTACGTCACGCAAGCATGAGCCAGAAGGCCACCGAGCAGAAACCTGTCTCCGGCCAAGCGCCACGCGTCAGGAAGGCAGATTTTCATAGTCAGAGTCATGGTATCAATCAGCACCGTCCACATTCTCTTCCATGAAGACCTGGGGTCTGATGTCGCCACGTAAATATAAAAAAATGTCAGTTCAGCATTTGGTTGCCGTCGTAATATTTTTCTACATCATATTATCTTTTTAAAAAAAGACATGGAAAAGAGAGCCAGAATCCTATTCTAAAGAATAGTCTTAGGCCCCCCCAACGGTGCCGTCAGCAGCAGTGTAACCAGAGTGGCAGCGACCGGGGATCGAACCCACATACAACCACGTGGCTGTCAGGTTCGGAAGCCACACTCCATGCCTTTCTGGGGACAGCTCATGTCTGCCACCCCTGCTCCCATACAGAACATGCGACAGCACTGACAGGTCACCCCACACTTACAGCCCCCCCCGCCCTCATCTTCAAAGATGCATGGCTGTCTGCCGCAGTACACTAATGCAGTATGAAGGCGCAATATGAATGCGCAACTGGGGGAGGCCTGTCACTGAGCCGGCACACAGCGGAACGGCCCATAACGAGCAGTGGGGTTTGTTCCTGTCGCTCTGGGTTTCCTTCCAGATGCATGGCGATACGCGTGTGCGTGTCAGCGTGAGCTTCGTGACGGAGAGTCTGCCCGGGCCCTGCTCGGGGCCCGAATGCCCTGCGCTGGGGGCCACACAAACATGGCGACTCTGTGAGGGGGAGTAATGATTCCCCTCCGGCTGAATGAGCCCACTGCTTGTGAAACAATGCCTTTCAGTCCCATTTTCATAATTAATCACACAGGAAATATATTTCTTTAATATGCTCTAAATTACACAGGCACTGATATACAGACACAAAAAACTCTTTTATTAAAATTATGTCTTTGATAAATTGTTTCTGAGTCACTGTGATAAGACAATATTGGGAAATATCCAATATTCTCTTGTGGCTAAACATCAGTCTATCAGCAACTCAGTAGCATGTAAAACACTCAAAACACAGAAGAGAAGCACTGTTCTGGAACAAAAACAGCCAACGTGTTCCAGCACCTGCTCTGTGGAGTTCACACACACACACACACACACACACACACAAACACACACACACAATAAGCCAGTTGCAAGGCACTATATAATCATGAAGTCCATTGTAATGTTTTAAACATGGCCCCTCACTAAAGCTGACTGATTCTTGGCCCCAGTCAGGTTATCACTGTTCCAGGGTTTCCAACTTTCACACACCTGACGTGACCCTTACACTTTCAGACTCTCACGTATGCAAGAAATCTTACGGCAAATCTAAATTATTCCATTATAAACCTAAAATGAGCTACCTCAAAAGCGCTGGAGTAGTTTGCAAATCTGACATATTATTCACAAGGTAATAAAATTGTTACATACACTTAAATATGTGTGCATGTGTGGGCAGACTAAACTGAAAATCTCGCTCCAGCCAGCTGACCAAAGTTGGCAACCCTGCTGATCAGCCAGAGTAGACGGCACTGAGCAGACAGACGACAATGATGACTGGCTGATGCTCCTGTGCCCACAGAGAGCTGACATGATGAGTCAGAAGCAGGAAGCCGGGGTCTATCTCTGCTGGACCGCTGTCCCAGCCGCCTCAGGTGACTGGGTGCATACAAAATAGTCCATCCACTGCAGCCTGTTCTGCAGCTCACACGACAGATTCACCGCAGTTTGTGAAACACTGACAGCTAAGGGCAAGGAGTGTGTTTCCTCCTGATGGAACGGGAGCCTGTCTGTCCCCATCCTCAGACATTCATATAGGTCAGACTAAGAAGGCCCCTGAAATGAGTATTTTTATTCTGTAATTTTCTGAATCACTTAACCAGAACTGTCTTTACTGATCAGCATTTCTCATAATGAATCATAATGAATGTATTTGTAAAATTTGAATGAGAAATTTGTGTCTCACCGCTGTGGATCGCAGAGCTCTGTGGATACGTCTTATCCCAGGCGTCATAAGGAAATGCTGCAAGCCATGACCTCATCTGGGATGCTGTGACACTCCCTGCACTCGCTTATTGTGGATCCCACTACTTTTCTGATCCCCTTTTGCATCGTCTGATATGTGATTTATTTGGCAGCTGACCTCACTGGATAACCTGGCAGGCAAAAAAAAGGAAAATACGAGGAGGAGAAAGCTTCCACTCTCCACTCCCCCACACTAGGGGAGGATTCGGGAAGGAGCCCAGTTTCATCCTCCACAAAGGTTTGAGTATGTCTGAAGGACTGTCTTTGGTGCCACAGAAGATCCGACACCATTATTGTAGCAGCATGACCAACAACGTTCCTTGAGAAGAAACCCACACCCTGACATGTTCTCCAAGGAGAATCCCACACCCTGACATGTTCTCCAAGGAGAAACCCATCCCTAAGGAGAAACCCACAGTCTGACACGTTCCCAAAGGAGAAAACCACACCCTGATATGTTCCCCAAAGGGAAACCCACACCCTGACATGTTCCCCAAGGAAAAACCCACAGACTGACATGTTCCACAAGGAGAAACCCACATCCTGACCTGTTCCCCAAAGAGAAACCCACACCCTGGCATGTTCCCCAAAGAGAAATCCATACCCGACATGTACCCCAAGGAGATATCCAGATCTTGATATGTTCCCTGAGGAAACACCCACACCCTGATGCTATGCCTATGGAGTTCAGTCATGATGCCACGTGCGGTCCCACTGATATTCACACGAAACACGCACACGTGTGAAACGTGTCCTCCTCAGAAGCCCATTAGACTGCTCTCTTGCTCTAAATCAGGATATTGAAAATGCTGCATGATACCATCAGCAATTTCACTATAGCAAGGCGGCTGAATGAATCAGCAAGATGCTTGACACTGAGATTGGGTCGGAAATCGCCCTGCATATGTTGCTTGTGCCCTCACAGGCAGGTGAACACTGTGATGTCTTCTCAAACAGTCTGCTGCTCAGGATGTCAACCAGACAGTGTTCAGTAGCCCTTAGGTAGCCAGTCCTGGATTCAAACATGAGCATGCTGTATGCGTGTCCAAGCATGGTGAAGCACAGGGAAAAATGCAGGCATGCTCAGGTGCAGGCCAGACCATCTTCACAGGGGAAAACTGCTGACCCGTGCAGATCTGCAGCATGACAGCAGAATCATGCTCATTTTGAGAGAAAACTATCTCTTTGAGGCACTGATCACAGTGAAAACAGGCATGAATCCCAGCTAAGCATTTTCCGAATACAAAAGCGTTCTGGGACATTATGGTGTCTGTTTTGGGAAGGCTCTCTCTAAGCCATGGTGTTGGTAGATGAGAACTTCACAGAGATCTTCTGCAGTATCACTTGTTGGTTGTTGCAAATGTTTTCCATAAGAGACTTTTCCTTAGAAAAAACATCCCTTTACATGTTTCCACAATACTCCATTCGAGGCATCACAGATCCGTCAAATAACAGCCTGTAGAGGGAATGTTTCCCTGGGAGAAAGGAGGAGGTTTTTCGGAAACTGGGAACACAGCCACCTCCTGCACCGAAGGGAAGTCAGTCTCCCCAAGAAGGATCGATGGAGTCATTGCTTTCTTTACCTGTGTTCTCCAATAGCATGGTTTCCAGAAGCCAGACCTCGGTTGATTGACGGTGATGAGATTCTGATCCCCAGTCGGAATCCTGCTAGACAGGCCGATTGATTAAGGACTCAGTAGGTGTAACACTCTTATTGATGTTGACACTAAAGCTGGTCAGTAGAGTGATGAGGGCTCCTCGGTGAGTACTGGTGTGACGGAAAGGGTAGCCTGAGGCCTGGAACGGGAAACGCTTTGTAATGACACTTCCTCTGCTGCGTAACTTAATGAATTTTAAAGGAAATCCGATTGCTTTAATGAAGAATCAAATATGCAAATACACTCAGTGGCCAGTTCATTAGGTAGCCCTGCTTGCCAATGCAAACAGCCACTTCCTGCAAACAAAGAACCATGTGACTGCAGCTGAATACATGCAGCATGCTGACAGAGTCAAAGGGGGTCACTGGCGATTTAGCATCGTTATCGTTAGCATCGATGGTTATCGTTAGCATCGTTAAAATGTTCGATCAAAGTAATTTTTGAGCATTGTATGCTTGCTGGTGCCAGACGTGGTCATTCCAGCATTTCAGAAACAGTCACCCTCCTGGGATTTTCACATACTACAGTGTCTAGCATTTATAAGCAATAAACAAAAAATCCAGTCAGAAATAATTGTGTTTCTAAAAACATCTCACTAAGAAAAAGACCACAAGTGCATGAATAAATAATAATAATAATAATAATAATAATAATAATAATAATAATAAATAATAAAAATAATAATACTACAACAGTCTGTTCTACTCAGTACCTACTATGTGTACCTAATGACGTGGGTCCCACCCAGTACTGGCCATGTGTACCTAATGAATGGGTTCCATCCAGTACTGGCTATGTGTATCTAATGAAGTGGGTCTCACCCGGTACTGGCTATGTGTGCCTAATGAAGTGAGTTCTACTCAGTACTGGCTATGTATACCTAATGGAGTGGGTCCCATCCAGTACTGGCTATATGTATCTAATGAACTGGGTCCTACTCAGTACTGGCCATGTGTACCTAATGAAGTGGGTCCAATCCGGTACTGGCTATGTGTACCTAATGAAGTGGGTCCTACTCAGTACTGGCTATGTGTACCTAATAAAGTGAGTCCTACTCAGAATTGGCTATGTGTACCTAATGAAGTGGGTCCTACTCAGTACTCACTAGGTGTACCTAATGAAGTAGGTCTGAGTATAGACACCTAGATTGCACAGCACTATTGTCTTCACATTGATTTGTCCAGCGTGGATGGGGTAACAGCTTTAATCATTATCATTAATGGAAACATTAATGCATTTTTAATAAGTAAGATATAAACATCCCACTAAGTAATAAATAACACAGAAATGCACTTTCTCATTATTTTGAAATTCGTTGGATTGTTAGCAATAAGTGAAAGCCACACCACGCATTTTATTAATCCAATACAATGTAATTTTGTTGAGCATGTTTTCAGAATCCACTAAGTGCTTTTACCCTGAGAACTTAAAAAATCTAGTTTAATCTTTTAAGAATAAGAGTAGTACTCAGTCATTTCTGAGGAAAGTAAAATGTCCTTTATAAATGTGCTTATTTCTTACAATGTCTTCCCTATTGCTAATGACGTCATGGTCAGTTCATCCCGGAGACAGAGTACAGGGACAAATGAATTTGATACCTGCAGACGTTCTCCTCAGCAAGTGGCCATTCCTGGCTACGAGCTCAGCTATAGTTCGGCCCAAGTGAGTAAAAAATGTTTACTTTATTCTGTAAAGTGTTTGATCACCACAAACGTAGCGAGAGATTGTGCTGTACAGAACCAGTGTACTAAACCTTTAAGGCAGACTGAAAAACCAATGCAAAGGATCAAGAACAGGGAACATCAAATTACAGCTGACAACAGTAAGTCTGGGAGTACAGAGGCAATGCTGGGTTACTGACATGTGGATGGAATCCACTAATTCCTGACTTACATATGCTTAAAGAACGTGGATGTGTTTGAATTGTGCATATGAGGAAGTAGATTACGGCATGAAACAGGAGCTTTGTACCATAAGGTTTTATTGTCCTTTGTCGCATTAACTCTCCTTTCCAGTAATCTAGGAGGAGCGTACAAGAAGTGGGAGAGAAGATCACTCTGCAGAAATCGCTGACACTCGCTGGTGATGGCCCTGACAGCGTCACAGGAAGCACATCAACGAACCGTAACCCATTACAGAAATCCAGTCTCTCATAGCGGCTTATATCTGGTACAAATTCCAGGAAAATATTTCTATCTTGACCAAACTAGACTGAGTCTGTCTAATGCCCAGGCCTTGTCCAGACTGGACTTAGATTTTTTTTTTTAGAAGCTTTTAATTTCTGGGATAGAATTTTTAAGGAGGTAGCGGGAACCATAAGGAATAAATTACTCAAATATTTTAACAAAAGGTCTCCTGTCACAACCTCTAAGACATAGATTAAAGAGCCTGGCTGAGGCCCTTAAAAGTGAACTTCCAAAAGAGGTGATGTTCACCTTGGCTGTGCCGAGCATTGATCCGCGGCGATTGTGCATTCTCTCCCCAGCTCTGTGCCCCCCCCCCAGGCACTCCCCCTCAGACTCCCAGCAAGCTTCCCAGTGCCATTTAAAGTATGGATTCCAGTTCAGTGATTTCTACACCTTTTAGTAAGGCTTTGGCCTGTCCCTGCGCTCCACGTGGCCCATCGTGTTAATGAACGCTGGCCTTTTTCACACCGTGGGAGGACGCTGATCATGCACAGTGCCCGTGCTGATTCCTGTCACCTGACCTCACCTTAGGCTTCTGGATGCTGGGGCCACTCATGCCAGGACATAGCAGGAGTGTCGGTCTGCCGCTTTAAAAAATCCGCTGACAGTCGGGCATCTGCTTCCGTCCCCCTGTTCATCTGCTGACCTGCGTCTGTGCTGTTTTGGGAGCTGCTGCGTTCACGCGCAGAAGCAGTGAAATCATCCAGTGCTGCAGGGTGTCTTTGCATCTGCTTGTGTGGCGGGTGCGTAGGCAGGCGGGTGCGTGGGTGGGGACCCCATGAGTCTCTCTGTCTCTGTCCAATATGGTCATAGGAAACTTCCTGTTACCTGGGAACTGCCTGGATTTAGTCGCTGTGGGGTTTCATGCCAAGCACAGCGCTGTTTGAGAGCTGAAACGAACATGCCGCATTTTAACAGGGCGGCCAAACAATACAGCCAAACGGGAGTCGCGCTCTGAGCTTGCTAGCTGTCATTTATGCCCCTCAAATGCCTCAGTCTTTTGTATATCAGGTGTTAGTCAGGTGCTAATTAAACTGTTTTTTTTCTAAAAATCTGCAGGACTCTGGTCTTCAAGGACTCTACAGAAGTGCGGGGAGAAATTAATCACCAAAAACCCGACTGACCCTCTGTGCTTTTCCCATAACTCCCTGCAGAAATGGGCAGCAGCGAGGAGGTGCAGGGGCACCCGACTGTCCAGCCGTCAAAAGCCTTTTTTAAGGGTCGCCAGGTTGTGTGAATGAATTCAGCGAACAGCCCAGTGTTAAATCACCCCCCCAACCTCCAACATGTTATATTCATATATATAATTCAGTTATTTGTGTTCACGCAGCAACCCTGTAAATTGTGGCCCTAGGCCAGGCTATCTTTATTCTGGTCTCTGCAGCGGTCTGGTGTGCAGAGACTCTCTCTTAAGCTTTTCACAAGCCTCAATCGTTCATTCATTTGCAGGAGCTTGACAACAACAACAAAATTATTAAGTAAAATGTGCAGAGATTTCGATCTAAACTGACAAAAAAAAACAAGTGCGGAGCATTCATCACTAATGAGGGGTTAGACCACCCTGTAAACATGCAGGACGTGCCTGTCCGGAGCAGAGCACATCTTCGTCACTGGCGAAGGCGTGCTGGGGAGCGCAGAGCCCTGCTGACAGGCAGACGGGGGAATTACACTTACTTTGTTCTCCGCAGAATGCTTCTCTGTTCTTGAGCTCCTCAAGTGGCGTAGGATGGCGCCTGTGTCAGCTGTAAATCCTTTCTACTGTCATTCGCGATGAAGCTCCCGGCTCTTCCTCTTCATGCCGCCCTCGGCCCCAGCGCGTGTTGGCAGTTCCTGCCTTGCTGACTTGGTGATGCTCCCCTTCTCTGTTTTTTCTGTTACTGGAGGCTCGGCTTTTAAATGCTTAATTGCAGATACCGTTACAGGTCGACCCCTTAGAAATAACCAGCGCCTTTGTGATCCGAAGTAGCAGAAAAATGAGTTTGCCTCATCGGGGGTGTCGGTATTTAAAAGCCACACCCGGGGGCATATTATCAAACGTTTCCTGGTGCCCCAATGATTACAATGCCTCGAGACAGGGGTATTAATTTACATTAGCGAAAGTGTAGTCGCTCAGATGATGGATGTGAGTGTGAGATAGCCGAGTTTGGGCCAGATGGCCTTCCCAAGGTGTGAGAGGAAGACCAGGGGGCTCAGGCAGGTGGCTGCTCCCAAAACCAGGCCTCCACCCCCTGGAGCAGCTCCCTCCCCGGCCTAGAGAGGCTCTGGAGCGGCAGTGCCGAGTCGCAGGTGTGAGGCAAGCAGACGGGCTCGCCTCGTGGGAAATGGAGCATAAATGTGGCAGAGTGGACCCAGCTCCTGGTAATACTGCTCATTGTTTACCTGCCTGCCTCCCGGTGACTCGCCATACGGCAGACGGTAAATAAATGGCAGGGAGAGGAACCGGACGCCGACGGCGGCTTCTGCTAACGGCGCTGAATGTCCTGAGAGTTTACGGTGATTATTATAAGCAGGGGAGCGGAAACGCGCCTGGCAGGGACCTGCCGGCTCTTTGATCTCCCAGCAGACACTCAGCTCAACACACCTTTAATGAAAGCAGCCCTTTGAATTAGCCTCAGAACCGCTGCAATACTTCAGTGGGTTCTCTGGGAATTCTGGGACTGCTTGCTGGTTCATCATGAAATAAGATGTGGCCATTTATTTCTTTATTTTCTAAAGGGCGATCAGGAAAGGAACTCTGTTGTGAATGTTCCCTTTGGAGTCCCTGAGTCAGTCTGTGTGTGTGTCGGGGGGGGGGTGAGAAAGTAGGGGTGAGAAAGGCCAGGCTGTAAACTTGCATTACAATGCCTGACCCTAAGCCACCCGCACATGTGAGGTAACTTCCACACCAGTCCTACCCCAAAGTCCCATGGAATCATCAGGGACATGGAGGAGGGTGACGCTGAATTACCAAACATCCTCCCCCGTGGAATTTTCATAATTATGACCTGCTGATCAATGTCTTCGTGCTGCTTTTTGTGAGATATTGCACATTAAAATGCACATGGTGACCTCACAGGGTGCTGTGCATGCGTCTGTGCGTACAGGTCATTATAACCTTCTGAATGAATTACCAAAAATAAATGATGCATTGCTTAGTTTTTAAAGGGTGATAGCTTTTTGAAAAGTGGCCAGATTTTCTCTTTGCTCTAAACTTTCACGAGTCAATGAAAAGCACCAGACATTAAATGTAACAAATACAGGTATAGGTGTAGATGTTACTAACTACATATTCAAGAAAGATGTTCCTATGGAGGAATCAGATGGGCTAAAGTCAGTATGGAGAAGAGGTGCAGAGGCATTTTTTACCCAGACAGCTGGGGATGTGATGATGGATTGACTGCCTTACAGACTGACTCCCCAGGAACAGTCCACCATGTCTTTGCCACATGTCTGAGTCATGCGTGACTCTGGAGGGTGCACCATGGCTCTGTCCTGGGTCTGGGTCACATTGGTTCTGGAGGGTGCACCATATCTCTGTCCCAGGTCTGGGTCACTTGGTTTTGGCGGGTGCACCATGGCTCTGTCCTGGGTCTGGGTCGCTTGGTTCTGGAGGGTGCACCATGGCTCTGTCCTGGGTCTGGGTCACATTGGGTCTGGAGGGTGCACAATAGCTCTGTCCCGGGTCTGGGTCGCTTGGTTCTGGAGGGTGCACCACGGCTCTGTCCTGGGTCTGGGTCGCTTGGTTCTGGAGGGTGCACCACGGCTCTGTCCCAGGTCTGGGTCACAATGGGTCTGGAGAGTGCAATGGGGATTGTTTTCTCCTGTGCTTCTGAAAGATTTCCAGCTAACACTCTGTGGGGACATTGTGGGCTTATTGAATTGCTGACCACTTGACAAGCCTGTGAGTTATGATTAGAGGTGCCCACAGCCCAAATGCCCAGGGGCAGAGTCAGATGACAGAAGGCCTGTTTGACTTACGACTGCGGTCACACAGAGCAGACCATTACTCCATTCTCCCCGTCAGCTTGAATTACACCTCAGATGCCCGATACGTTTTATTTCAAGATAACCAGGCCCAATAAAGCACAAATAATGTCTTGGACCTGGCCAAAGAGCGGCTCTTAAAACAATAACAACCTGACCCATTTATGCATCATCTCAATTCATTCAGCCCCATCATTTTTAAAAATAAATAGCCAAGTGGGTAGTAAAAGTCTGGAGCCAGCAGGAAGACTTTCTTCTAGGAAAAACAAAAACCTTCCTGATGCTGATGGAAGAATCCATTTATTTATTTTCTGGGACCACCTATTATCGCCCATGCTACCACAAAATAAGTGAAATAAAATCCTTACCTAAGGTTTGTAAATCTATCCAATGCCTCTGCATTTTTGTTTGCTTGTTTTTAGCAGGATTTGTGTTTAGGGTTCGAAGCTTCAGTGCCTCCTTGCCAGTGTTGCTTAGTTCCATTCTGCACTTGGTACTGGTGGCCAAGCTGACGGACAGAAGACGCTGATCCTGATGGTCCTTCTGAGCTTTCAGTTTCCCCCTTTACTCAGATATGCTGGCATGAGGAGGTGACGCTGCTCTGTCACCTGGGTCATCATCATCCTCTGCTCAAATATTACATTACATTACCTCAGAGTAATTATTAAATATGGAATCATTTCAAACAGACTGATAGATCCAGCGGGCGCAGACTGTCAGATGTTCAGCGTGCTGCCTGATGTCACTATGGTGCAGATGGTTGCCTGCAGATGGAGACACAGAGGGCTTTGCCTGCTGTCTTCATGCTTTATTGTGTATTGCATTGCCATTGTGGACTCCAGTTTCAGTGCTTGTGAAATACCATTTAATTTATAACTCAAAATAATGGGGTGAAATATCAACTTTCCCCTAGGGGGCAGTATTCTAAGGAAGGAATCTTTTGTTCTCTCCCTGACGCTGGCGTGACCAGACACTGGACATCCCTCCATGCTGGGTTTATATAACTTTCCCACAGAGCAGCAATGTTCAGCTCTTACGCTGTCGTGTTCAGCGAAACACCACACTCTGGGGGGGGGGGGGGGGGGGGGGGATGGGATGCAGGAATGGAGTTACATATGTTTAGGGGAAGCTGGAGATTCAGGAACATCACAGTACATCATAGCCAGCAAAAGTTAATTAGTTAATTTTATAAATTTGCAGCACAGAAGTGGGCTTTTGCTCCTTTTAACGGTATGAATATTATGAATAGTTTACTGCTATTATAAACTATGGATCAATATCTCGTCTCTTGTTTTATTTCACAGAGACAGGCCTGTTATTCCCAACATGGTGGCCAACGAAAAACCCTCACTATCATTATGCCGGCATCAATGATAGCCAATCCCCTTTTTAATTGGCAAAGACGAAAGGGGAGGAGCAAACAGGGCTCCTCTGATTGGCCTTTTAGAATGAAATGAAACTAAATTATGCTTTTATTGGACATTTGCATAAGTATGAGCACAGGTACATTGAAATGCTTCATTATGCATATCCCATCATGCTCTCCTTTGAGACACACACATATATATATACAGGAGAGAGGGAGGCGTGGGGTCCGAGCGCAGTGGTCAGCCGTGAATCCAGTGCCCCGGAACTCCAGTGCATTCTGGAGGCCCTAACCGTTGCTCGCAGACAGCATTAGCACATTTAAATAGAAAGCAGGAGGAAAAAAGGTCACAGCACGCGAGATTTACCCATCGCTACAGTGCTGCAGCTGATTCAGGGCTCAGCAACAAGCACATCAGTCTTGTCGACGGGTTCAGTGTAACTCAGAGAGTCGTCCAAGAGCAGCGTGTGCCTGGCCCCCACGGAGTGGCCGTGTCCTCAGCCAGAGGCGCATGGGTCCTGCATCTGGACACTCATTATTACAAGTGAGCACATACAGTGCATGTGCTGGAAGCAAAATTAAACTAAACAAAAGTAAATCCCTGTGAGAGCAAAATACCCAAATGAAAACAATATATCACAGGAGCCAAAAAGACAGATGATGATGTTCCTGGGGGGGGCTGCTATCTGGACACCCCTGAGCATCGCTGGCACACAAGTGAAGGTGACCCAGCCGCCGTTAGGGGGGTTCCTCACACGTCTCCCCATCGTTCTGAATTAGAGCTCTTGGCATGTAATCAAGCCGGCTGGAGGCGCGGGGGGGTTGGGTGGGAAGGGGAGGAGAAGTTGATACACCAACCTGTCAGCAAACAACAGGTGACTGATGGTCCTGGCAAGTCCTGATTTTGCGGAGTTTGATGGGTTCCTGGATCAACCAGGGAGGGGCTTGTCTTTCACTTCTTTAACCAATCACAGTCTTCATTGTATGACATCACCACATTAATTAAAGGCAGCGTTTTCCATTAAGTGGCAAGACGCACAGATTTGTAAAGTACCCATTTTATTGTGTATGTCTGTTGTTAAGGAACATGTCATAGATATAAAACACAGAAACATGTTTACCCGCAAAGGTTGTACGGAGCAACGTAAGTGTGTCTGTCTATTTCACGATGATAATAATGGCGAACTGGTGGCCTTCTAAATCACAGGCAGCCTGCTGGGCCACACACCACCCCTGGCTCAATGGCTGGAAGCCTTGAGTTTGAAAATGAGAAGAAAAAGGACCAATGTGGTGATGTCATCCAATGAAGACTGTGATTGGTTAAAGGAGTGCAAGCCTCTCCCTTATCGACCAAGGGATGTCAAAGGATGTCTTATGCTCCTGCGCCGCCCCCCACCCAATAGCCTGGTCCATGCCAGCCAGGTAGACAGGCAGCCAAAAAACCTCTGCAGATGGCACCGCGACCCGGTCTATGCCAGCCAGGGAGACGGGCAGCCGGAACACCCCTGCGGCCCATTCTGTACTGGCAGTGTATCCACTGCCATCCAGTGTGGACCCACGTCGCTCATGCCAGACCACTCAGCCAACTGTCTGCCAGGCTTGTAGCTGCTTCACGGAACCTTATCACCAGCCCAATCCGACACCTCGTGTTCTTATCCAGACAGCTTTCTCTTGCCGCCCCCCCCCCCCCCCCCCCCCCCCGAAGAGGGTGAACACTGACAGATGCACCGCTGTGTTTCAGGACATGGCGGTTTGTCGTCTGCGCCGAGTGACGAAGTTTCGCCGCAGACTGGGGGGGAGGCGCTGTCCGCCCAGCTCCCAGGTGATCATCCCTCCTACAGGAGGCCTCATTAGGGCAGAGCACCGGGGCTGAGTGACACGACGGCAATGGATCAGCAGGGCGGACGTGAAAGCTGCAGCCCGCATGAAGGGGCCTCTGTGAGCCCTGACAGCTCCAGAGACGAGACAGCGGGCTCAATGAGACAGGGGCGGGTGGCCGCGGTCTCGGCCGGCATCGGCGGACTGCTTTATTATTTTTTACAATGTACAATATACAAAAATAGAGAGTACCAAAAATTCACAGTGTCTAAAAGGCAGTGATTACAGTCGATATCCAACAGTACCAACAAGTCAGTTGCATAGAAGGGCACCAAGCCTTCGGGATGGAGCTCAGGCAACACAAATACTCACAGGTGGAGGGCGTCTAATCGTAAACGATCACATGGTGGGACTGGCCAATCGTAATCAACGTGAATACTTATTTAAGGTGGATCATGTGTACGGTGGGCTACTTACACAAGGTCCTCAAGAAAATGCAAACAAAATCTAAACACTAAATCGAATTGACGGTACGTTTTCCAATCTTCCAATCGTTTTCCCGCAGAGGATGATCCTACAGCCGAGTGAAAATGGAACCGTGCTCCTGGGCGACTACAATAAAGTCCTAGTGAGATTATTAAATGCTGAGGCAACTGAGGAATTAAGCGGGCAATTACTACCTGCCGCCACAGGGAGCGCCGAGGCCCAGCCAGAAGCAGGAGGCCAGCAGGTCTCACGCCACCCAGCAGGGGATTATGCAGGCTCCATCCCCCAATCTCTGTGTTGGCATTTACACACCTTCTGCACTTTTTACAACTATAAGGCTTTTAAAAACAGTGTTAGCTATACAATTTACATTTACATGATACAGACATCAGGTTATAGCGCCTCCTATGTACAGACGGGGCCATCGCATTTAGCTGAACAGGAACAGGCATGATGAAGGTCATTTTGAAAGTGTTCCTCACATCCTGATCATCAGGGCAGCTCACGAAATGTCCGATTCCTGGACACCAGCTTCCACTGGCTGGATGCTTTATACAGGTTTCATGGCCCGGTGCCTTTACTTGAACATGTGAAAACATGAGACCTAGAAGCCCCTCCCCCTCGCCAAGTGAACGCATACACAGAGAAGTTCAGACAGGCTTTGAACCCTGATCGCGTAGCTAAAGAGCCAGAGCTAGTAGGCTTCAGCAAAAGAGGCCAGCCTGGAGGGGGGGGGGGTCGATGGTGGTTGTACACGTTGATGCAGCCAGCGCTCCATTTGCAAATTAAACTCGGTCGTTCATCTTCCAGCTGATAAGGTGCTGAAAAGGACGAGTAAGCGGTGACGATTTCATCTCCGATACAGTCTCCGCTGCAGCCTCAAGTCCAGAGCGGGCCGCAACACACCCACGTACGGCACTGGATAAAGACGACTCCCGCACCCTAGCTTCAGGCCTTAAGATTTAAGCAGGCGTGCAGTTACTGCAGAAGCTGCTCAGGAGAGCGTCTGAAGGAGGCAGCAGGGCTCAGGCTGCGACAACATGCTGCTGCGTCCAGTCCCCCCTGCGTCCATCTCATACACACACCTGACACCCTCAAACGCAACGGCACATTCCATTGACATCATTTCACTGCGGAACCCATTTTGGTCCAATGTTTGAATAGACATTTCCAGAATAGTAACTGTAGGAAGCAAATAAAACAGGCTAAGCAGACACGTTTGCTAATTTCCTCGAAGGCTTTCTTTGAAGGAGTGATATTTTTGACAGTGTTTTTGAGAGCAGGTCAGTACATATAGCATAAGCTCCGAGGGGAGAGGGGAATTGTCCGGTTTCCAGTGAGACAGTCTTCAGGGTATGCGCTCAGTCACCTTGCCCTCGTAGTTCATTACAGTGACTTTGTTCTGTGCCTGTTAGGAGTCTCACACTGCAGCTGGGTTTCCAGTACATGCTTGGATCATCCTTCCCTGACGGGTTCTTTTCACTGTTCCAGATTCCCCCCCCCGCTCCTTACAGGTGCAGGAAAACCAGACCGAACGCTAGTTTGCGGAAAGTTTGTGTAAGTGTGGAAAGTTTGTGGAAAAACATACCAAAATGTTTCGCCTTCAAGGACACTTAAACACACCAATGCGACAGATGCCCCTCTCGCACGTCCGAAGCAGTCCGGCCCTGTCCCCTGTGCTTATTTAGTCCTTGTGTCTCTTTAGAAGTGCCCTCTTAACTCTGCCACGTCCATTAAGCGTAATATAACATGAGGAAGAGATGGAGAGCTATAAGGTCAGAGCTTCCCGGTTCCCCAGCGGATGGCGGTCTGACCAGGCCAGCCGCGTCACCGTTTGGGGACGGTCCTCAGCTGTGCGTGTAGGTCCTGCAGGGGGGTGGGGACGAATCCGGCCGGTAGTCATACTTGTTGATGGTGGCAGGATAGTAAGTGGTGGTATAAACGTTAGTCTGCTGAAGCGGCGAGGGGAAGTAGTTGGTCCTCTCATCCGGGAGAAGGTTGTTCTTGTTCAGCGTCTGCAGAGAGCAGAAGAGACAGCGTGTCAGGAAGGAGGGGTCGGTAGATCAGGGGTCGCTCCACGATGAGCCAACTAGAGCTCTGGGCTCAAACTGGGTACCTTTACACCATTGTGGATATTACTGACCAGGGTGAGACAGTCACAGTATCCAGCAGAGACCTATGCCGGAGTTATTGGCCTATATTTCCAATTATCCACCACCTTTCTGCACCTTCCATGTGCACTTGAGGCCCAGGGGCTGTTCTGCTGCACTTTGACAGATAATCCATGGAATCACATTCTGCTTCATTTCAAAGGATTCTCTCTTCTCTGCTGATGTCACACACTGTGGCTCTGCCAGCCTGGTCTCCTTCACGTCATATCAGGAGAACGTTTGGAGAACAGAGCCTATAGCTCCACTGCAACTGCCAGGGCCTCCCCTCCCAAAATGAATGCATGCACATGCGCACGCACACACACATGCACACACGCACGCACAAATGCTAACGCTAACCATGACAACCTTAACCCAGCGCTAACCATAACCATAAGTAACCAAGCAAAATACAATAGTTTTTAGTTTTTCATTGCAGTCATAGATTTTTATTAAATTGAGTTTTCCCAAGAAACTGGCCCCCATAAGGGAAAAAAAGGATATTCATTACATTGAGGGGACATTGTGTCCCCATAAGGTAAGGTATACCCGCTTGACACACACACACGCACACACAAGCACAAGAACACACACACAAATGTTTGACTCCATTCATTTCTAGGGGCATAACACTACTCACAAGAATGATGACCTTAACCCCTACCCAGCCCTAACCTTAACCATAAGTAACCAAACAAAAAAATAAAACAAGTACTTTGAAAGTCTTTCAAGATTTTCAGTTTTTTGATTGCAGTCACAGATTTTTATAAAATTGAGTTTGTCATTGTAGGGACCAAAAAGGTGGTCCCCACAATGTCAAAATAACAGGTTGTTATCACATTGTGGGGACATTAGCTACATTGGCTTGAGAGAGACCAACTGGTCAGCACCAGTCAATGACAGCCATCAGGGGAGATAAACAGGTGTCAGAGGAAGGATGAAGGTGAAGGATCAGGCGGCAGCTACTTCACAATCCGTCACAAAGAGCCGTCAGAGTGCGGCAGTTGTCTAACACGTAAACAGCCTAATGCAGGCCATTAATAAAGTCGGCGGGATTGAAAGGACAGGGGCTATGGCGCTTTCAGAATGGGGCTAACGGCAAATAAATTACATGGTTGACAAAAGGAAACAAGT
Source organism: Gnathonemus echidnorhynchus (assembly GCA_026776725.1). Classification (NCBI taxonomy): domain Eukaryota; kingdom Metazoa; phylum Chordata; class Actinopteri; order Osteoglossiformes; family Mormyridae; genus Gnathonemus; species Gnathonemus echidnorhynchus. The sequence goes on from JAODJU010000035.1 coordinate 4,344,095, forward strand.
GCAAGTTTTCAGAATGAGCCACAAATGGGAGAAACTTTCCTGGCTATGTGCTCGTCGTTTGAGTGCTTTCAGCTGGCAGTAGGCTTGTGGTTCGGCTTACCTTGAACTCCATGGGGGTTAGGGTTAGGGTTTGGGTTACCTTGAACTCCATGGATGTTAGGGTTTTGGTTTGGGTTACCCTGAACTCCAAGGGTTTTAGGGTTAGGGTTTGGGTTACCTTGAACTCCATGGGGGTTAGGGTTTGGGTTACCTTGAACTCCATGGATGTTAGGGTTTGGGTTACCCTGAACTCCAAGGGTTTTAGGGTTAGGGTTTGGGTTACCTTGAACTCCATGGGGGTGTACTTCTCGTTCTTTGGCGTGGTGTTGCCCTTGTAGTTGAGGTGGTTGGGCGTGGTGGGATGGATGACGGCCGACTCCTGTGACGGCTTGTGGAACCTCTGGCAGTAGACATACACCAAAAAGCTCAGCAGGCCAGCACCCAGGAAGCAGGAGACACCGGTGGCAATCAGGTGGATGAGTGTGAACGCTGCGGGGAAGAAGGGAGGCAGCACTATGAGAGGAACATTCTCATCAGGAGGGAGACACAGAGAACCAGATGTAACAAAAAGCCTTGCAGATATGAGACAACTGTTCTTAAAGCCCACCCCTGGACTGAAGAATTACTATGGGACCAAGATGAGGCTCATGGTGGTGCGGAGCAGCCAACACTGGGCTGCTCCAGAGGAACCCTGGGTAACCTATATGCCATATGTACAGCACCCAGAGGCTCTCACATCAGCTGTAGCACCTTGACCTTTCCAGGCTCCTGATTAGTGTCACCCCTCAGCCTGGCCACAAGATGGCGTTTATTTGCACGAGGGAGACATCTGAACTGTCTGACGGGCCGGGCTGAGGAGAGTGGACTGGGACAGATGGCCTGCGGCCCCAGGTACGAGGCAGCGGATTGTTCGTTGCGGTACGCTCCATGTGCTCGCTGGGCGGGGTTTACCAACACAACATCAAACAAGTGTGGGGGCGGACAGTGCTCATCGACGTACCCCCACAGTGCAGGTTCTTGTCAAAGCTGGACGCAGGAAGGATCACTGTAGGAGAGACAGGCCATTATCACCAAGCCCAAACAGCACACGCTCCCCAGAGTCTCACTGCTGCAGAGTTGCCTCTTTGTGTAACAAAACGCTAACTATACTGAGATAAAGGGGAGGATCCAGCGTAAGCAGCTGGGGGGGGGGGGGGGGGCGCGGCCCGGGGGGGATGTGGAGGACGCCAGGCAGGGGGAGGCAGCCCTGACCTCTCAGAGGGTGTCAGTTTCCTGTGCGTCTCTTCAGATCAGTGTTTCCCCGGAAGAACAAAGAGAGAGAGAGCCCACTACTGAAAGGCAATTAATTTCCATAATTCTTATCTGCCTGTCACCTTGGCCCCTCTGTTGTACAGAAACACGGCACGACTGAGGCAAATCCCCCCTCTTTGAAGGTGGGGGGCATTTTAATTAAGATATTCGCAATCTCGCTCCGTCCCTCTCTCCCCTGAAATTCGGATTTCACGTCGCTCTCTAAAGCCGAAACTGCCTGAATGTAATTGACTGCTGAAACGTGACATTGGCATTAAGTGCACCCAGCTCGCTCGGCATTGTGGGTCACGGTTAGACACACAGCAGTCCGCTGAGCCGTGCTCATAAAAAATGCGCCATCCCCCCCGCAGGGCTCACCTGGGATCTCGTTGAGCTGGCACTCCCGGCTCACGGTGCTGTTTCCCGGGCATGGGCCTGATCCGGGTTCGGGGCTCCCGCTGGGCTCCTGACAAGTGCGGCTCCGCAACTGCAGTCCGGTGTCCTCGCAGGGGCCCCAGGCCGACCAGGCCATCCAGCCACCTACAGGGGGCAACGGAGAGACAGAGTCAGAGCTGGCACCAGCTTCCATGATGTCACAATGAACCAGGTCAGATCGTTTGCTGCCATGTACCACCAAGCAGTGTAATGGTTTAACATGCAAGAAGAGCATGAACTGCAAACAGAAAGAAAACATTTACCATGTGGGTGAGGAAATTACACTCGCACACGTACCTTTTTGGACAGCTGTGGCACATGCATGGACGTATGAATATTAAACTTTCTGCTTTCCTTCTGTGCTCTACAGACACTGCTGACCGCATTAAGGCCCTCCAGCTTATGGACGCCGTAAAGCTAACAGCCCTGACAACTGAAAGGCATCACTAAGCGCCCTTCATTCAATACAGTGAATAGTTTTCTCATTAAAAGCAATGCAGAGGGGTGTGTAGCACTGATACGCAGCACAGCGCTGCTCCTCCCTAAGTGTGTTGTGGGGGCTTTACAGGCCAATCGGTATGTACGGTGATTGCGGGCATTCAAGGCGCAGTCGTGTGGTGGGCTACAGGTCTGACAGGCAGGTCATGGAATTGCGGTGGGCTACAGGTCTGTCACACGAGTCGTGGGTGTGCAGTAGGCTACATGTCCAACATACAGGTCACAGGCGTGCCGTGGGCTACAGGTCCAACACACAGGTCACGGGCGTGCGGTGGGCTACAGGTCCAACATGGTCATGGGCGTGTGGTGGGCTACAGGTCGGACATGTGGGTCACAGTGCTCGGTGGCCTACAGGTCAGAGTCCTGATTTGCAGGTATGCAATGCAGTGGGCTACAGATTGGATAGTTGTGATATAGCCATTCTGTAGGCTACAGGTCGGACATGTAGGCTGCAGCATGCGTGGGCTATGGGTCAGACTCCCGGGTTGCAGGCATGTAGTGGGCTACAGGCCAGATACATGTGTTGTGGGCATTCTGTAGGCTACAGGTCGGACATGCATGTTGCAGCGTGCGGTGGGACACAGGTCAGACTCGCAGGTTGCAGGCATGCAATAGGCTACAGGTCAGATATATGTGTTGTGGGTATTCTGTATGCTATAGGTTGGACATACAGGTTGTGTAGGGGCTACAAGTCATTAGCAGAATTTTAGCGAACATCAGTATAACAACGGCAGAGTTAATGGACAGGTTTGACTGTGTGATGAAAAGCAGCTGTATGCACTGGGAGCCCAGGCTTCCTCCTCCATGACGCATTATGTTTAAGATGTGGGGATCGTTCTCCTGGGTCGCATCTCAGCCAATATTGTTTTAGCTTTCACAGCTGTTTCCACTACATAGAATAAGAAGTTTGGTATTTAAGGAAATGACTCCTGGGCCCATATTCACAAAGCATTTTATCTTGCCACTAAGAGTACTCCGAAATTGCACTAAAACTTTTTAACTATGAGTTTTTTCCTAAAACCAATTCACAAAGTAGCTGAGAGCAACTTTTAGTGAGAAAGAGTCAACACCTTAGCTAAGGGAAAGACTCCGTCGCTTTGGCTGACTTCAGTTCTCATGCACGAGCTTCCCTGCGATAATCACGGGGAGCCTTAAGATGCTTTGTGAATACGGGCCCTGGATGTTAAGAGATACGTTTCTGGACACACAAGCTGGAGCCTTTCAGAGACGTTCACTTTCAGGAAGTCTCAGAGTTACCTTGCTGCATAAATATTTTACTCACCACTGGGTAAAGTTCTGCAAAAGCCATATTGAGCAACACGCTTCCACCCTGTCAGTTATATAACGAGCTGAATTACAGGCCGAATGTTCCCCGCCTCTGTGCTCGTCCCTCGAGACCCGTCTCTGGCCAGTACCCAAAATGCACCACTCCTATCAGCAAAAACACACGCCGGCTGTGTCCTGCGCGACTCATCATCAGTTTGGGTAACGCCGGGAAATGCCATGATGGCACTTTAGCTAATTAATCACAAACAGACAATCACCTGTAATATCACGTGTAAGAAAGCCTGCCACTACATGCGCATTTCACTGAAAATCATTTTCACCGTCTGACTGTATCACTATCACCCCAGCCCCCCCCACACCCCCCATCTGGCACCTAATTATTCTTAATCATTCATCTATTCTTATAATCATACAGCTCACAGAATGAAATTAATTCATTACGAAATATTATATGGTGGCGGTCGCCAGATATAGTGCGTGACTCTCTATGCCTTTTTATCACGGACTGCAGCACATCAACAACCCACCATAAATCCGGTGAAAAAATGTGTAGCTAATTACTCTGCCATGTATATAAATGACAGTGGTGAAGCATAACCAAAAGTGTGCCTTTAAAAACCCTCCCTCCGGGAGGCGCCATGGAGCATACCGCCATCTCACCCTCAGGTGATGCAAATGAAGCTGAGCCAATGAGGCGGGAGGATGAATATTCATCAGCCAATAAGTGTTATGACAGGAAGAGCAACTCTGTACCTTAAGCCAGCGATAACACCTCGCTAAAGCCCCGTCTGTCTCTCCGGTGCATTTTCAAGAATTTATTTTTAAACTGCCTCAGAGGAGCAAATAATTGAAGTGTCTTTGTACTGTCACTGCTCTGCGTGCTTCACCCTCGCAGGGGTAAATAATGAAGGTCAGCCTGCTGTAACACTCCCGGTACAGGCTGTCTGTGTGTGCTGTCTCTGTGCCGCCGCCCTGCAGGCCTTACCCTCCTAGGGGTAAATAGTGAAGGCTGGTCTGTTGTAACACTCCCGGTACAGGCTGTCTGTGTGTGCTGTCTCTGTGCCGCCGCTCTGCAGGCCTTACCCTCCTAGGGGTAAATAGTGAAGGCCGGCCCGCTGTAACACTCCTGGTACATGCTGTCTCTGTGCCGCCGCCCTGCAGGCCTTACCCTCCTAGGGGTAAATAGTGAAGGCCGGCCCGCTGTAACACTCCTGGTACATGCTGTCTCTGTG
>JAODJU010000035.1:4352784-4371346 GCA_026776725.1 Gnathonemus echidnorhynchus
GAACCCTTTAAGGGGATAGTAAATGTTACAGCCCCCCCTCCCCCCCCCGCGTGACACTAGGCCTGACTCACGTGGCTTGATATCGAACGGCATACTTAAGGTGGTGGGCTGGAGAGGAACGCCATATTGAATAGGCGGCCCCCCACCACAATGGAGAAATGGATCTGTGTTCAGCCCTGAGTTCAGGCCCCCCCCCCCCACCACGGCTCTTCAGACCTCTATTGATTCATTCTCTAGCACTGTCATCCCAAAAATAAATTACTCTTTTATTGAAGTACATGGACAGTTCTGTAGGTTAAATAAGCCTAAACTACCCCCTGAACTACAGGCAAGGAGACAACAGAATGAGACATCTCTGCCTGGGGCACTGTAGTTATGCACCAGCACACCAGCCATTCCCGTCCTGCTCAGTAACGCCCCCTAGTGCCAGAGGCACTGTGGGTAACTTACCAGCGCACATCTGGGGAAGCAGTTTCCGTCCAGCTCAGTGGCGCCCCCCTAGTGCCAGAGGCACTGTGGGTAACTTACTAGCGCACATCTGGGGAAGCAGTTTCCGTTCAGCTCAGTGGCGCCCCCTAGTGCCAGAGGCACTGTGGGTAACTTACTAGCGCACATCTGGTGAAGCAGTTTCCGTTCAGCTCAGTGGCGCCCCCTAGTGCCAGAGGCACTGTGGGTAACTTACCAGCGCACACCCAGGGCAGCCATTTCCGTTCTCGCAGTTCCTGACGCGGGAATGGACGCCGCCTCCACACTCAGTGCTGCACTTAGTCCAGGAGCCCCAGCTGGACCAGAGGACGGGTAGCGGGCAGGAGACCTTCTCGTTGCACAGTCTGCAGACGGTCACATGCTGTTAGCACCAACGTCACACCACTTCAGACCACCCCCACCCCTGAGCACTAACCCCTGAGCACTAACCCCTGAGCACTAACCCCTGCATTCGCAGAGTCCCTGCAGCAACCGCATTCACACATCATTAATGTGTCTACTAATTGGCATCAAGCAGGCTGGTTCATTTATAGACAGCCTTAGTAAGAGATCATCACAAAGACCTACTGCACTTCCTCATAGGTCCAGGACCGGGGCTTCAAATCCCACCAAGTAGTCCCAGCTGCTCACCTCTCCTCTCGGCTCTGTCCCACGCAGACCCGACCCCCATGTCTGGGTGAGGGATTGTTGCAGGATCGCTGTCGCACTTCGAACCCAATTCCACAGCTGGTGCTGCAGTGGCCCCAGGACGACCAGGGGGTCCAGCCCCCGTTCCTGCAGCACACATGAAGCGTTACTCATGTAAATGCTGTTCCTGGGGTACAGAGTTCCTGCAGCCTGCAGACATGGACTCTACTCCATGCCGGGCTTCCTCGTGGTGGTTGGGTCAGGATCCGCCCCAGCACCTCCAGGTGGCACAGGAGGTCTGACATCTCACCATACCCTTCAGGTCTGACAATGATCCCAATTCGACTTGAAAAGCCTAATGAATATATTATGCTGTGCATTCAAATGCGTTTTTCCCACAAGCCTCTATAAATGCTGGTTTATTCTTAAACGACAGAGAGAAACAGAACTGCGGAATCTTTTTCGGTCATCATCTAAAACACATGGAAAGGCAAGGCCAGCGAGGTTCAGGGAGAGCTCTAAGTACATTAAAATTCCTTCAATTTGCCTAAGTGCTTTGTTCTGGCAGGGCTCCGTTTCGTGATTTAATTGCGGCTTCCTGTGAAGCTGAACCCAACCTCAGCTCCCGCTGTAACTTTTAATCTGCCAGGGGAAGGCAGAGAACGCAGAATGTCGGTCTGGACAGAAGAGATCAGCGGAGAAGCGGCACAGGGATGGTCCGGAGGTCTGTTGCCTCTGCTCATTAGTGGCCCCCAACGTGGGGAGGGTGTGGAAGTTCCCGGAAGGGCCGTCGCTCCCCAGCTGCCGTCCCTGTGACCCTGCTCTCCCTCGCTGAGACGCGGCTTCTCTACGCTCTCGGTAATCAGGCCCCTGGAGCGTCACCGTCGTATCGTCACCCACGCGCCTCTTGCCCCTCACCTGGAGCAGTTAGACACCTCCATGGTGGGGCCCTCGCAGTTGCGACCCCCGCAGCGGGGGGTGGGGCTGTCGCACGGCCGCAGGCGGCACAGGCAGGAGCTGCTGCTGTCCCCGTCGTCATGGCTGCAGGGTTGCCATGGAGCCCAGGGCCCAAAGCCACCATTGACAGTTAAGTTTCTCACCTGCAGCAGAAAGTAAGGAGCTGGATTGGGGAACAGATGGGGACTGACTCTAACCCACAGATCGCAAGTGGAGACTGATTTTGCACCAGAAAGAAATGAAGGAGTTTCTCCTTCGAAGAGTTACACTGTAACACACTGTAACACACTGTAATACACTGTAACACACTGTAACACACTGTAACACACTGGAATACACTGTAACACACTGTAATACACTTACCACAGTAGCTAAAGCCTCTATCATCATTACACTTTCTCCCACCCCAGAGACTTACTGGACATTCTGTGATGTTCTGGCTCCACTGGCTCATGTTGGAGCTGTCCTCAATGGTGGTACAGCGCCGCTGCTTCCGGTCCCAGCCACAGTAAGGGTCCCGCGCTTCCAGGCACAGCCTGCAGGGGGCCACAGCGAGAAAACAGCGTGTGACGGCCGAACACAACAAAAACACATGCGTGCACACTGCGAGCCATCACGCGTGACAAGGCAGCAGACAGCGAGAGTGAAACAAATCGACGCAAATGTGCCACAGCGAAGGGTCTCCCACAGCAATTATACGTTCGTAAGCTGTGCAAAAATGGGCTAATTGAGGAGCAATTAAACCTCAAAGGCTGTTAATGAAATGAAGCTGTCAGCACTCAAACCCAGCTGTGGTGTAGGGTGTGTGCAGGTAATGCATGTGTAGTACCAACACAACACACACGCGCACACGCGCGCACACGCACGCACGCACGCACACACACACAAACACACAGGTTTGAAATTATATCTTTGTGGGGACTCCCTATTCATCTCTATAGGGAAAATTCTAATCCCAACATGAGAACCCTAACCCCTACCCAGCCCTAACCTTAACCATAAGTAACTAAACAAAATACGAGACATCTTTAGTTTTTTGATTGCCTTCACAGATATTTGTGGGGACCTGAAATATTTTTATTACATTGTAGGGAACATTTGGTCCCCACAATGTAATATAAACATAGTCACACACATACACATTTTTGATGCCAGTTACAGAGTTTCCCCTTGTGGAGAATGAAAAAATGGTCCCCACAACATCAAAATAACTAGATTGGTCCCCACAATATAATATATAAAAACCCCATATGCACGCACGTGCACACACACACACACACACACTCAAACCCCCCTGCTGTGGAAAGAGCCCCAGTCTGGCCACACAAAATGTGTTTCTGCAGCGAAACACAGGCTGCAAATCAGGAGGTGCGACGGTGACCCTCCAATCAGCTCTGCGCTACTTCATAACGACCTCGTCACGATCCGGCTCCTTTGTACGACGCCCGCGATATGATTTTGCAGCTCAATTGGCCTGAACATCCCAGAAACCGATTTAGCATATCGTGACAATAAACACTGGTAATAGAATCACCTCACCGAACACGCATTATTTACAGACAAATCAGCACTTTAGACGAGCGAAATTAATGACATTTACGGCAGGCCCTTGCTGCTGATTTAAAGCGTCATTATAACCGGGGATTAGCCAGAGCAAGAGACAGACCCCACGGACAGGGACCCTGGGGCCAATTCATTTACCGACAGACCTGCCCACACTCCATTAATTACAGCAAGCTGAGAAATCATCAGCGCTGAGGCCAGGCCAGGCGGTGCCAGCCAGCGCCCAGGCAGCTCTGAGTAATGCTGCTCTCCTGCAGCCAAAGCGGGGCGTCCTCACGGAGACCGACGCCAAGACCCATGGCGACACGTGCTGCAGGAGAGTGTGAGCCGCCTGTAGCCACGAGAGCGTGAATCAGGACGGCCACCGTGCCAGACGTAGATGTAGCAGACACGTATTCACCCGGCCCTAACGTCCAAACACGGTTCTCAGCGCTAAAAACGCCACACGTCATCCTGCTCACAGCGGTCATGCGGGCCGATTCATGGCTGTAACGGGGGGGGAGACGACAGAGACGGCCAGAGGACGGGCGTCGGCGTGGGGGTATGGGGAGGCGCTTTGATGAGACTGCCATGGCGTGTCGTTCACCTTGGGATAAACTCTCCTTCAGTCGCTAAGTCAAGCCTGAGTCAGGTGACAAGAGGAGAAGCTGCTGCTTCGATAACGTAACAAAGAGATGAAGCAGGACCCCGAGGCTCTGAGAGAAGCACTTACATGCAATACTCATGGGGACTATGCCTTTAACTGACATTTTACAGCAACAGCCAAGGCCTCTTTACAGGCTGGTAAAGGAGATGAGTGATTACCTTGCGTTTTTAATGCGCATCACAAGTGCGGGACTGCACAGGCAGGGGGTGCTGATGAGGGCCCGCAGGGGTCTATGCTGGATCTGCAGCGCTTAGCAGATTGGCCTTATGGTTGGACGACGAAGTGTTTAACTTCACTAAATTAATTAAATTCTAATTTAAATAATTAGCTGAATTAGGCTCTGGATTAAACTGTCAGATAAAGGAAAATAAAAAAAGGAGGAATGAATAAATCTAGTGATGGGAAAAGCAGATTCAAAAACAACCAGCGTATAAGCTGTGGGAAACGATTCCACCGAACAAAGCAGGATTCAGCTGCCTGTGATGTTCACATCCAACGAGAAAAGGCTTCCGATCACCAATCAAAAGCCTGGATGTCCAGTTCAGCTCTGTCCCAGAATCCAGTGTCACCATCTAAAGATCTCAAACACAGGGTTTCAAACACAGGGAACCTCTAACTGATAAGTCAATCTGCCCGCTTTCGGATACCACACAAAGCACCAGACACAAATGTCCAGCGAATGTTTATGAGACACGCAGCATGCTTCTGGAAAGCGAGGAGGGGAGGCTGTCACAATTAGACTGTCACCTTCTTGATGTCACCAGGCCAGTGCCCCGCCCCTCCAAGGTGAAATCTGAGGAAACATGTCATCTCCATGTCATACCAGCTGAGCGAGTCAAGAGTCAATCAGCTCGTCAGTCAGGAGCCCCCCCGGAGGAGTCAGCCAATCAGACAAGGGTTTCACTGCCAGAATCCCCCCCCCCAAGTTGGTGTAAGTGTCACATTCATCATTAGCCTGCCTGTGGAGCCTTCAGCCCTCCCATCTCTGCTGAGGCCTGTACCCCCCTGAGATGTTCCAAACTGAACAGCTTTCTGCATGGAGCCAACAGCCGGCTGGAACGCGACTGCAACACAAGAGACCAGAAACATGGCCACATAACCTGCCCCCCCCCCCCCCAGTCTGGCTCATGTTAAACTGCAAGGCCGAAAAACCTGGCTTGCATTTTGAAAAGCGTCATCGTCAACGTCAGCTCATCGTAGCAAGCTGCTTCTGGCCAGGGGGGAGAAGAATGTGCATCTGCCAGACAATCATAACTGGCATCATCCCTCTGAGGGCTCGTGGCAGGGACGGGGGCGGGGGGTGCGGGGGTGTCGAGCAGACGGGGACGGGACAGGCCTGGGGCAAGTTCACCCAACCTTCAGTGCGAGTTTAAGCTGGCAAGTCAAACCGAGACCTTTAACTGTTAGAAAACTAAGACAGGTGCCGTTAATTAAATATGCTTTATTTAATTAGCTGTAAAAATTTAACTAAGACGAGTGAAGAAAGAGTGTTTAAATTTTCCAGTGATTTATAGCCTGCTTAATTGTTCAGGGGTTAAGAAGTAATGTAGCAGGAGGGATAAATAGCTTTAGTTATAATTTAAAGGTATACTGCAGTTTTACCACATAGTGAATAATTATAGCCCATGAGCACTACTGAATTGGCTAAATTTACACTGTGTGATTAAATGAAGCAAGTGGGTTAATTAAGTCTGAGGTCAGTGTAAGCAAGCGGCAGACTACAAAACATCCAAGGACCTGACAACCCCAAGGCAGAGAGGGGGAGAAGGTGCGTGAGGGAGAATGGGAGGACGTGGTTGAGAGAACAGGACCAGCGAGGAGACGTGCAAGAGAGATCAGGACCAGTGAGGAGACGTGCAAGAGAGATCAGGACCAGTGAGGAGACGTGCAAGAGAGATCAGGACCAGTGAGGAGACACATGACAGAGAGCAGGACCAGTGAGGAGGCGTGTGAAAGTGAGCAGGACCAGTGAGGAGGTTCATGAGGGAGAGCGGGACCAGGGAGGAGGCAGGTAAAGAGAGTGGCACCAGTGAGGAGGCACAGGAGAGTGAGAGGGACCAGTGTGGAGGCATGTGAGAGAGACTAGGACCAGTGCGGAGGTGCATGAGAGAGAGTGTGACCAAAGAGGAGGTGCTAAAGAGAGTGGGACCAGTGCGGAGGCATGTGAGAGTGTGACCAAAGAGGAGGTGTGTGAGTGAGAGAGAGTTGGACCAGTGAGTAGGTATGGGGCCAGAGGGATTTGCAGGACCAGTAAGTGGTGAGAGAGACTAGGACCAATGAGGAGCCGCATGAGAAGGAGCAGGATCAATGGGGAGGCCAATGGTCAGTGCTCCATGGTCAGTGCTGCCCACCAACAGACAGCTGCCACTTAAATGTACATAAATAACCCTCCACCCCCCCCAGCATTACACAGATTCAAAAACAGCCCTTTTACATATTTAATACACCCTGCACTATAGCAACGACTGACTCAGCACCAATATGCACTGTTTGCCCATGCTGTGGAAACTTCCGGAATGAATGAAAAGGATCCAGAATCCCTTTCCCCAGCCTGCTCCTGGTGCCCGCTGTGATTGTTCCACCCTGCTGTGTTTTAAATAAGTCCAGGCCTCCATGGAACTCTCCATCCTGTCTTTCAGTTTCACCCACACCTCTGTTAGCTTAAGTTGCTGTGAGTGTAGCCAGGGAAAGGGCCTGGCAACTGATGCATGTCACACACACACTCACACACACATACACACACAGGTTTGTAATTATATCTTTGTGGGGACTCTCCATTCATTTCTATAGGGAAGACTCTACTCCCAACTTGACGACCTTAACCCCTACCAATCTCTAATCTTTACCATAAATAACTAAACAAAACACAAGTCTTTTGCCATTTTTAGTTTTTTAGCAGTCACATTTTTAAAAATAAAACTGAGTTTCCCCTTGTAGGGACCTAAAGAACTAACAAGGTCAAAATAACAGATTTTTATCACATCGTGGGGCCAATCTATACATGAGCTACACACATACACATTAAAACACACACACAGAGCTGGGGAAACACCATACTATAGACCCCCAGTTGCCCTCCTCATGCCCCCACATTGTAGACTGGCCGAGCGACCATCACGCTGAGCCACGGGTCAGATGGGGGGGACGACGCTCATCAGCGGCTCTCCTTAATGTGCTCAGCAGCTAAAAAGGTGACATCTGGAGGGGACGCTTGAGAGCAATCAGAGAATCAAATATAATTATCTAAGTGATAATTGGGGTTTCCCACCACCCAGTGCCACGTGGAGTGGGGCTGCCCCCCCCCGCCCCCGTCCCTGCACTCACCGCTCTGTCCTGTAGGTGGAGCACCTCTCCAGAGGGATTTTCAGCACTCTGTTGTTCAGGCCTACAAACAATGACCTGTCGCTGTGCAAGATCTGCAGGCTCAGGATGGGCTCCCGCGTGTCGGCAGGCAGGAGCTGCATCTCCTCCAGGTAGCAGCCATGCAGGCTGTGATTGGCTGTGGAGAGGGCCTTCAGGATGGTGCCATACTCTGATTGGGGGAAGGAGCGCCTGTCAGACATCCCGGTCTGAAGCCCCGCCCCTTAGCGCCCACTCGCCGGCCCCACGGCACCGCACCTGTGCCGATGTACATGACGTGGTAGAGGGTGTCTCGGCCCTGCACGATGTCCACCACCAGCTTGGAGAAGCGCATGCTGTCCTGGACCACCAACGGGTCCACGGAGACAGGCTGCACCACGTCGTTCATGAGGAAGAGGCGCTGTGCGTCCTGCAGGCTGCGCTCCGTCAGGTTCTCATTGGGGCCACTGTCATTGATGGTGCCACACTGTGTGGGTGCAGAAAGATTCAGAGCAGGAGAACCCCCACGGGGGCGCATCAGCGAGGCAGAAGAGAGAGGCTGCAGCCCTCCAGGGAATGCTGGGTGGATGTATGGGGATGGATAGGTGGATGGATGGACTTGCCTGGAAATTAGGGATGGGGTTGGCCGTGGCCTGCCAGGTGGAGCGTGGGTTCTCCTGGGTGCGGAACGGCCCATTGAAGGCTTGGGTGATGGCGCTCAGGTTGAAGGCACAGACGGCCGAGGCCGCGATGCTGTTCCTGGGGAGGGGAGGGATGGGGGTCCATTATTTACACTCCTGAGGAAAGCAGATGTGATCTGTGTGCGCATTTACTCAGCGAGAGCTCATTTCTGAGCTGCGAAGGCCAATGCTTCAGCTGCTATTACCCCTACTGACTAAGTAGAACATTCATAATTATTTGGCAGAAGCTTTTGTCCAAAGTGATGTAATATCTACCTCGCTTGTACATCATGAGTGTACAGCTGTCAGGCAGCCAGTAAGGCAGTTAGGGTGAGCTTCCGTTGAGGAACGAGTAATATATACAAAATTTGCTATAGAAAGAAACATAGTAAGCATCATACACAGCAGGTGCTACGGGCCACAGCGCCCCCTACTCAAAGTGAGGAGGGAAGCAGCAACATCCCAGTGGTGTTGGGGCATTACGGTTCTGAATCTCTGCCTCCCTTGCTGGGTCTGCAGTCCCCAGCAGCCTAAGCAAACACAGCTGTGTAGACAAGGGTCACCCTGCAGCCTGAGCAGACGCGGCTGTGCGGACACGGTTCGCCCCACAGTTGGCCGCCCTGGGGGATCACGGTGGTGGTGAATCACACGCAACATTCATCACCGCCACAGTTCCGAAGCACCAGACTCTGTGAGTGCTGCGATAACCTCTCCCGTTCTGGCTTCCTGTCCGGACAGGAAATGGGAAGAGTGTCAGACACGCGTCTCGGAGCTGAGCCTCTGTGTGGCCGCCGGACTCCCCAGATCCAGCTCACCAGCTGCAGCTGGGCCGTGTGCTGCATGTGGAGTTAATTGGGGCTCCGTGGTCCTGGGACTCTGGCCCTGCGCCCATAGCATTAGCGACTCTGCTAATTGGAGCCCAACATAATCAAGGGAGAGGGGGGTGGGGCGGGCCGTACTTGGCCATATGAAGGGGGGGTGGCTCAGCCTTATTCTTCAAAGCCTCTGGGAACATCTGGCCGGCCTGAGTGGATGCAGGAGCCAGAGGACATACATGGGAGACAACCTGTGTCCGCAGATGGAGCCCTGGACTGGAAGGATGCCGCTGGGGGGTGAAGCACGGCTGAGCCTCACGGCTGAGTGGGGGGGGCTTCTGCATCTCGGGCTGTGTTTGTGAGCGTGAAGATAACCGAGTTTAAAAACGAGAAGCGGAAAACAAAGAGCCCGTGAGAGTCCTGCTGGTTTTATTCTGCATCTGTCCCTGTGTGGGTCTCTTCATGCAGCAACACGAGGTTAAAGCTTGGCTAAAGCACTCCGCTCAAGAAGCCCGGATTCTGCGACACTCTCCTCCGAAGGCCATATTTACTCGGGCCTGGGGGGGGTCTGTTGGAGATGCCTCCCCAGAGCCTGGGATAAAGTGGCTTTTAGGGCCGCCTGCTGTCCAGATCCCGTTTCTGGCACTGGCACTGGTACAGTGCATGCCTCGCATATCGGCAGCAGAAACTGCTCCAGTTGTGCTGTAAGGACAGAAGGGACAGCGGCCCTTGACGGAGCCTGCGGAGTTTGCCCACTAGGGGGTGCTGCGCTGACCTCTGCCAGCCTTCAAGTACCATCCATGTTTTTGGAAGAATTCACCTGCACCATCAGACATTTAACATCCGGATATGGCTACTGTCCCACCTGCTGCTTATTTTGTGTTCAGGTGGATTGCAAAGTTAGGAGAAGTTTGAAATAATTTAGAAATGCTATACAGTAAAATCCCGTTATAGTGGACTCGCTTATAACGGAATATCGTCTATAACGGACGAGGTCCGCTGGTCCCGGCCGTATGCCTTTATGAACATGCAGAAAAAACATCGGATATAGCGGACTCGCATGTAACGGAATTTCGCTTATAATGGACAAACTATTTGGTCCCCAGTGCCACTTTTAGCTGTAGTTTTGTTCGGCTATAACGGACATATAGGCTCCGCCTACAAGGTGCGTGGCGTGCCGGTGATATCCAGCGCAGATACGTACGTAGTCGGGATTATTAATAGTCACGCATCTTCTTAGGCAAAGATGGATTACTACATGTACAATATAATAATCTGTAGCACAAGTGTGTCTGCTGAGGTGTGGCATGAGTAAATGGTGTCCTGTAGTTGTGTTCTGCACATACAGCAACTCTGGATATAACGGACTGTTTCGCCAGGTCCCTTGAAGTCCGTTATAACTGGATTTTACTGTACTGAAAATATCACAAAAGCAAGATTCTGCTCTTTGTATGAGTATAGGCATGCAGGAAATCCCACCTTAGAGGGACGGCAACTCCCACACCATGCCGGCCCGCTAGCTGGTGAATGCGCTATGAATTACCAAGGCTGTGTTCTTCAAAAACAGCAGCAAAAATTCACTGTCACTATTGTTATGGTTCCATAAGCCTGCCCGAGGCCACCCAGAACGTGAGTGTTGCGTGGGGGTGCGTATGCCTCGCCGAGGCGCCCACCCTCGCAGGAAATGCAATGTGCAGGCATTCACGACGCTTTGAGCCATTTCCCGCTGAATGAGATGAAACGGGTCCCTGTTAACTGCGGCTTTGGGGGAAGGACTACAGCAAACGCTGCGAGCATTCAGAGCACCCAGGGCGCCACTGTTTACAAGAAAACACTTCTCAGCTGCTCAGAAAAAGAGCACCTTTTCAAGAACCTGCCGGAAGCCTGAGAATGGTTCCAAACGAAAAGGTCTCCGTGTCTAACAGCTTTGGACTCCAAGTGCTCGGTCCAAACTCCGCTCCAATTCCAACCACTTCAGAACATTCTAAAGTTACAGATAAGATACTTAAATTAAGGAGAAAGTCCAACAGGACATTTTAAATGTAAGCTGGACTGCTGCAGTAGGAATCGTTACCAATGAGGTTTAATCTAAAGTAAAGATTATCGCACAGGTGCGTATTTTCTCAATTTTATCAAGCTCTCCTTTAAGAACTTCATTACAGGATAATCTTCTGTCTTGCTGTTCTGATGCTGTGGCAATTTGCTGTGAATTGGCCACTATGGCTTTTATTTGAGCAACACAAAGAAACACCGAGTATAAAAGAACAGACACTCCCTAGGTTACGATGGTCCCTGTTATGATATTTCGACTTTGCAATGGGTAAATGTTTTTCACTTTCAGTATATTATTCAATACATTACATTGAGATATTCAACACTTTGAATAGGCTTTGTGTTAATGGTTTTCCACAACTGTAGGCTAATGTAAGTGTTCTAAGCATGTTTAAGGTAGGCTAGGCTAGGCTGTGAAGTTTGTTAGCTTAGGTGTACTGTATTGAAATAAATTTTCGCCTTACAATATTTTCACCTTATGATAGGTTCACGGGAACGTAACGCCATCGTAACCTGGGGAGAGGCTGTATAATGCTTAAGAATGTGGACTCTTAGAGAAGGATTACTAGGGGTTATTAAGAACATCATTTGAGAATGACAGAGCCAGTAAGCGGAGCTGGGGGCCCCGTTCAGACCGGCAGGGCCGGGAGGCTACTCACACATTCGTGGTGAAGATGCCGAAGATGAGGTCCTGCTCAGGTAGGTAGAAGGTGCTCTGCAGCTCGTGGTAGTAGAAGGGAATCTCTCCGGAGCGGGAGCAGTTGAGGCGCGCCTTCATGAAGGTTGTCCAGGTGTCCTCCAGCAGGAAGCGGCCGCCGATGTCGTTCTTGCAGACGCGCGCCACTCGTGAGTACACCGTCTTCCCGCAATCGTGCTCCACGGCGTTCTCCCGCAGGAAGAAGTAGGTGAAGAGGCCCACATCGTAGGCCGAGATGAAGTGTGGCTCTGTGTGTCCGGAAGAGAGAGGTGGGGGTGTGGGTTAGCTGCGGGGGCGACTCTGCCATATGCCAATTTGTAGGCAGCCTGGACCTTCAGAATGAGCAGAAAGCTTCAGCTGGGAGAACACAGGGTCCCAGGATTATTTCCCGAGTCACTGACGAAGCCCCAGGGTCTGGGCTGTTGACAGAGGGCAGGCCTTCCCATTTTTCATACAGCCAGAGTGTTTTACAGCCCGTCCCTAACAGGAGCAAACAGGGAGGTGTTCCTGGCGCTAAGCCTGCGGGAGCTGCGCAGAACCTGAGAGTACATCTTTTGTAATGTGTCTATCTGAGGAGGCCGCAGTCAGGTGATCGAGAGCAGCACTGCAGGAAAACCATTACAGCCGTTCAGCTGCTGCTTTCAAAGCTAAAATCCCTTAAAGGCGACGAGAAGGAGATTGGGAAGAATATGGCGGCTGGCATGTTACCGACAGTGACTGTGAGAGTGAGAGAGCCTCTCGCGGCTCTGGGAAAGGAACAGCCATCCCCAGAGATGCCAGAGCCAGCCCCCGCACCTGCCCACCCCCCTTCAGCCAGGTAAATCGGAGGCAGAGTGTTTGACCTTTTCAGCCATCACCGGGCAGCCTCAGCTCATGAGAGACAGACAGACCTGACATCTGAAGGCCTGCAATCTGAACGGAGGGTGGTTTTTAAAGGCGTAAACGCAGAGTGGCGGAGCCATTTGACCAATGAAAGAAGAAGTGTAGGGCAGAGCGGGGAGAGGCTGGATGGGGGGGGGCAGAGCGAGGAGGAATGGGGTGGGGCTGGATGGAGTGGATGGGGCAGAGCAAAGTGGGTGGGGCTGGACTGGGTGGGGGGGACAGAGCAGGGTGAGCGGGGCTGCTTTCATCTGTGTTCAGGGATTGCTCAAATGGTGTTAACTCTACTCGTTAGACTGATGATTTCATGCTTTATTTATAGCTTGCAATTATCATTATAATTATTACCAAATACTTTTGATTTCATACAACTTATACAGACATAGTTCTGATGTAAATAATATCACTGTTATAACTGATCGTGATGCATATCACGCCTTAATATATGGTTTTAATCCATGTGGCCCTGGAGGCAACTTCAGCCTGTGAAAATGTTCACCTTGGGTGTGGCAGCGACCTCAGAAGAAGAGAGTGCAGCCTGGCAGGCAGGAAGCCAGGCAATGATCCCCAGGATCATCAGAAATCCAGGGAGGTACCTAAACTGCCTGCAATATCCAGCTGGCTGATGATTATTATCAGTCACTTTCAGGATGAGCCAGATGTCCAGTGTTTACTTGCAGGAGAGGTCAAACCCAGCCTTAGGGGGAGGGGCTTATTAGAATGACAGCATGGGGAGGTGTCACAATCATACAACCATACAAATGTCCCCATATTGTAAAATGTAACAGGCTTTTATCACATTGCAGGGAGATCTAGTCCCCACAATGTAATAATTACAAAAAAGCACACACACCTAGCTCTCTCAGATCTGTCACAAACGGCGTGTGTCTGATTGTAAACCTACAAACAGCAGCAACTGTTTTCAGCTGTATTAAAATTTCTGTTTATATTATGATGCTAAAATTTCTAATGCACAGGGTTTGAGGCTGAGGAAGGCAGAGTCGGATGGCCATCTCTCTATCTTCAAAGGATCTGCTGACCACCTGCAAGGCTTGGTGACTAATGTCAGAGATCCTGGACTAATTAGTGATGATAATTTTAGGATCAAAGACAATGAAAGCTTACGATGAAACCAAGACAACAATCAGAGGAACAAAATAAGGGACACTGTGTGTGTTTATGTGTTTGCCTGTGCGTGTGCCCATGTGTTTCTGTAATTATTATATTGTGAGGACCAGATTTCCCCTCAATGTGATAAAAACTTTTTACCTTGTGGGACCATTTTTAGGTCCCCACAAAGATAACTTCAATTTTATAAGAAACTATGAATGCAATCAAAACACTAAAAATCCGCAAGTTTGTTTGGTTACTTATGGTTAGGGCTGGGTAGGGGTTAAGGTCGTCATAGTTTGGATTAGGGTTATGCCTATAGAAATGAGTGTCTCCATAACTGTGTGTGTTTGTATGTGCGTGTATACATGTGTGGGGTCGCCTCGTCCTACAGACGTCCACACACCGTTAAGCCACTTGGAGTTGTACTGCGCCGTGCGGAGGGGCGGCATGCTGCCCAGGCTGCGGTAGATGACGGGGTCCCGACCCGAGAAGTCGATGACGGTGGCCGCATACAGTTCGCCCTTCTCCGTCACCACGGCTGTGGAATTGTGGCGCGGGTCGTAGGGGCAGCGTGCAACGCCGTTGACCCGATCCAGCACGCGGCTCAGGTTACCCACCTGGAAAATGTGGGGAAGAGCAGGGTCTATTACCACCTGTACATTGGGGGGGGGGGGGCTTTACATTCCACCGGGACACTTGATCTAATTGTTCAGCAATTTAATTAAGTTAGTCATCTCACATCTTGTGAACAACTTGGAAAAACTGGGAAAAAAAACCATTCGCAGTCTAGCAGTACGAACTCAAACCTTAACCCTAAACCTGGCCCAAACACAAACCCAAACTCTAGCTCAAATACAAACCCCAAACAGCAGTCCCTCCAGCGAGTAAGCAGCACTGACAGTCAAGCGGCCCTCAGAGAACACATTTGTTCTGCTCTGTTTACATCGCAAACAGATCTTCCTGAAAATCCATAAACCTTCCTGGCTTCAGTGTTTTCAAATAAATGAATACGCCTCTGACAGCTGAGCGACGCTCAGCAGCAGGCTGTACCCCAGAGATCCAGTCCCAGGATTTACCATGAGATTCCAGCCCTTTAAATGTGTACCATGGCATGCTCTGTTGGCTACACGGGCCCCCCCACATCTGGCAGAGACGGCCCTCACCTGTCGCGTGGTGCAGACGGGCAGGAAGGCGTTGGTACCACAGGTGAATACCCGCTTCCCGTTGATGAGCAGCACCCGGATGTAGTTCTGGCACTCCACCTGCGGAGGGAGTCATCCACAGGGATTTACTGTCAGACCAAAAGCAGCCAACCAGACCTCCATCACTCCACCAAGGTGGAGCTTGGTGATTTATGGATATTTTTCAGTGTGTTGAGTACGATGATTCTACAAAGCTATAAACACTATTGTCAGACATTTTCATCTGGAAGGTTAATGCATATTTAATTTGTACATGAAGGCAACTTTTGGCACATAATAGATTTTGAAGCTGGGCTTGGTTCTCTTGGCCTGCATATATATATATATATATATATAGTGTGTATTATGTGTCTACAATGATATGCAGCTAATATTGCAGCTCTCCCTGTTTCATCTCCCATGAACATACTGCATCACAGTGAATCCTCAAATTGCTGAAGAGATTTGCCTTATTGTTGTGGCTCTCATGCAATCAGAATGACATGCAAAGAGAGCGAAACCATGAGGCAGTAAACGTCTGGAACCACAAACTGCATTTTCCCCTTGCTGGCTAAATGAGGGGACAGCATTAAACGTTACCTCCGTCTTTCCTTTACTCTGACAGGACCTCCTGGTGTCTTCGTCTGGGCCCCATTCTGTTGCCTAGGAAACCAAAATAAAGAAAAGGGATGCATTCCCATTCCAGTTTTAGCCTCCAGTGTACAGCCGGAGTGTACGGACAGTTCGCAGGTATTATTCAGCTATCGGTGGTAATATTGCACTTGCCCAGCCTTACTGAGGATGCACCCTGTTTACTATGCTAACATGGCAATAAGTGGGCCACTGCCTCAAAGAGCCAGGCGACTAGATAGCCAGCAAACCACACGTCATTTGCATATAAATGCAAGCGCTTCTTATCATTCAAGTGAAGCACAGCAACACCCCAGCCCCCCACCCCTGGCCCCCAATTATATTTCTTTTAAGTGTCCCGTGTTTAATTATGGATGCATCACCAAGGCTAACGTTCTCCCCTCCTCTAATGAAGGCATGAGCTGGCTCAATGGTGTTTCTGAAGTCTCTCCATCTCCCGGTTTCCCTCTCATGAGCTGTCCTTCATGTTTATGTTTACACATCAGCTACACTCCCACCATCCAAGGTTAAACATACCATTCCAACCCTCTCCGTCACACGGCCATTATGCTCCCACTATCCCGGACTAAATGTGCCGTTCCGACTCTCTCCACCACACGGCCGATATGCTCCCACCATCCCTGGAACAAGGTGCCTTTCTGAGTCTTTCCACCACACTAGCTTGGACTTCATCACATACTACAAAACACAGCCTGGAGCCTGGAAGCAGATCAAAGGACAGGGCAGAAAGGAGGAGAAGACCATTGATCAGCTCAGTGCATCCAGGAATTGATCACCACGCCTTTTGAAAGTCAGCGCCAGGCAGCCTATTCTGAGTACTCACCACTGCCTTTGAGCTACCCAACTAAGGGACTCTGTTCAATTAACCTTCTTCACTCAAAGATAAACACTGAGGGAAAACGAGCTCAAGCAGTTAAGGCTCACGCCAGAGTCATGTTTGTGCAGGATTTAATTAGTGTCCAGACTATATTTACCCTGCACCCAGGGGAAAGGAGGCCATCATAATGGGTGGAAAGCGTAGCTCCTCATTTCATCCAAATCAAAATGAGTTTAACAGTCCTGCTTTTGTATCTTTTATAACTGTGTGTGACGATGCTAAGGACAAACAGCATTAGCCGCCTGTAGTTTGTCAGCCCACAGAATGCAAAACCAACTTGCTTTTCACCGGGTGGGTCAAACGTCCTGTCGCTCCACAGCCACATCAACTGCTAGTCAGACGCCTACAGGGAGGAGAGCGGGACAGCACATGGCGGTCTCTTCCAAAGGAACATGCTGGGAAATTCTACAGTGTGTACAGTGAGGGGAAGTGGTGACTGCAACTGAAGAGCTGTGGGCTCATGCTGGGGGTGGGGGGGGGGTCCTATGATGGGGTAATGGGCTGGGAAAAAACGGGGCAGAAACCTTGTAATGCCAATCAGGGCCACACAGCAGCTTGGGAGTATGGGCTGTTTGTGTTTTGTTTTCAGAAACGGAGCTTTTGGGATAGAGAGAGGAAATACCTTTGGGGTGACTCATCAGTTAGGCTGTTGCCATAGTATCAGCGAGGATGCGGGGTTCAATGCAAAGCCCCAGAATGCACGTGGACCAGACGGCCTGGGACCAGCGCCGAAAGAGGCTCTAAGCAGCCATTCAGCCACAGGGCTTCAAACCTGCAACGCACTTGGAGCTTATGTTGTCAGTATGACAAGCCTGGATCGATAGGAGGGCTTGGCTTTCTCAAGTCAGAGTTGATAAATTCTCAGTGACAGGCATGGCAAAAGGGCGGGGGGGGGGCTGTGCTGGACATTATGGAGGCTGGTTTCCTTACACCACTTAATATGAATTACTGCTGCTCATTAGAAAACTGAACTTAAAACAAAAATTCACAACTTCTGTAATGGTCCAATAAGTTGGATTTTTACAGTCACATTATATTGTTATTGAAGGAAAATAATTTCTGATACTATTCTACATTTTATTAGGCTGCCAATGTGAGATAGGGCATTTTTACAGAACTTCCACTTCAATTCCAGAGCTCACATGAGGTTGTCAATCATTTGGTAGATTATGCTCCTGGGTGACAGAAGCGTTTACCTCCCAATCTAAATCCATTCCATTAACTGTTACAAGAGATTCCATTTGCACATAACAGCCATTGTCCCTCTCCTGCCTTGGACCTGTGCATGGCATCCAGTCAAATTCATAAGCAGCGAGAACTGCCCTCGCAGACATGCTGATGTTTTTCACAGGAGGGAGCGTCAGAAAATGCGGAGGAAAAATTATGCTTATTTTTACACCACAGATTGCTCAGACAAAAATAAAATGTCAAAAGAAAGAATTTGGGGAATTAGAGAAGAGTACAGTTTTCAACTGACTCCTTTAGCTAGCGATAAAAATACACACATGTCCCTTTAATTATCATAAAAGTACAACTTTTACAATTGATCAGGCAGCTGGCCCTGATC
Organism: Gnathonemus echidnorhynchus; assembly: GCA_026776725.1. Taxonomy (NCBI): domain Eukaryota; kingdom Metazoa; phylum Chordata; class Actinopteri; order Osteoglossiformes; family Mormyridae; genus Gnathonemus; species Gnathonemus echidnorhynchus. Next base: position 4,370,915 of record JAODJU010000035.1, read on the forward strand.
TCCTGAAAGAGATGACCTCAGAATAAGGCCAGGCAGACACCTCCCCCTCCTTAACTCACAGCCATAGGTTAGCTATTAACACCAATAACTAACCCAGCGAGGCGGTTCATTATGGTGCATCAAGCCCCCCTCCAAAGACCAAGCGACCAGACGGTCTCGGCCCACAATGTTTCCCAAGGTTCCTGAACTTCAACGGGGCACCGCCCCCCGACCTCTAACCAAGCCCCCAGTTCATGGTCCTGCTCAGACCCATTCAGCACAGACTTGATGGATGTGACGGGATTTCCAAAGGGGCCAGGCATTGTCCCCAAACACTGATCCCCACGCAGGGGGGATCAGAGCCCCCTCAGCCTCCTTTTATGGAAGTGGGCTGGCTGGTTTTCAGATGGAATCAGTGTAGTAGCCCCCCCCCGCCCCCCCCCCCCCCCCCCC
>JAODJU010000035.1:4375908-4410001 GCA_026776725.1 Gnathonemus echidnorhynchus
CTGTTTGCGTGTGTGTTTGTGTGTGTGTGTCTGTTTGTGTGTGTGTGTGTCTGTTTGTGTGTGTGTGTGTGTGTGTCTGTTTGCGTGTGTGTTTGTGTGTGTGTGTGTGTGTCTGTTTGTGTGTGTGTGTGTGTGTGTGTGTCTGTTTGTGTGTGTGTGTGTGTGTGTGTGTGTGTGCACTCACTCATTCTCCATTCATTTCTATGGGCAAAGTCCTAACTCCAACATGACGACCTTAGCCCCTACACAGCCCTAACCTTAACCATAAGTAACCAAACAAAATATAAGACTTTGGCATTTTTAGTTTTTTACTGTACTCACACACACACACACGTTTGCCACCCACCTAGGATGGACACCTTGCTCAGGAATTCCTCATACATCTTCCTCTTCCTCAGTGTGCTGCCCTGTTGGATAAAGAAGAAGCAGGTGAGAAAGAGAGTATGCTTTGTGTGTGTGTGTGTGGGTCATGTATAAATTACATTGTTGGGAGCAATGTCATAAAAACCTGTTTTGACGCTGCGCCACAAATATATGAATACAAATGTGTCTGTCTGTCTGTGTGTCTGTTTCTCTGCCTGTCTGCAAATGTGTCTGTCTGTCTATATGTCTGTCTGTCTCTCTGCCTGTCTGTATGTCTGCCTATGTGTCTGTTTGCCTATGTGTCTGTCTCTCTGCCTGTCTGTCTGTCTCTCTGTCCTTTTGGACAGATCCCTGAAATGTAACTTTGTGTCTGTGTATATTTAGTTGCAGCCAAGAATGCTCATCATTTTCTAAAAAGTCACTTATGAAATGAAACAATCTTTTAGTACCTACATATATATTTTTTTTGATTTTCAGCAGAACAAACTAAAAAAACTGAACGTATTTACTCATTCTTAGCTCATTGCACAAAAAATCCTGGTGGTGCAGACAGCAGTTCAGACCCCCAGTTCATTTTCGGCACCAGTCGCCAGCTCAGTGACGGACGGTCACATGGCAGCAGAGCCCGGAAGCGCCAGACGCCAAGCGAGAGGCATGAGAACGAACGTCTGCGATTCGCCAAAACACACCTGACCGTGCCAACAGCCTTCTGGGAAAATGTCCTTAGGACAGATAAGCTGAAATTAGAGCTTTTTGGTAAAACATGTCATCTATGTGTTTACAGAAAACAAAATAAAGTCTTCAAAGAAAACAGCACCTTCGCTGGGGACAAAGACGGAGGAGGTTCCGTCATGACTTAGGGTGACCTATTGCCTCTCTTAGGGTGACCTATTGCATCTCTTAGGGTGGCCTATTGCCTCTGGTACTTGATTCCTTGATCGTCTATCATGGAAGCAAAGTATCATGACATCAGGAGAACATTCAGACATTGCGGAGAGCGACGTGCCGCCCAATGTCAGAAAGCTGGGTCTCCGTCAAAAGGTCACGGGTCTTCTGGCATAAGGACCCCAAAGACACTTCAGAAGAGAATGACTGAGACGTAACTGAAGGCAAAAGCTGAGCTGTTCTGAAGTGGCAGCAACGAGGCCAGTTTGTGCTCCTTTGAAGACGTGGAGAGACATAAGAAGATCTGGGAGGAGACACCCTTTAAATCTGGGGAAGCAGGGCAGTTTGCACAAGAATGGGCTGGACTTCCGGTGCAGGTTCTGAAGTCTCCCTGACTGCTATAAGACCGATGGCACGTATTTTGACTAAAGATTGGGCTACAGCATATTAAATGGATTGGCTGTCTAAATATACGGTTGCTCAGAGAAAGTCTTGGGACACCTGCTTAATGCAGTAAAAATATAGCAAATTTATTGGTTTTATAACAAAAAATATTATTTTATTTGTTGACAAAATAAATATATATATATACACATTAGGAGCAACTAGTATTTTTGAGTAAAACATTCAAGTACGCTAATAAACTGAAACCCAAATTATACTTCTGAGATAAAAAGTTGACACGCAATTGCAGTTAATAGCAAAATGGCAAGAATAGAACTGGATGAGTCAGTCAAAAATATTATGACGCTTAATAAAAAGAAAGTGTGCAGCTCTGTTAAACACCAGCGGCATGACGGTGGGGCAGGGAGTGGCACTGTCACCTCACACCTGTAGGATCTGGGTTCGAGTCTCCGCCAGGGTTCCACGTGTGTGGAGTTTGCATGTTCTCCCCGTGTCGTCGTGGGGTTTCCTCTAGGTTCTCCAGTTTCCCCACCCACAGTCCAAAAACATGCTGAGGCTGAGTGTAGTTTCCAAATTGCCCACAGGTGTGTGTGTGAATGGTATGTGTTGGTGATGGGTGATGGGTTGGTGCCCCATCCTGGGTTGTTCCCTGCCTTGTGCCTGTAGCCTCTGGGATAGACTCTGGACCCCCCTTGACCCTGGACAGAATAAGTGGTTATAGAAGGTGGACGGAAGTTAAATCCTGCTTGTCAATGGACTTTTGTTATGAAACCAATAAATCTGCAACATTGTTACAGAAAGAAGCAAGCGCCCCAAGACTTAACAGGAGTCCTCACACCTGGGTTTGAACAGCTGACCTACAGGTTATCCCAAAAACCCCAAACACACCGGCCCTTTGCGGATAAGATTGGCCACCCCTGGTCTAGGGTGTCAATATTTTTTTCAATATTTTAGTTTTATTTTCTGATTTAAAAGGATGTATTAAGTTCTAAATTAAAAGCCGACTGTTCTGCAACAGAAATAAGCAACTGAGACCAAATATTTCGACCGATTTGAACTTTTGTGCCTTTTTAGGGTAAATCTGCAAAAGAAAAAAAAGTGCATGGGTGGGCAGTATTTCTGGCCGCAGCTGGATGGGCGTGTGTCCGCGGAAAGCCAGAGTCGGTCAGGCCGCCGCGTGTGGCTTCCTGCGGAGCCGGGCTCTGGGGAGTCCTCCGCCAGAAGAGGCGAATTCAGCAGCTCGCGGCAGTAGGCGCTCAGGACCCATCCCGCCCACGTGGAGGGGGGATTCCCCAAGCCCCCCCACCCAGTACGACGGGGAACAGGTGCCTGACAAGCCCGGACCCACGAGGGGGATCTCAGGAGAAGCCGCTTTCATCTAGGCTGCCCTTAGAACCCAACCAAAGAAATGCCAGTGTATTCACAGAGCCCATTTCAGCATATGGAAATGATAGCACTCTGAAGGGTGTCTTCACAGCGCCCAGCAGCTCCTGCCTCTAATTTAGTCTAATTTCGGAATTCATAAGGAATTAAAGAATGTGTCCCCTGAGCGGGAGGCTGCGTCAGGCGGTGATTACAGGGACCCACCCCGACCTTCTACTTTTGCTCAGCCTGTGTTTAGTTTCTCTATTTGCTTTGTGCACAAACGGGGTGGGCGGAGCAGTATGCCGTGTAGCCCCGCCCTCCTTCGCCGTGGGCCAAAGGGAAAAAAGCGACGGAGAAAGCGATGGAGAAGGTCCCGAGGATGGAAGGACGGGCATTGACAGTGGGTGCTGTTTGTGAGGACGAGATGGTGCAGCACTGGCTCAGTGGGCAGCCCCCAACATGCCCTCTGCTAATACTGGGGGGGGTAATGCCACAGTCCATGAAAGGCACGATCCCCACGTGTGAATCTCAAGTCAAGCGGCACTGATCGTACCAGGCCAGACGAGACCGCACCGGGTAGGGGCTTGTGGGTCACTGGCGGGACATGGCCAGGTGACGTTTCGCCACACCTGTTCGGCACACCTGGGCACACAGCTGCCCATCCCCCCCACCCTACAATCTCACTCGTCTTCGACTTGAAACAAATTCTGCCTTTTAAGCTGGGTGCATATTCTTCTCCAAATAAACACTCGGCAAGCATGTGCATGCAATAGTGCGCGTGTTTTTTTTTTTGTGTGTGTGTGTGTGTGTGTGTGTGTGTGTGTGTGCACATGCCCCCTGTACACGTGTGGCACAACAGAGCAGATGTCGTTGTTTGTGGAGCAGCAGACACAATGGCATCAGTGTGTATGCAGAGCGGACCTTGGGCTGGTTACCCAGAAGCGATTCCGAAGTGCCGGGCTCTGATCATGCCACCATCCGTCATCACTGACCCCAACCCCCCTGTCCAGTGCTCCCCTGAAAGCCCCCAAATGCCCCCTAGAGTCGAGTCTGTACATAGATGTTCCTGAGAGCCTTTCTTTTGCTTTGTGTTCTGAGTGTGTGTGGCAGGGGGGGGGCAAAGGTTTTAATCTTGCTTGGCTGAGCACATTAATGGTCTCAATCCCCCCCCCCCCACCAGAGTTCTTACAGTACTAATAAAATAGGAGCCACGGCAGAATCATCTCTCCCATCTACCTCGCTGTTGTTGGCAAGTTTACGGCCCCCCCTACTGAAGTTACTGGCTCACAGCGGTGCCGACATACCAAACACACTCCATAAAACATGGATCTGCAAATCACCACCGGGGGAATGACCCAGAACACCCTTTTTAATGTAGTGCTGCTGTTTGTGCTGTTGTTTACTATACAGTAAATGGGGCTGGTGGGGGGGGCACACAGCAGGGCTCTGGGCTTCGGGTCCTGCTTATGCTGAACAGTCTGTCTGACGGCAGTTCTTCATGTAAGCCCTCTGCATGTCGCTAAGCCCAACGTTCAGGAGAGATTCAGCTACAGCTCTCAGCAAACTCTTTCACCAGAGTTCTACACAAGCTGGGCTGAGAATGTTCAGCAAAGCCTGTGTTCAGGTCCCTGAGGACAAGTTTAAATAATTAGACATTGCTGCGTGAGTTTAAATAGACATTCCTGCAAATGAGGCCGGCCAGACAGACACACAGACACACAGATAGATACACACACACACACAGACAAATAGATACACACACACACAGACAAATAGATACACACACACAGACAAATAGATACACACCCACACACACACACTTTAATTTCCTCATAGTGAAATTTGACTTGGACTCCACAAAGCTGGACCCACCAAAACACAGGTACCACACCCACCCTCATATGAAAGACATCAGACAAAAGAAAAAGAAATAAATAAGCAAATAAATACATACATTTTATATATTTTATACTAATGTATTAATGATTAAGTAAATTAAAAATATTAATAATAAAAAATAATAGTAATAAAAATGAATGAATGAATAATTAAATAAATAGACTCAATAAATAAATACATTTTTAATAATAAAAATGATTTAATAATAATTAAAAAATAATTTAAAAATGACATGTGGGAAGTAAGTGTGCAAGGACCCTGCTTTGGTCCAAAACCCCCCCCCCCACCAAGGTACACCAAGGCACAAACTTCTTTGTGCGCTCCTGTGGATTACACTTCCTGTAGTTCAACAAGTAGAGGGCTGTATTCATAATGCAAAGGTTGTGGGTTCACATCCCAGGGACCACACACAACAAAAACACCATAACTGTTTCATCTACCGTAAGATGCATCAGATAAAGGTATGATTTTTCTTTACATCCCAGGTAATGATTTGAGAAAATGTCCTCATATAGTTCAGAGTGGCCAGGTGTGTGTGTGTGTGTGTGCGCACGTGCAGGAGACCCACCATGAGGATGCGCCGGTAGCTGTCGCGGTCGATGCCCCACAGCTTCAGGTCCGTCTTGGCCTTGACAGTGGCGGCGCGCGGTGTCCCATAGATGAGTGCCAGCTCCCCGAAGCTGCCGCCCTCCCCAATGCTGGTCACCCACTCGCCGTTCACATACACCTTTGACAAAGGGACACAGCCGAGTCAGCAAGGGACACACAGAGCCAGCAGGAGACACAGAGTCAGCAGGGGACACAGAGAGCCAGCAGGAGACACAGAGTCAGCAGGAGACACTGAGTCAGTAGAGGATTTAGCCGAGTCAGAAGGGGACACACAGAGTCAGCAGGAGACACAGAATCAGTAGAGGATTCAGCAGTCAGCAGGGGACACACAGAGTCAGCAGGAGTCACTGAGTCAGTAGAGGATTTAGCCGACTCAGCAGGGGACACAACTGAGCGAGACTTTCAACTGCCTCTGAGGAAGCTCCATAAAATTCATTCACAGGTCCTCAGCAGGCAGATGGAAGCTGAAGAGGGGCTCATAAGTTCATCAGCTACTGAGTGTGGGTGCGAAAGCCTGTCATCAGAACCAGCTTTGTTTTATGTGAACAGAGGACTCCACCATCACACAAACCAGGCCCACCACCCTCTGAAATGCTCAGGGCGCTGAATAAATGGCCCGACCTAGTGCTCGGACCCCAAACTTCACTCTCAGCTGTGTGTTTGTGTGAAAGGAGCCCAGGATGGGATATGCGAACAGAAGCACGCCAGCGTACCTGTATTTGTACTTGTGCAAACGGCAAATAAAGCATTTCAATTAACTTCATTTCATTTAATTTCACACCCCGCGGTTCTGGATGCTGCCTGGACAAGCAGGGCCTGACAGGATGCTGTCACGGTTAGCCGCTGGGGGGGTCAGTCTCGGGACCGAAACACTCCCTCCAACCGCATTCCAGGACAGCACCTTCCAGATTTGCCGGGATTTTAGTCTGATGGTGCTGCTCTCTCTGCCGTTTGATCTTTTTCTGCGCCCTTGGGGCGAGAGGCTTTAAAAGCCCCCTGAACCCGCCCCCCCAGCCCCCTCCCTGAGTGGTGTCTTCCCAGATATTTGCCTTCAGAACTCATGATTGAGTAAAACCACACAGGGACGCCTCCCCCTCAGGGAGACCTTGGTGGCCTCCTTCCTGGGCACCTCGGTCAGCCGACCTCACACGGCGCCCAGCCATTCCCCCACCCTAGCACCAGATACAGTTCCACCTGCTGCCACAAGGTCAATTCTGTTGATTTTACGAATTATTGGGTTCAGCCCCTGCACCCCCTGCACCCCCTGCACCCCCCGCCTCTGCTGCCCTGAGGGCTGTGAGGAAGTGCGGCTGTGTGAGCGGCGTGTGTTTCACTGTGTTATGGGCGGGGGGGGGGGCATGCTTAGTTCAGCTAATGGATGGATTTCCGAGTCTTCCGGGTGGGGAAGGGGAGGTCAGGCTGCTGACTCCTTTTAACTCTGTGACCCTCGAGATGAAAGATGGGGAGATGGCAGTGAGGTAAGTTACGGCGGGACGGTGCAGCTGCTGAGTGTGTGTGTGTGTGTGTGAGTGAGAGAGAGAGAGAGAGAGAGAGACAGGAAGGATAAACTGATAAATAAATGAGGAATGCACTTCAATAAGACCACTTTCCTTGTCTCAGGATCTCTCCTTATCGTCTCCTTAGAACAAAAGTGGCAGGATTTGCATTGGAGATATCCTCAGAAGAGAAACAGCATATCTTGTGTAAACATCCCTGGCTTAGAAGCCCAGCACGTTCAGGATGGGTTCGGCATGAGAGGAATCTCGGCTCCCTCAGTCTCAGACGCATCTCTGTCCTGCCACAGTCGGGGCCCAGGCTCCCCAGGCTAGCCGGAGAGCCAGGTTACCCTCTGGTGGACTCCCCGAGCCCCTTATCACTCCCTCTTCTAACGCAAGGCGATAACACTTTTCTGTTTTGCCGTATCCTTTCTTTCCCACCCACCTGTCTTGCCACGATTGCCGCAATCTAGCACCTAGGTCGGCGCGGGAAACAAAGGCTGCTGTCTCTGCTGCGGCTTCTCGCCCTTCACAGAGTCACCAGCGTGTCCGTGTTGCACTCAACCAGATCCTTCCCTTTAAGTAGAAACCGCTCAAAGCAACAAGACCGTATTGTTCTGGAGCGATCTGGTCTTGCTTCTCCCTGACAAGCTGTAGATCCGGTGTCTCCCAACCGCGCTCCTGCCTACCTCTTGACCGCCGGCGTGAACGTGACCCGGCCATACCCTATATGGAAGCCCCCGGATTACATGCAAATTAAGCAATTATCTAGCCTCAGTTGCAGCTTCCGCAGACACAACAGGCAGAAGTCATTACCCAAAACAAGCAGGGGACTCTGATCATCCCCTAGCAAGAACATGCAGCGACTGTTACATCGCCATAGTGACTGCCAGATGGGCAAGATAGGGCAGTTCAGTTACGGGGAAACAGGGGAAAATCTTCCCATCCAGCCATAACTACAATCTTATAAGAAGCATCTGTACAAATGAATCAGCGTGGGAAGTTGGGACGACCGGATGCACTGGGCCCATATCACACGCATTTCTGGGTTAGTAGAAAAGCCTTCCATCTTATGGAAAGATTTCGAGGGAAACATTGTAAACTGAGACTGTTATCTAGCACTTTCTGTGCTGAAAAACAGAGGTAGCGGCTTGAGCAGGGCCACAAACGACAGCGGGATAATTCTGAATATTTAGCTACCGAACTCTAAGCCACCGCTGCTGGGCTCCAGCCTTAATGAAGAGGGAAAGTGGACAGATAGTGATTCCTTGCATAATCGGCAGTAGGTTCCTTTTTGCAGGGATGTACTGGGGTTGTGAAGGAGATGGACGGACACATGATTTTACAGACACATCTCAGCGTGACCAGTGTAGACGCTCATGTTTTTACTCACATCCACCTCCCCCTGATCGATCACATAGAAGTTGTCCCCTTCATCACCTGTGGAGGAAGAGACAGCATTAAGCCAATTGATGACCCCTCCCCCAGCAGTGACCCGCCCCCACCAGCTAACCCTACCCCCAGCCCTCTCTAATGGGGCATTCCTGCCTGCTAACAAACACGCAACAGCGAACATTTCCCCATACTAGGAGATTAGACCCACTCACTGGGTCGATACACAGCCCCACACCTTCCTACCACAAAGTGAAGATAAGGAGATTCACCCTGCACCACTTCACTGGCAGCCTAAAGCCTAAAGCACACTGCCATCCACAGTGAGGTGTGCATAGGGGCCCCTGACCCTGGGCCGCTTCAGCTCTGCCCCCGGTGGGTTCCGGGGGAACAGCGCACACCGAAATCGGCCGACTTATAACAGTGATGCATGCCCAGAGCTGAGCTGAAAAAGGCCTTTGTGTGACGGACGCTGGTCGCTCTGCTGAAGACACAGGCTCTGTCTTCGCTTCGTAATAGCGAGGAAAGACTTGGTAATTAATGAAGCAGGTCAGACAGTAGGCAGGGGGAAGGTATGTAACCGCCCCCCCTCCAAAAAAAGAACACCTACCATTACTCAAAGGACTCACCTGAGAGTATTTGACACGATTAGTCGGCGAGAGAGCAGCCAGGATATATGACTTTCTTCCATCTTCTAAAAGCTGACATGGTCTGTTTGGTGACCCCCCCCCCCTGCCCGCCCGCCTTAACGACCAAGCTGCTTCTGTGTGTGAATCAGTCACAGGGCGTGTTCCCAGTGAGGTTCACCAGAGTTCACGGGGCTAATTAATATTGGGCAGAGGGGGGGGGGGGCGGTAATAATGCCAGAGTGTCACAGGACACAGGACCAGCTGCCGAAGCGCAAAATGCAGGGGATCAGCAGGACGGGGCCCTGGGACGGACATCTGGGTCCCTCTGGGTCGTTCGTCCTCATCTATCTGAAACGCCTCATTCCCTGGAAACAGCACTCCACCCGGGTTTCTACTGGAACCCCAAATTATAACAGGTGAGCAGAATGGCTGTTATGATCACACATCATTCATAAAATGGATTATTTCACACACTATAAATATGCCTCTAAATGACACTTGAGATTAAGGAAGTTTTTACTATCTCAAAATTCAAGAGTTCAGACCTAATATTCAATAGAGAGAATTCTGATTAGGAGATTTGCTACAGCTATGCTCAGTGGCTTGGGGTTGCTCACAGTCAGCAGTTTCCAGATCTTTCCACAGTAGGACTCCTAACGGGATTGAAATCGGGACTGACTCCCTCAGGAATGCTCCCCGTCCTGCTCTTCAGCTTTTTCAGGGAGAAGCTTTAACCTTGAGATTTGGATCATTGTCTCGGTAAAAGGTGAATTTGTCTCTTGGAAATGGTCACTCTCTGCTATCCGCTTCTCTTTAATCTCTGTGCACAGAAGAACCCAGTGTAGACACACACGCAGACGCAGACGCACATGTAGAAACACACACACAGACACGCCCATGCACACGTGCAGACAGATGCAGACACACAGACAGACACAGATGCACACACAGACACACATACGCACAAAGACACATGCCAGACACGCACACAGACACAACCATGCACACATGCAGACACACACGCAGACGCACACATGCAGACACACACGCAGACGCACACATGCAGACACACACGCAGACGCACTTGTACATGACGGCGCCAAAGACGGCTGCTGCCACTACACTGACCCCCTGAGGTGTTCCCTGCATTCGAAACCCCGGTCACCATGGAAACCCAAATGTTCCACTAAGCTCGGCTCTCTAGGAGTCGCGCTGCACCAGGGCACAGGTGCTCATCACCTGGCCATTTTCCGTATCAGAACCAGACCACTGTTGCCCTCGGGCGGCCGGGTGTCACGGGAGAGGAGCTGGAACCAGTGCCAGCAGCATTACTGCTGATCTGGGGGCCGAGGGCAGAACTGAACAGGCGGAAAAGGCAGCTCAGCGTGAAGATCTACTCACCTGGATCAGAGAAATGTTGCTTAGTGTTAATCTGAAGAGGTAATTCCTGCAGGAAGCAGCCAGAGGACACAGCGTTAGCAGAGACAGGCTACCGGAACACTTCCCATCCGCAGAAAAGGGTCGATATCCATTACCTGGCTCCCACGATCAGCTGGTTCCTGGTGAGGTCCAGGGCCAGCTGGGAGAAATCCCTCACAGTGGGGTGGGAAAAGATGGAGAGCCAGGGGCTGAGCACTGTGGGGGGACAAAGGGACAGGGAGGGACACTTAATGACTTGGAGGGTCATTAGCACCTGTAGCCCTTGGAGGCTTCAACCACAGGTACAGTGATGCAGGTGGGGATGGGGATGCACCGGGGTGGGGGCAGAGACAGCAGGGAGGCCCCTCCCCCGGACTTCAGAACATGTATAGAAATTAAAACAAATTAAAAAAGAACAATTTAGCTCAACAGACTTAACAGAAGATGCATAGAAACATAAAGCAGCAGCTCCTCTGCAACGCCAGGGGTATGAACCTCGCAGACAATGTTTGCCTGTTTACGGAGATTCTGAAGCTTGCAGAGCTTCTTAATTAGAGAGAATGAGAAATGCACCCTTTACTTTTTTTTAACCAATTTTAAATATTTTAATAGCACCTGTTCCTCTTGAAAGCCATTGAAATAGCTTCACACTGCATTGTGACCTCAGTCGAGGAGCTGTAATGCTGAATCAGGCCGGACTGCAAGAGCCAGAGCCTCAGGCCCGAAACTCTGGACTGCAGGAAACATAATGAAAGTCTGACTTCCAGATCCACTCTCCACCTCGCGTATCCACTCAGGAGCTCATTCTACTGCATCAAGGGTAGGGTGGGGAGGGGAGTGAGAGCATCTGTATCAATTTCAAAACCCAGACAAGGAAATGCAGGTGCTTATCTGACTGTGACTCTGACTGTGGGATAATTGGGCCCAACCAGATGCTGGGCCGACAACGGCTAATTGGGAAGAGAATCGCGCAGTCGCATCGAAACCCCAGAGACGTCAAACAGGGGACGGCTTTCCCCCCCTCCACGGATTACTGCGGGAAGCGTTTCGGGACTGATCGGGAACAGATGGCAGCCTGACACCAGCCGTCGTAAATTCAACCATCTTCAGTGACTGGGAGGCCGTAGTTTTTCTGGAAGTTTTTCTCACCTGACAGTTTGAGTCAGACGTCCACAGTCATTGGGAGAAACATTCACAGTCTAGTGCAATGGTCTCAAACTTTGTTTACAGTGAGAGCTACTTCTACAAAGAACACAATGAGTTACACATTCAATTCAAGTATATATATATATATATATATATATATACACACACACGTGTGTGTGTGTCTGTGTGTGTGCGTGTGTGTAAAGGAGTCAAAAATGCTGGACCCAATACCTCTCAGTCATGGACCAGCTGAGTGTTGAGAGTCACTGACAGGGCTGTGTGATGGACGACGTGCAGTGAGAGTGGAGCTTCGAGTAGCATGGCCAATAAGGAGTGTACACAAAAGGAAAGGACATTTATCGGCACAAATCCAAAACTAACATTGCATCAGCGAGCGAACCGGCGTAGCTCAGTCTGACGAAAACAGCAGTGGTGCCGGGCGAGTTCCCAAAGTCACGATGCAGTTACAGGAATGCATTTGGTCAAACTGTCACGCTTGCCAAGTGGCTCCTCGTAAAGTTAGATTGGAGTAAAATGTTACAATCAGGTAGCACGTAAAACCTCAAAGTAGAGCAACACTGCTGAGTGCAATAGACAAGCCGGCCTGGAAAAGACCAGTAAGATAACTCACACGTCCGCCCAGCTGGTGCTTACTCACTATATAAAGGGCTTCTTAATGTTCCCTTAACCCAAGGGCCACATTGGTTGAATGTGTTTCAAACTTCATCTCCTTCTGCTGGCATCCTGCACAAAGAACCAGCCCACGGACGCCTTCATGCCTGGTCTTTAGACAGAGAGATGCTGATGGATTCCTCAACAGAACTTTGAGACTTTGATAAAAGATCCCTTTCACACATGTACTGTGAATCGCAAGGCCTTACAGAAAAACCTAATCAGACCGTGATGTCCAAATACCCGCGGATCCCAAAGCGACAGATGATCTCCGTCGGACCGGCACTGTGTAAACTGAGCCGTCTATTATGCTGGGAGTATTCTAGTGCAGTCTCAACGTACCAGGAATTAAGAAGTGACTTAATTAAAGTGACAATTGACAGAAAAGGAACAACTAAGCAGCAATGTGGCGGCATTACAGACTGACCTCAGAAAATGTGACAGGCTTGGGGGCCGACATCAGAGGCTCACTCACCACATGATATCTGTACTGCATTCTGGATGCTAATTACAGCAGCTTAACGTTAATTAGCTGTCAAGCACGCTCGTCCAACGTTCTCCCTCGACTTGGTCTTGCCAAGTCGTGTCAATTAAACCTTTCTGTTGACGGAAAAGTAGAACGGAGAGAAATAACATATTTGTGACTGAATTATGGCCGGCAACCTTGGGAAAGAAAGAGTCCCACAAATGGTCTGCGCATCACAGGCTATAGTCAGCTAGTGGGTTATAATGTTTACTTAATAGATTTCAGGAGGAGAAACAATATTGGCAGAAAGATTTTCCTAATTAGCATTATAATCGTGTCTCTTGTTTGCTACAATATCCTTTGAAGCGTAACTGTTAATGAAGGACGAATATTTGAGACGCATATCATATCAGGGACACTATCACCGTTGGCAGGGCTCTCTCTCACTCAGTATTCCAGCGTCAGGTGGAATCTGCCTGGAAAAATGGGGATCTGTCAGACCAGTGGTCATGAAGGCATGACTAAGATGCCCGGGAGATCCCAGGAGAGACCAAGAGATCTCGGGGTGATGGCGGGGAATACCAGTGCGATGTGGGCATTTTTGTAACCCCATCAATGTCTGTTATTCGTACTGAATTCTTATTTCAATGCAGTTTGATCTGTACACTGTGTTTCCGAGGATCAGCTACAGGCCAATATAACAGCTCAGGCTGTTCTACAGAGGGAGCAACACAGATTCTACTAGCTTTCATCCTGTCCCTAGCCTACGGCGGAGTGGTGACTTATCGACAGGCCTCAGTCTTTTTCTTAGAGCCTCTGGGGCTGCTGGTACAGCATTTTCCTTCCGGGACAGCTTGCATACCTTCCCGCTTGCTTTCCCCTGCACGTGAATCCCTGGGGGCCTTTGGGATGGGGGTGGGGGGGGGGGGGTTGGTCTCTGATTGTCTCACAAAGGCACCAAGGCCAAGCACTGGGCAGCGAGCCTCAGCGACGCGGCAAATCCGATTTCTCCTCCAGAGTGCTCACTGACAATGGGACAGGGGGACGGGGGAGGGATTGAAAGCAGTGGAATCTGGAGGGCAGGGAGAGGGTACGCTCCGGGTATTTGGGGGGCAAAGTCAAAATATTCACAGGGCAGAGAATGGGGAGGCTGAAGTGTGACAAACAACTAGTGAGGGTAATTTTTGGATGAGTCAGTTTGACGCTTCTGCTTTGACTTTAACTAGAGGAGTGTGATCGCTACCAGCTCCCAGAACCAGAACCAGCAAGAAGGGTGTAATAAAGCAGGTTGAGATAATTATACTCAGCAGCTACATATGGCCGTGAGAGTAACCGACAGCTGCAGGCCTGAGACGGGGTGCTGGTAGAGCGACCCCCTGAAATCGCAGTGGGCTCTGCTTTGCTGAACTCAAACCGGTGCTTGGCCTCTGGGGTCAGCTGCTCCCCCACTGTTCCCCCAACCCCTCTTATGGAAAGGCCCATGAGGTCCATCTTGTGATCCACGAGGATTATAGTGGTGTGGTGTGCAGGTGAAGGACTGGCTCCCAGTGCTGGCCGAGCGGCCATTTCTGTTTAAGCACCTGTCCTTCGCAGGAAACTGGATGCAGGAGGTACAAAACGAACTTTCAGTTCCCTAAACACCGCATTCGTCCTGAGGGTCCCACACCTGCAGCATGTCTACTATCATGCAGTTAACTAGTAAAGACACTGATGTCACGAACCATGGAGATTTACACGCAAGGACATCCTTGAAGGGACAGTTACCAAACAGTGACCAGGCTTTAGTGATGACCTGAAATGCTAGTCTATTAATGAACCGCCCCTCCCAGCCCCCTCCGAACCTGCAGTCGCAGCCTCTTCACCAGCAGCAGCTCCTCTGAAACATCTAGGCTGCGAGCCTCACGGACAATGTGCGCTCGGTCCCAGGCAGGGTGTGCGCCCAGACACCCCCAAACCCGCATCGTGCTGCCACTGTGACACGACGTGTCGACAGACCCCGTGCCAATCGCCATCTCAGCCCACTCCTATGCTGCCTTAAATGGTGGAAGCAATAACCTGAGCGACGTGACCCAGCTTGGCCCAAGAAGCCGTCCCATCCTGTGTAGGGTGGCTGTAGCTCCTCAAAGTAGTCAGCAGATTCACGTCCGCGCTTCATTAACCTGGCTGCGAGTTACACACACGGCACAAACACAAAAACGCTAAATAAACAGTGATTAATGCAGGCGCAGCTACATTTAAAAATTATAAATAACACCTATAATTAGCTCTCTGTACGAGCGAATGCTCGTGATGTTCACTGCTTGGAGGAAGAGCGGGACATGAGGGGAGGGGGGTCATAGGGGGGTGGGGTGAGGATGGGTCCAGAAGACAGGACTGGCTGACATTTGAGCAGAATCACACGGGGCAGGAGGCCACAGCAGCCTGTTAATCCCGTTAGCAATGACCCTGAGCTGCCCTTCAATCACCAAACTATTATCCTCACTGTACCTCAGCTTTGCAGAAGTGCCTTAAATTTAATATATGGTTTGAAATAAACTGGAATTAGGTTATTATTTTTAGTATTTCATAGTACACTGACAAGCCCACACAAGCCACACTGTACAGCCAACATCCTTTCTCTGTTAGACTCCTGCAAATAGAGCAGCAGTAAGTCTTCTTCATGTAAAAGTAAAGGCAGTACAGCCAAAGTCACGTGGGAGCGATTTGTCCACCTCATGCCAGCAACTGCAAGTGACCAATGAGCAGGGACATGACCGGCCAATGAGTGACTAATGAGCAGGCTTGTGACCAATGAGAGATCAATGAGCAGGTTCGCTGGTTCTTATGAGCCCCGGTGCATTGGTCCACCTCATGCTCTGTATACATCCTCCTAAGGAAAACATAAGGACACCTTCCATGAAATACTCTGGAGTACTCTGAAACGGCCGCTGCATAGCCGCCTGCTTCCCTCCAGCGGCAGATCAATACTGACGGCATTTCCAGGCACAGACTCACAGCATGAGTCATGATAGCTGCCAAAAGACAGATACCTGTAGGTACACTCCAGAGGCACATACCAGCAAACATGCCATTACAGGGGCACCAAATTATTCCACACATCCAATGTGCAATTTCTGGCACATCATGCAATTGCGCTTAAATCATTAAAGCGATGTATTCGCAACAGATAGACCTAACTCAAAATACAGGGAAAATATGAACTACTTCTGAAATCAGACCGGAGGGTGTACTACGAAGTGAGTTTACTGGTTTATCGAGGGTTCTTGAGGCTTACTTCCAAGTTTTGTGCGCTATGAACCATTGCTCACTTTTAGATTAAAACAGGTGTAAGTCCCACCTTCTCACCAAAAATTTGCCCAATATAAGAGCCGCCCTTGGATTAGATATTAGAGATGGGTCATACCAAGAAATATCAAGGTTTTTATGGTGCAACCCGATACCGATATTCGATATTGCCAGGGGAGGAGAGGTACAGACAACAAAATTTGCAGGGTGGGGCAGGTATTACCTCCTACTTATCAAAGAGCGAGTCCTAGTGTGTATCGTTAGCTCGCAATGCCGACTCCGCCCCTTTCATGTCAGTGGCCATTGAGAAACTGCGATTCAACTTCCTGAGTTCATAAGCATCGGCGTAATATCATGTAACGCTGTTTGCAGAAATCAGGGTTAGTTAACCTGATTCTATCGCATTAACTCCAGGTATGTAAAACTCACTGCACCCCACTGGATGCTATGAACCAGACAAAAACAGATTAGCCTAAACGCTAAGAGACGTGCGTCACGCCATGTGAACATAAACGTGAGGATAAACATAAAGCACAAACGCTCATTCCCTCACAGAGGCCTAAAAAAGCCCCGTCTATGTGCTGCTGACTGATGCCACAAGTGTAACCTCATGAAATGTAGTGGATTCTCTGTGAAATGTAGCTCCTGCTGGAATATTTGGGCACGGGGGTCGTTTGCCAGCTGGAAGCACAAGCCTGCCGAAGCAGAGCAGGTGACAGCGCCTTGACTCACCTTGGAAGGGAACGACGGGATGTTCTTGCCTGGCACACTCCTCGGGGGGCTGAGTGGCTGGCGTGAGCGAGGGAGGCGAGGAGAGCAGGGGCTTCTGGGAGCGCACCAAGGGGGAGGAGAGGAAGAGCAGCAGCAGCAGGAGTGGCAGAGAGGGCAGCAGCAGGCGGCGGGGCCTGGGGGGGCCAGCGACCCGCTGTAGCGCGGTCATGGTGGAGCCGACTGCTCCTCTGGCTGGCAGGGTGGTCCTTCAAAGAAGTACCTGTAGGGGGCGACAACGAGGCTCGCAAATGACGATGGGTAATGATGCGAACCAAGCAAGCTCTAAAACTACCAGGCGTGCCCAGCTGCCATCCCAGAGCTCACCACTCTTTACTACTACATCAAAGTCAATGTTAGGAGGTCCCTAATGTGGCAGAAATGTCACACTCACTCACATCAGTAAGATACAGAAAGTTCGAGAATGAAGTGTCATGCCAACCAACTCTCCGAGCCGGACCATCAACAAAAGAGCTGCCTACGGAGTCAGTTCCCAGCCCCGTCATGCCAGCAGTCCTTAATTATACAATATATACCAATACCAAACAGTCGATCCACTGCAGCGTACCTTAACATCGCCAAATGTCCATTATCTTTTTAAAAGCTGTCAAAAATGGCAAGTGAATGAGGAGAGTAAACGGAGCTCAGAAGGAACTGTTCTCTGCGGCAGCGTTTCGCCATACCTGAATGCTAAACCTGAATGCTAAACCTGAATGCTAAACCTGAATGCTAAATGGGCCACCGCACAAACACTTGGCCAGCCGGTTAGGGTGGGAGGGTTACCCGCGCGAAGCTGCAGCCATTTCGCCTTCAGGGTCGAGGGAAAATTTACACGGCCAGAGAAAGCAACTCCCTTTTCTTATTCGGCTGTGGTTCTGAAAGGTCTGTAATCAGGTTGTCAATCTTGTTCGATGGGCCAATTATGAGCCTTTCAGGCTGTTGTTTCAGGCAGATCCATAACAAACATGATGATGAGAATGACAGCGAAAGCCACAGGATACGAGGGCTGAATTCAGCAGGCATACCTTAACATCACAGGCATACCTTAACATCGCAGGCATACCTTAACATCGTCAAATGTCCATAGAGTCCCTAGTATGGACCTCACTGCCACACACAGCCTCCTCTCAAACAAACAGGACGGACACAGGAAGATCAGTCCATTCTGGAGCTCTGGACCGATCAATGGGGACAACACAGACCTGGGATGCCTGATAGCTCGCGTCAAGAAAGGGCTGTCAAAGGTTCCGGTGGATGAGAGAACCCTAATTACACCTGAAATGTGGATGGACACCCCAGCTGTAATGATGCCTGTTTGACAATAGCCAAACATCTTATATTTACCGTTCTGCACAGGGGAATCTTCCTAAAATGAAAAGTATTCATACCATTACTGTCGTGGCTGAGCTATTCAACTAACAGTAAATAATTCATGGCCCATTACTGCATGCTTAAAATTTTCACAGCAGCAAAAATGCTTATGGTTCTGCACTGTAAGTGTCGTCCTTCTTAATTGAGTAATAAATTGTCCTGGATAAGTGGTACAGCGAGAGTCCCTGCCAGCTACCTACCGTGTTTTTACGCCACAAGCCGTCGCTAATTAGCCAGTGGAACGCTGATGTGCGATTCTTGTCAGCAGTGCCAGTCTACACGAGACAGTGTGACGAGAGCGAACCAGAACAGCCATATGAATGTGACACACGCAGATGCGCTGTTCCGGGGCTTGCGATGGCGGGTGATAGCTGGTGATAGCCATGAGCAGAAGGTCACAGCTCTGCCCACGGTCCCGGCGCCTGAGGGGGCCCAGGCTGAACCAGCGTCTGTAAAGGTGCACGATCGCCCTCCAGAAACAGGCTGTGATGTGTGAGTATAGACTCAGGCTGTTATTAGCTGGGATAGAGCTGATCACTGACACCTGCAGTACTGAGGGAAGCCCCCCCCCAGGGAAAGTTGAGTGGTGTTTGCACACAAGCAATAACAACACACAATGGGGGGGCAACAGCAATGTATGCATACATAGACCAGTAAAAGCTCCCCACACAGGGTCTGGAATTCAGGCCTTTGCTCTCCACTACGGATACCAATGAGTAGCCAAGGCGACAGCATTTAGGAACCTGAGTAAAGCATCCAAGTTAGGACCTTCTGACTGTCCCCGGAAAGCACCCCTGGGAGGGTGCCCCCCTCCCCCGACGCCTATCTAACAGACAGGGCCCATTTTCCTGCTCATTTCTCCAGAGTGAATCACCAAGGGAATGCAGCCAATCGACAGGCTCCTCCCCCTTTATTGAGCCAATGTCGGGGAAGGGGGGGGTCATCAGATGGTGCCCCCACTGGGACTTCCCAGCTCCCGAATTTAGTGCTACCCTCAACTGCTCCCCACACCAGCCCAACAGGGGCACGGGCGACTCGAAGGCGCTGTTCGGCAGGGGTCGCGAAACTTGTGGGGTCGTCGATTTCTCTCGACACACCGTAAAACCTGGAGCGCAGCTCTCCAGCAAAAGACCCTCCCATTGGCCTGGCTTTTGTGTGCTGCGCCCTTTCACGCAGAAGGTAGCGTTCTTCCGTCGCTCAGGGGAATACACTTAATTACAGCTCAATGGAAAATTGCTCATCTGAATCGTATCTGAATCAATTAGATGCTGATTAAATTGCTTTTTGGCCCATCAGGGCCTGAAGCCTACAAACA
The DNA here is from genome assembly GCA_026776725.1 of Gnathonemus echidnorhynchus. NCBI lineage: Eukaryota > Metazoa > Chordata > Actinopteri > Osteoglossiformes > Mormyridae > Gnathonemus > Gnathonemus echidnorhynchus. Next base: position 4,395,394 of record JAODJU010000035.1, read on the forward strand.
TGACACCTTTCACATCAGAAGAGAGACTGACTGTGTTTTACACAAACCTGCTCGTCATGTTGCCTCTTAAAATTCCCCTCTAAATTAAACTACAGCAACCCTTCATCTCAGTTACAGTAGTACTGATTCTATTCCCCAGATAAATGCATAAATGATAAATCCAAAACATTATTTGATTTGTTATTCTCCCTGTGTCAACAACTTCATAATTACACGTATGAAAAGTCTTCTGTTGGGACTACACTTTGGCAAACGTGTCATTCAATTTGAATATCAAAACAATATTATCGCTACTGGTATGAATCGTGCTGGCAGAGTGTAATTTGATTTGGAAGGGCAAGAATAAAACAGCTGCTCCCTGCACTCAATTAGACCGGAAGAAGAAGAAATTGCAAATTGGTTAAAGGAGAGACTAAAATCTACATTTTTTAATGTAGAAACCTAACTTAGTCCTTTTTAAGTGACGCGAACTGTAACTGTATGAGCATCATTATGGTTACAACCTACAGCAAAATACCATCCAAAGTGAATATTTGGGGTCAAATGGGGAAAACACTTGCATGTTTATAACCCAGCAACAGAGTCACACTCATGTGGTCAGTGCCCCCTCCACTATTCTGTACCATGGTGCATATTGCAATTTGGGGGGGGGGGGGGGGGGTGTCAGTGTTGACGCTACACTATAAGTTGCTGACCGGAGCTGAGGCAGCCATTTGGCTCCATTCGTCCCTCTTTATTTTTAAATTATTATGTTGTGCCTCCCCAGTATCAAAGTGTCTCCTAAACCACTGACAAAAGTAGGCAACTGCGAAGTGGTGATAGTAAAAAAAATCTTATTGATCAAGGTTAGTCAAGGCCCCTGGGCTTCAGCCTAGGTGAGCCCGTGCATTAAAACACCTCGAGACTTTAGCCAGAAGAAGGTCAGCGCCACCTTCAGCGCTGGGGGCGGAAGGACACCCACGCCGAGTGTGAAGCAGAGGGCTCCTGTCTTTTTCTGAGGACGCACATTGTATACAGGCTGTTCCAAAGGCCACCCCTCCCTCCCCGGCATGGCGTGCTGTGCGTGTCTGACAGCCCCTGCGCACACACACAAACACACACCCACAGACTACAGACGCCTTGCCCTGATACGCTCTCCTCCCTCATGGAATCGGAGGCCGGTGCAGGTATGGCGTAAACGTCGGGGAGTGTCAGGTCATTATGGCCGAGCTCCTGCGCCTGACTGCCTCGCTGCCGGGTCACACTCAGCGGGACACCAGAAGTGTGAAAAGACTTTGGAGCCCCCAACACACAACCACACACACACACACACACCACTCCACATGGTGGCATTTCTTCAGTAAAGTCTGAGGAGCTTTGGTTTGGTGCACGACAGCACGTCCCCGCGGGACCGAAAACTGGTAAATTACCGAGTCCAGGCTGGCCCAGCACCATTCAATAAATTCCAGCACAGCCATTATGAAGAATAAGTACCCAATCAGCAGCGACAATATGAGGAATAAGTACCCAATCAGCCGCAGCATTAGCTTGCTAATCCCAGTACCTGCAATCATCTGAAACAAGGTGAAGCCAAATTTCATTTTAGAAATCTCACGTTTCCTTCAAGGATATTCATCCATCCATCCATCGAGCCATTTTCCAGGACACCCAGTACACACGAGATGGGATTCCAGTCCCTTTCACCAGCCAGCATCTCACTTTATTTGTTTATAAAACCATGGCATAAAAAGTGAATTTTTTTTTTTTTTTTTTTTTTTTACCATTTATAGGGCTGAATAATTCATGAAGGCCAATCAAAGGCATGTCATTACACTCACAAACTTCTGGGCAATAGCCCAGTTCCTAATCTCAGGGTACAGCAGCATGTCCTCCTCTGTGGTGATGTAAACCTGCCTTTCAATCACAAGCGCAATATTTCAGCTGAACCACACACACACACACACACACACACTGCGTGGGCGGTACACTGGTGCCACACTCATTACCGGTGTGTTTGGATTTGCACTATACATGTAACACCACGAGAAGTCAAGAGCCTAATTATACAACAGGCAATAAAAATCATTTTATTTCCTTCAAAGCTTGTAGTCTGAATACTTGTCCTTATATGGCACACATACCCAGTTTATCTGCATTGTGTGAATTTTCTGTTAAACATACTCTGACGCCGTACCAAGATAGCAAATTAACAAGTTCAACATACACAGATTTTGTGTAATTATACACATTAAACAAAAATTCCCAGTTACATATATATAGTAGCAAATTTAAAAGTAAAACATATCAGCTAAATCAGCATATATATATATATATATATATATATATACATATATATATATACAGTGCTGCCTTCATGCAGGGTGCGTGGTAAAAGAACGTATGGTGATGTTGTGCCAAAACTAGCCAGTTTAGCTAGGTACAGGCTAATAAAGTAAAGAAATGTTGGGAAAGAGGAATAAAAAAAAAAGACGAGTGGAATGTCGGAATCAGCAGAGGCATCAACTGGAAAGGAGACTCTTGTTCCAAAAAGGGGGGCATTTGTGTTATTTGGATCTGATTTGGTTTTAAATCATCCAACATGGAGCTAATTGCAGTATTACGCAAGTTTTGTCGTCGTGTCGTTATAGCACTGATGCTTTGTATCCTCCCTTCCTTATTTACGTAAGTTACTCTGGATAACACACCATTTAAAATATTTCACTGTTCGTTTCGAAAGCTGTGCATCTTGATGCTTTCATTTGTGTGCTTTTGTGTTCCGTGATACAATTTGGCTCACAGCTATCACATGATCTTTTGGTAAAGCAGAACTGGCAATTTTAGTTTTGTTATAGCACATAAAAGTTAATATCGAGATCTTCAGACTTTTTGCAAAATAGTTGCTGTTGATACTCTCTCCCAACTGAAAATGATTCATTCCATGTACTTCATATATGATCAAAATATTTTTACGTATTAAAGGGACAGGACATACTACTCCTCCCAAAAATACTGTGATATAATAACATTACCATCCAAAAAGTGAAAAATACCTTTCGTCATATCACCCACCCCAACACACATGTTAATATTCATATCTTTGTGGGGACCGTCCATTCATTTCTATGGGAAAAAACCTAATCCCAACACACATGTTAATATTCATATCTTTGTGAGGACCGTCCATTCATTTCTATGACAACCTTAACCATAAGTAACCAAGCAAAATACAAGACTTTTGGCATTTTCAGTTCTTTGATTGGAATCACAGAGTTCTGAGACTGAAAAAATTGTCCCCACAATATCTAGACAAGTTTTTTTCACATTGTGGGGACATCTGGTAATATATATATCACCCACACTAACACCCACACCTATACACACCCACATACACCGAGACACACAAACACACACACACACAGCTCTGCCTGAAGTTTACACTCCAAATCAGACTGACTCATTGATTTCCTGTCCCTTAGTCAATCCACCAAGTTCCCCCTCTGCCCCCACTGGACTCTGCAACATTATTAGACATCATTAGCAAGCCCTGTTTAATTTACACACACGGGGGGGACAGCGAGCCTTACACTTCCCTGATGCATCCCGGACCTGCCTCCAGAAAACACATAATTAATTAAGCTGGTCACACTGGCCGTAAGACAGTTATAATTCCCACTGGGGAAGGTTCAGAAGGTGCAGATCAGAAGGAGGAAAAGAACAAAGGCAGCCAGAGCCAGGCTACAGTCACTGGGAGAAGGTCCACGACAATGCCGGGAAAGACACGTCAGCCTAAAGGCAGCGCGGAGGTTAGAACATTAAGCAAGCAAGCGGGTCTGAACCGGCACCACTGAGGCTGTTATGGAAGCTGGTGTGACGACCTGGGCCCAGCTTCAAAGGGAGGTTATAGGGGCTGGAAACAATAAAGAAACATAAATGAATGTGGCATAGCAGGGATGGGCAATTCCAGGCCTGAGCATCACACTCTTTATTCCACCACAGCATTTAGATGCTTTATTGAAAGCAATTATTTAGACAGTGGGTCACCTGACCCGGTGTTTCACATGTAAATCAGGCACCAATTAAAATCACTGCAGAAACCTGCGGCACCACAAAGGCTCTGAAACTCGGAGTCACCCATCAATAGGCTGCACCTATTCAAGACGGCCCGTGTTCCAAATGGGCGACATCTGAAAGAGCTGATCTGTCAGAAGTCGCCGTGTCTCCGGGGCCACGCTGAAAGGCTGAAATCGAAAAGTGCAATAACTTGGAAGGCTGATGTGCCTTGAGGATAAACTCTTTACTGTCACTGTACAAACTGAAAGTGACATACTGGAGACCGCAGCGGCTTGGCTAAGGCAACTTCTGCATGCAGATCGTCACGCCAGCCAGATCTGTTTGAAAGTGTGAGTTTGAAGCAGTTGGCTTCATTCTACTGAAGCGAAGGTACCAGCCAGGGTTGCTCTTCCCCTTCTTCGCACCACCATTTATGGTCAGTTGGCTGCCTGTTATTGGTTGCCAGTAGCGAGTGTCACGCCACTCCACCAATGAGTACAGGGCCCTCCCACATGGTACCAGCAAATCAGCCATGTGGAAAGAAGGCCAAGCTCACAGGAACACAAATTAGAAAACTACATCTAAGCTGCTGTCAGGCTTCTGCTGGACTTAGATGATGTTGATTACAAACTGGACATGATTAAAGTCTGGGCAGAAAACTGGAACAAAAAAAACTATCAAAAATAACATTTTAAAAGTAATGCCAGTTAATAGGGCCACATGCATCTCAAGTGCACAAGGCGTACTAATTAGTCCTAAGTACAATTATAAAACCAGACAGACAAGGGAGATTTTGATTATTTACTTCCAAGATCAAAAAAATCAAGTTAAATTAACATTCCACATAGTTTGCAAACTCAAACAACGACACAAGGGACCTGTGTTTACACAGCAAAGTCAATGCCACGTAGCTACAAGAAAATACGGACAAGAAGCCATGTGTGGAACCTGCTGTGCCTACAGCAGTGTAGGTAAAATTAAGGTTAGCCTGAGATGGAGAGCTCATTAAACGACCACTTTCAGTATGGGAAGGCTGTTCAGCGGTCATGTGGGTCACAGACTGCACCATTCTCCACTCATGATGGGGATAATACCCAAGAGAGAATAGCTGACCAAAGTAAGTCCTCATACACCCCAGATTATGGATCATTCCTGACTGTACCATTCTCCAGTCATGATGGGGATCCTCTAGTAGCCAAGAGAGAATAACTGACCAAATGGAGCCTTCATATACTCCAAATCGTAGATCATTCATGGACTGTACCATTCTCCAGTCATGAAGGGGATCCTTTCTGATGGTGCTCACCCCCATGTGATACCCAGGGAGCATGCAGAAGGTGCGTGAACCACCAAGTGGGCTAAGTGCATGAAAACTTTCTACTAAAAGCTCCATTGAGTAGAGAAATTTCAATAATCCCTGATCGTATCAGCGTCCTCTTAATATTCACCAATACATAATGACAGGGAACCCTCATTCATTCATCCATCCATCCATCCATCCTCCAAACCGCTTATCCTTCTGGGTCGCGGGGAGTCCGGAGCCTATCCCGGAAGCTACGGGCACGAGACAGGGAACAACCCAGGATGGGGGGCCAGCCCATCGCAGGGCACACTCACACACCACTCACTTACACACACACACACCTATGGGCAATTTAGTAACTCCAATTAGCCTCAACATATCTTTGGACCGCGGGGGGGGGGAATCCGGAGTACCCGGAGGAAACCCCACGACGACACGGGGAGAACATGCAAACTCCACACATTCATTTATTAGCTAAATAAATATTAGACAGAGGAGCTTTAGTGAAATTGATGATCTGCTTTTGTTGGTTTTATATCAAAATGATCTTGACCGTAAGACTGTAGTCATGGTCAGATGGCAGAAGCCAGTGCATGCTGCTAAAAATGCTCTGCATGGTGGGGGGGGCCCCAAAACGAATTTCATGAATTTACTTTAGAACAGATCGAGCTGAAATGTCAGCGCAAGCGAGCTGCTGCCTCTTCCTGTCAGACGTGCACGTTCCTCTAACGAGCTGCTTTGCATGCACGGGAAAACAAATATTGATTCTCTTAAGGAGATTGAGCTCAGAGGGCTGAGGCCGAAGGCCCCACGGATTCAAATGATAAATCAAAGAGGCAGAAATGGGGAGTTCGGGGCTAAAATCGCGGCCTGACCTGACGCACGCAGAGTGACACCAGGGGGCTGCATAATTAGCCGGAGGGAGGCGATTGGAGCAGGGGGCACAAAGACAGCATTGAGGTCCACTCTCAGTAGCTGTCATCCCCCGTCCTGTTCATTAGCCATGGGTATTGTACCCACCAAGGCCAGTGCCCCTGGCTGCACCATTTAGCTACGCATTAAAGAAACACTCGTCTTTAAATTGCAGAGGGTCCCAAGGCAGAAAATCACTGCTTTGCACAAAAACACGCTGACCTCACGGGGCCTGAAAAGGCAAAGGGGCAGACAGAATGGACGTGGAATACATCATTCATAAGCTTCCATAACTCCATCCACAGAGACAAAGGGGCATGCGGTCGAAACATCTGTCCTTCAAGTACCAAAGTGTACCTCTGTTACTAAGTTGGGCCACCGTGGATGCCGCCCCTGCTCTCTGCTCACCCAGCGCTGAGGGATGCGTGAAAAAGCCCGGTTGCAGGTCTCAGGGATACGTGGAAATGGCCAAATGCAGGATCTTGCAGCTCCTCAACTCATTACTGATCTGCTATGCTGGGACATTTCTTCAGTTGGGCAACTTTTCTCCTGGCTGTCGCGCTCAGCCGTGTCCTACTGTTTGACCCCCGCTTCTCAACATCATCCACTCATGACTTAGCCGTTCACTGCGAAGGCCCCCCCGGGGGCCGCCAGTGGTGGGCAGGTGGGGAGGTACTTTAGCGACAGGCTGCAATTTTGCCTTCCATTTGTCACCAGGCTTCAGACAGCCAACAGTGGCAGACAAGCAATTTAGGCCTTCGCAGTGCCAAGAGTGATGCAATGCAGGCGGCCTGCCGGACGTCCTTATTGAACTGCAGTCGAAAGTACCCTTCCCTCTCTGGCACTGTGTGGCTGGGGACAGACACGCAATTTTAATAATCCCCCCCACTCCCACCCAAGCATCTTTTGGGGAACTTTTGTGTTATAAAAAGCAATTTTAGAAGTATTAATCTGTTTTTGTCACCCACAAAAAAAAATCTATTAATCACAGATAAGCCATTTTAAAGGGATTGTTGTGACACTGTCTAGCGGAGATCCACATCTGACATTGTGACACTGACGGAAATTGTGTCCACACCCAAAAACCAATTACTCATTGAATATCAGGACGAAAGAAAACAAAATTAAATGCTTTGATGCAGACGGACTTCATCAGACGCTGTGAATTGCTCAAATTCAATTCAGAGCCCAGCAGGAGGGTGTCGATTTGCAGCAGTTAGCTGGTGAAAGACTATGTCTACCAATGTTGCTTTATTACTGCATGGACGTGCTTTTTTCTATGGCTGCTTTGGGGGGGAGTCGGAGCTTAGGTCCAGTCTGGATTAGGTTCAGTGAGTGAGTGGATTACTCCCCCTGCCCCTCATTCCCTGTCATACATATTTACTGGTTTGCCCCCGGTAACCCAGTCCATGATCGCAATGCCAGTCCATCTTGTCACCCACACAGTTCCAGTTTGCCCCCCACCCCATCGACTGAAACACGTCATTTATTTCTCACGATTACAGTTTCTGTCGAGCCTTCCTGGCCCCGCGGCCGAGTCACGTGGTTCTGTTTGCTGTGGCACCCCGAGACCCCTTCACGGCCGTCAATAAAATATATCCGAAATTGGCTGTTAGTCTGACAGTATCTAAACATCAGTTCTCTCACCAGTCACCGTTTACATTTCATTCTATTTAATTATCCTGCGCTGTTATCCAAAGTGCCTGAAGATTGGTGCCAAGATGACCAAAAAAAACAGCCCAAGAAACAGACTGATTAGAATATTCATTGGAAAACAATAAAAATATTAATGTCTTTTAACTTTACATCTACAGTGAATGGTACTTAGTAATTACATGCACATGTAATGGGAGCATACAGTCTACAGTATAGAGGTGCTTTAAGAAAGCAATCCAGCATACAGTGGTGAAGTATTCCTTTCTTTTGGGATCACACTTAGACAGCTGATTAACCTCAAAAAGTGAAGTTTCCATCGATTCCTGGTTCTGTGGAACACGCTGCTCACGAGGGCGCGAGTAAAATGATGGGATGTCTTAGGAAACACCTGGACACGGCTACTGAAGATGAACCTTCTAGATTAGTTACAGTACCTGCCCGAAACACATGACCTCATCGGCTTCAGCCTCTTCTCCCTAGGGCATCCTCTTCCTGACGAGGCAGCGCCGGCCCAGGGTGGGCCTGTATCACCCACTGCCTCCGGGCTGGGCTCTCTAAATGACGCACAGCCACACTCGACACTGTAAATCTTTCAGCTACTGCCCTTATGTATGTGTGCAAAGAACGCCAAGGCCATATTTCACAGGGGCAAAGCCACAGGCTAATAAGGGGATACACCTCTCTCTCGGGTGGTCGCCCAGACGAGAGGGAAGGGTCACCTCGAGGGACATTTATCATCACAGCGTAAAACGTGAGCACCTATATTGTCCAAAGATTTACTAGCGCTTGTAATGCGTCAGGACAGAACTGCAACACCCATAAAACAGAAATGCTTAATGAAGACTCTCGAGGCAGTAAATATGGCCGCACTGTAACGATTCCTAGCTCATATCTGGCCGCAGCAAAAGCCTTTTATCGAGGGAGGATCATAAAGACTAAAGTCATCAATCAAAGCGTGTGAAAGCAACATAAACACACATGATGAGGAAGACATCCGTGGGACTGGCAGGTAGGAACAAGCTCTAGAACGTCTATTCTTGGCTGAACTGTAGTTTCACGTGAAAAATAATAAACATTTAGATTAGGTGTTGCTAGGCTGCTTAAAAAGAACAACAATCATTAAATTCATTGTGGAATAATTGAGATAACATCTGCCTCCTGTTTTAATTGCTGCGTGGTGTTGCAGCAGGACTGCTCGTTACCAGAGTATGACCCGGCATCTGCGCAGACACGTGGAATTCGAGTGAGAACAGACACCTGTTTAGCAGGCACGGCCTCAGAAATGTAGATATAGTAACTGAGTAACAAATTAATGAAACACCAAAAATAACCAGTAACTGTCCAATCAAATTAATTAGGCGATGAAGTCACATAACAGATTAATGAGTTTTTGAAGGCACTGTCAGTGGCAAAGACTTCATGACTGTCAGTGATTAATTCTAAAGTCGATGTAAATAATTGAAAGAGAAACACAGAATTTGTTTTAATAATGGATGGCTACAGCAAATTTTGAATTGATTCATGAACTTTTCAGAGATGACTGCTGGAGGTCAGTTCCTCTCTAGAAAGGCTGTCATCCTACCCCTGACAGCAGAAAACACAAACAGAGCATCTGCAGCCGGCCAGCACAGAGAACGAACGGTTCCCATGATTCCACAGGTTTTGCTCGTACCCTAACTGAGTCTTAATCCTGTTGTTGTACAGATCTTTAAAGTTATTTTGAAGCAAAAGTCTTCAAAATGTCTTCAACTCTGACTACTCTGACCTTGTACTGTTCTGACTGCACCCTGAAAATGAGCAAAGCTAATAAGCCCTTTTGTCAAAGGGTCCTAATTGAGGAGAATGTCGAAAGAGATGAAGGGCTGTGCTGGTTAGAGACGAACAAGAAAAATGTCCTCATCTCAGAGCTGCTGCTTAACTCAGACAGATGCGGACTCCACAAAGATGAAACATGGAAACGATCAAAGCTGAAAACAGGAAACTTGCAGGGGGCTTAGTGGACCAGGGTACCACCACATCGCATTGGGCCAAAGTGGACCAGGCTACCATCACAGTGTACTAGACTACTGCCACTCCGCCTCAAGTCGAAGTGAACCAGTCTACCACCATGATGTTCCAGACTACCGCTACGCTACATGAAGCCAATGCGGACCAGACTATCACCACAATGTGCCAGACTACCGCCATGCGTCAGGCCGAAGAGGACCAGGCTACCACCACAGGGTACCTGACTACTGCCACACCACATGGGTTAGACTACCACCACCTGGGTAAGGGTAAAGCAGACCAGGCTTCTGCTACCGTGTACCAGGCTACTGCCACAATGATTTAGAATAAAGTGGACCAGCCTACCACCATGCTCTACCAGGCTACCTCCACAGCACGTCAGCGTAAAATCCACCAGGCTGCCACATAACATCTGGCCAGATAGTCCCCTTGGGGGGTTCCTGCGTACCGGAGCTGGGACAGAGCTTTCGGGAAGTTACTTCAGGTCAGGTTTTCATTTCCTTAAGCAAGATAACCAGAATGTGAACCTTCAGGGATACATTTCTGTGAGCAAGCAAAATGATACCAAACAGAGGTCAGAAAAAAATACAGCAATTGTGATATTATCTGCTGTGCATGAGACGGGTCTAACCTTACAAGAAATGTATTTGGGGTAAATGGTTCGTACTGCTTTCAGACACATCATAGATCCTACCCACAAGCCCAAGTTCTTACTGATCTGAGGAGCGGAACAGGCTGATCTCACCATCGACTGTGGTCTGTGACTTTGAAGTCAGTTCCCTTCATGCCACAGCAAAAACAAAACAATTAGCCTTCATTCTCTGACAGTGTCCTTAACACCCGTATTTGTGTAATATAGCAACTTGGCGCCAATTCTATTATGCTCGACGTGACTCCCGTTCACATCGAGCCTATTACAATTGCTCATGTTCAATGAGGAATTACACAAAGAGAGGCTCAGCGCCCTACCTGCTCTCGTTCCCTAGGCGAGTCGCTTAGCATGTTAAAATAATCAGACGGACGGTGCCAATCAGAGCCGCTCACAGGGCAGATGTGTAGATACGTGGCTTTTCAAATGTTTTTCCTGCTATATTCTACTCCATATTATGTGGGGAATGTAGTACTTATTACATTACTACGTGACATCCCCTATATTCCTTCCTCACAAGCAAGAGACTGAAAAAACAGCCCTCAAACTCCAGGGTGTGACAGATCTTGTCAGGGACTACTGGGGTTTGTGGGGACACCCCACCCCCACAGCCCACCTGCAGGGTCAGGTCTGATGGCACTGAGCTGGGAACACAGACATGTGAAAACCACGCTTGGGCAGGACTGCTTTTCACCTGTGGTCAACGGCTTTAAGCAAAACATCCAAGGCTGACTGGAAATTAGCTGGGGCTATTAACACTGACCTTCGCCACTTGGACACCATGATAATCAAATGACACAGGTTAGCTATAGTAACTGAAGCATGTTTACCCCATAAAACTACTGGAACAAAGTGGCACAATGCCTCACATACCCCCCCCCCCAACTACTATGTGTGAGGTACCATGTTCTCCTTCACTTGTTACCATGTAACCATGTTCTCCTTCTCCTACACTGCGTCCCTCCCACAGTCCAAAAACATTGAACTGGGTGAACAAGAAGATGGATGAGCTGTTTAAACATTCTGCTCTGACTCACCCATATAGTCCTGTCGGCGAAATCGCATCGCGATCTAATCCCCATCATATGGCACATGCGCAATAATCACCGGGGCTTTAGATGACGGGCGTAAACATTTGTCTGGAACTCTGGATTCCGGCTTTTCGGTACTACACTGACATTTACATATGCCCACAATTTGGTAAAGAGATTATTAATACACCTAAAATATTAATGAGAGGCATATTATGGCGCCCAAAAGTTAGTAATCCGTATAAATTCGGCGTATCTTTATGTTTAACAATCGCGTTTAAATTGCAAAAAGTACTGCTAAACCACCAACATCTTTTTACTTTGTTTATCCAAACGATCTCTTATAAAAGATGCTGAGCTGTTCCTTTCTTCACCGCCACTCCAGTGCTTATGGCTTCCATGATTTACCAAAACAGTATCATGTGGTGCTCCGCTAACCTAATTTAATAAACAGGGATATGCCAAATTTATACAGATTACTAACGTTAGGGCGTCACAATCTCATTAGCATTTTAGGTGTAGCACTAATCTGCTTACCAAACTGTGGGCATAACTAAACATCCGGACAAATGTTTCACTTGTCATCTAAAGCCCTGGTGATCATTGCGCCTGCGCCATATATAATCACGATTACATCGCGATGTAATTCCGCACAGCCCTAAGTTCTCTGCATACCACTGCTGACTGGGTGGACATAGCTGAACACATACCTGATCTCATATCTGAAGGAATACATAGGAAAGGATGTCAGGAAACCACACTACTCCTCCAGAAGTAATACAAATTTAATCCACTAAAGTAAAAATATTAAGAAATAAAATAAAAAAAAAACAATTTATCCTGTAATAGATTTCACAGCTTTTACCATTAACTGAACATATTTTTTAGGCAACTAATTAGCTAAGCATTTTCAGATGGTAGAGTAAATGTAGCTTTATAGTCTCCGGGGAAACCTGCATTTACTCTGACCCCTATTAACACCCAAGGAAAAACGTTTGGTTTCTGAACCACTGCAGAGAAATCACCTTATATGGCAAAGACCTGAAAGGCAGCTGAGATCCTGCTTCAGCTCTGAGATCTTCTGGGCTGTGCGATTTCACCCTAAACATGCTTTTTAAAAGTCACCGTCAACCAGTGTGGAGCCTCAGAGGAGCATAAAACACGGTCACACACACACACACACACACACATGCACAGTTCATATATTCCTATCATCATGGGGACTCTCCATTCATTTCCATGGGCATAACCCTAATCCCAATTAATTCTCTACTTTCTGCATTTTCCTTTGGCCGAATGCAAGGTCTTCCGAGTTTGTTGGAAAGATGCTTCGCTCCCTGCATTTCCCTACTGTTTTTTACGGATGTAAGATCTGTACGAGGGACAACAGTGACACAGTGGAGACTCTCTTTTCAACCCATCACTGTCCACGTAGGCCTTAACCTACAATGTACTGTGGCGGGTATTTTCTGCAGCAAGTTTTAATCACTAAAGGTAAAAAAAAAAAACACTTTTAGGTTTGGACTCAAGTTACATGACTCACAACTTGACCTGGACTCGAGTCATAAATTTGATGACTTGTGACTCGACATGGACTTGAGAGCACATGCCTCACTCCTACTCGGAGTGACTTGTTCCCATCCCTGCTTTCTACTGGTGCCTATGCAGCCACACTTCCAGTCCCAGTAACGATTACGAGCGTAAATATTTCAAAGTGTTTAACAACTTATCATATAGTTATTTATTCATCATATCATATTCATATTCGGCTTGTAAGGTGAGGAGCATCTATATAACATTCCCACACATACAGACACACATAGACACACTTCTGCTCCAAGCTGACCCACAGCAGCCTGCCAAGGGTTTCCTGATGTAAAAAATGCACCTGCAGCACAGAAGCCTGCAGAGATACAGTCAGGACTTACAGGAAGCATTTTTAATAGGAAGACCTGTCATATAGGCTCCCGTGCCCGTCAGCTCCAAAGGAGAAGAAAACGTGACAAGATATGCCCTGGTTTAAGGCTGGGGATGATCTGACTGAAGAAGCTAAGCTTGGTCTTCAGGAACTTAACTTTAAAGCTCAAGGGTCACAGGTAGAAATATCTGCTCTGCAGCCCAATGATTCGCAAGGCTGACAGGCTGCATGGAAGCAACACCCTGCCTGCCATTGGACGTGGGATCACACCGGAGCAAGAGGCGCACACCATCATCACACGTCAAGTCAGGGATGGAGAACCCGGGGGTGGGGCCGCACTGGGGTGGGGCACACGGATGGGACACGGCCCCCTCCTCCGAAATCTCGCCTGCGTTTCCAGGACATTAAAAGAAGAGAGAGACAAAACACCCCCCCTTGGCACAAAGGGACAAGCCACGCCTCTTCACGGGCACATCCAAATGACATTAAGTGGAACAGTGGGACTCGGGTGGCCCGCTAACCCCTGATTCTGGCTAACACAAAGGGAGTCAGAAAGCAGGCCTTTGCCCGGCGCCCCGGACCACGCGGGCTGCAAGTGAGCGGCGCCGAGTCCCGCACCCTCGCCACCAGACAGGTGGACGACTGGCATTTCCAAAATGGCTCGTTAGCCATTCGAGGGGGGTGATTAAAATTGTGAAAGTATTTCCCCTGTGCGTGTCGCAGCCGTCCAGGCCTGCCCCCCCCCGGACTGAATGGCCTCTCTGTGTGGCTGGCCAAGTATCTGCCAATGGTCCCTCTCTTTCACAGATGAATAGGCGCAGTTTAGCCACTTTTAAAGACACACTAATGTACCATGGCTGTACCACAATGACACCGCCGTGATTTGCCAAAGCTAATGATGCTACTTTAGCCCGGCCAGGGAAAACAGAATCTTAAACAGGCACACAGCTGCACTGTCCTCTTTATATCTGCTCTTTTCATTTTTAAAAAGGTTGTTTTTCCCCCAGATGCACTGTCTGGGAGGACAAATTTCGGCAAACAGTGGCGAGGAGAACGCACCAGTGCTCTGTGTCTAGGTATCAGGGCGCAGAGGCTGAGGGTGG
>JAODJU010000035.1:4436945-4462237 GCA_026776725.1 Gnathonemus echidnorhynchus
ATAGGGGGGCGGGGTTGGGGGGCCCACAGACTACTGTAGCCTAGGGGCCTCTGTACACCTTAATCTGCCCCTGGGTAGGGGCATCAGGCCTGTCCTCCTCAATTTCTTTTAGGCAGTTGCTGAAGATGGAAATGGCCCTGAACCGTGTCATTTGGGACAGTACTTGCATCATGAATGTTGTTGCCTGGGCAGCAGCAGTGATGTGTTTAAATAGCTACTTCTGTTGTATCACCTGTTAGCTGTGTGCAGAGCTCTCATCTTTGTTTACGTTTCCATTTACGTTTAACATGATTAGGAAAAGCTTTTATCCAGAGCAACATATATGTGAGACAAATAGCACTAATATGATGTCAAGGAGTCAGTTAGGCATAAGGTGTAGCTTGGCTGAGCTTCCAGTGAATGTCCAGGTACAGGTGTATGCAGTCTTGGAGCAGGAGCTACACGACAACTTCTAACAAAGTACCTAATAAGACAATTCAAGGACCATAAGTGCAATATATGGACATTCAGGGAATGTAGAGGCATTAGGTTAGTAGAGAATTTCATGGAACAGATGAGTCTGAAGTGACACTTCTCATGTGTTGGAGGGGTTTCCAAGCAGCATTGATTTGCTGACCAAAGAGGGCAAGATGGTCGGTCTTGACTATGGGCAAGACGTAGGTCTTGAGGATCTTTTTGATGAAGATGGGTTTCCAGTCCATTGACGGACCTTTGAGCCTGCACCAAGGACTTGGCGAGTGCCAATATGGAGCCACTGAAGAGAGACAAGGAGGGGTGTGACATAAGAATATTTAAACTGAATGAATATCAGACGTGCTGTTGTTTTGATTCATTTGCATTGGTCTGATAACACAAGGTGGCTGGCCTGCTGTTTAAAGGCCTCTAAACCTTGACTGAGGGAACCGTTCAAAAATTCTGATTTAAAAATTCTGTTAAATCTCATGGAGATCATGGGAGGTGTTGAAACCCTTCATGGATTGGCCAAAAATATTTTTTTCTTGTTCCTAAAGCCATTATTTAACCTGCAAATATCTCTTGAATTCTGAAGTTCCCGTGTTAAGTTTTTCTCTTCACTGTTTGAGTCCGTAGCATCCCCTTTGCTCCCCTACACTCCATGACACCAGCATTTGCTTTTAGAAGCCGTACTTTTTCTGTATGTTGGCGTTAAACCTGCACAGACCCTGCAGGTTCCAGCAGCACTAAAACTTCCCTTTCACCATTTTCAGGTCACATGAAGACAGGAGTGTTGAGTAATATATTAAGTTAAGTGGGAAGTACCCTGCCTCAGCCATTTAATTGCAATCTTGGGGAGACAACACCAGAAAGTTTTCCAGCTCCCAGTACACAGAATAAGCAGAATTTTGGTATTCAGTGCCTGGCTAGAATTAACATGTCTTGACCTCAACCCTTCAAAGGGTTGGATAGCATTATACTGGATCGCTTTGGATAGCTTGCATACTGGATAGCCCTGTCTTGGATAGCCTTGCATACTGGATGCTCCTGCCTTGAATTTAGTTAATCCTTTTATCAGAAGTACATTGCAGTATACTTGTATCCTGCTGTTCCTCCTGTTTACAGATATTGTGGATATTTTACTTCAACTTGGAGAATCTACAATAAGGCTCTTTTGGGACTTGAGCCTATTGTCTGTTTTGCAGGTCAGTCTTTGTTCTGCCTTCTGGTTGTACTGGAACAGCTGAGAGCTTTAAACATGACCATATGTGTCCTCTCTGTGTTCCTTATTTGTGTAATTGTAGCCACTCAACAGTCCCTAAGCAGAGAAATCACCCTTCAGAACTTTTTCAATTTAGGATCATATCTTTGGTTCAGTGTGATTTTTTTTTTTTTTAGGTGGCTCTTCTGGTGAATATCTTTCAAGAGGTAAAGCAGACTGTCCTCTTTCTGTAAGGCACCGTCCTGTTAAGGGTCCATCTTTCTGGCACCTCGAGCTTCTCAGTCACATTAATGTGTGATCTCCAGTAGCAGACCATGCTTCCTCCTCCTGCCCAATGTCCTGATTGCCTGCCCCCGTCTCCCCTTCAGCGAGAGCTCCCTGGCCTTTCAGGATCCACCATGCGTTAATTATGAACCTCCTGTCATGTGTCACCTCGTTCCCGGAGGGGTGCCTCTGGTGCTGGCTGGACCCTGTCATTTAATCAACACGTCTGATGAGTCAGGAAGCTCCAAAAAAGGAGAAAATTGGATTTTCATACACTGCACAGAGCTCATCATTTATCCCCCCCGACCGCATCCGGTGGAGACGTATCAGATGCTGCCTTTGCCACCTTTTGTCTTGACAGCCATTCATTAAAGCGCTTGGTTTTGTGTGCATCTCGGAGTTCTTCTAATGCCACAGCCGAGTAATTTCAGAAGTTACGTTTCTCAGTTTGTTCATCATTTTGAATGAAGGAGCGTGCCAGGCACCACTGCCATCTGTGTAAAATGGAGTAGTGAGGAAGAGCTCACTTCCTGTTCAGGAATGACCTAAGGCTTGTCAAAGCATCTCCTTGCGTATGGTGTGTTCTCTGTGGTTGGCCACTGTCAGGGGTGGGTTTGCTTCTTTGAAGGCCTCGGCTGCCATGATTAGGAGGCCCCCAAGCGAGCCACTCGAGCTATTTTTTGAGCTGAGAGTGAGAATGGAAAACCGCACAACGCCAGTAATCCGCTAATCAGTGCATGGGGTGCTGGTGTTAAAACCTGCCGCTGGGGTTTGGTGTCACAAACCCACCTGGGAATGTAAGGTCACCGTCTGCCTGGAGTCACCATTTGACTTTTAAAAGCTGTGCGACTGATGTGGGCAGGCCGGTGCGCAGCTGCTGCCTGGGAACTTCGGCTAAGACTTTGCGTTCTTCTCTGCAGGTTGGGAGTGCTTCTGTGCTGCAGGCGGTGAAGGTGTCTCCCCTCATCGAGACGGTCAGTGACCACAAGGACTTTAAAAAGCTCCTCAGGACCAGAACCAATGTCCTCATCCTGTACACCAAGTCAGGTTAGTAGAGACCTTTGAAACCGTTGTCCTGTAATGGTAGGATGCATAAGCTAACCCTTAACGTCTACTTTACAGTAGTCTTCATGGGCATCAAATATGAGTTCACCTCAAGTCACTGCTTTCCGGTCGTTCCAAAATCGATATCATGCTGCTATTGAAACGTGACCATTGGATCAGGTTGGAGTGTTTGATACGCTGTAAGATCATCCATCTGTAGCCAATGGTGTCAGAGGGCAGCTCTCTCTGATGCTCATTTTTCCCTCCCATTAATTGAATTTCCTCCCTTCATCTCTGCTTTCTGACCTGCCGCTGCCGCTGAGGGCATCGTCGCTGTCTCCCGCCAGACGCCTCGAATGTACTTCTCATGCTGTCTGTCTGTCAGGAGTCGTCAGAGGGAATTAAGCCTGTCAAACTGGCCAACATCACCTCTGGGGAAATTCCACAATCAGCCTGCGAAACTGAAACTTGTTGGATTCGATGTGAAGAATCAGACCTTGACGGTTTTTTTGATGATTAAATGCCGACCTAAGGGGGAGGGGATGGGTTGGAGCTTGTCCTGGGCCCTCCTGCCATCAGACCCGAAATCACCCAGACAGTGTTATATTAGAATTATTAAACCACAAATGTTTTAGCGACAGATGCAAATGACCTTGTCTGTTGCTCCAGTTAGAATGTTTTCTTCCCCTTGAATTTTTATTGTGACTCAAACGCCCATGAGACGTTAGCGATTAGTGTCTGATGTCGCTAAGCGCCTTTAATGCTCTGTAAGTGATGTCCTGGGCTGTCGCTGCAGACGTCACTGGCTTGGGATAAAGCTGAAAAACTTTGAATTGTAATTGCAGGCTTCCTTGTCACTCGCCTGCACTCAGGATAAAGGGAGGGGGGCGGTGATCATCTGCTTCTGCTTCCCAGAGGGCTGTCAGTCATGTTCTCTCTTTTCTCATGCAGACATGTCTGGTGAGGGCCATCTGAAGCTGCTATCTGAGGTGGCCCAGGCGGTGAAGGGCCAGGGGACCATTGCTTGGATCAACTGTGGGTAGGTTTTTCTGCCCCATCCCCCCAGTCCATGGGGGAACTCAATGGAGAGCTGCTCCAACCATACACCATCTTCTGTTGGTCCTGGTTCTTGTCCTCACAAGTCTAAGCAGATTAGCTATCATGCAGTAACCCCTGGCAACCCAGTCGATCGGTGGGCGAGGGCGGAGGGCGAGGGTCAGTAAAATCCGTGCGTGTTTCTAACCAAGTTCCTTGGAACCGCCTGGCTTTATAACGCCGAGTAAATTTCCAGGCTTTCCATAAAAACAGACTCTTCCTGGCTCACTTCCTAAGGTTGCCAAGAGGCATGCAGCACTCGCATGCTAAGTGGCTTGGTAACATGATTTTACCTTTTTATGCCTTATGGCATGAATACGCTTTTAAAAATTCTTTAGCATATAGTCGCTGTCTTGTAATGGAAGAGAAGAGTGTTCTTACTTATTTTTTTTTTCCTGTCAAAACCAGAATGACTTATTGTCCACTAAGAGAGCAGTTGCTGTCTTCATGTTTTTGCTGCTTCCTTAAAATTACCCAGAGTTTCTCTTGCAGAAGCGAGTCGCACATCTTAGCCCAAAGCCTTCTCTTAAAATAAAATCTAAATGGACTTTCCCTATATCAAATGCATACAGCATTATGTCTGACAAAGTCACTTAAAATCGCAGGCCTCTGGTGGATTAACGTCTGGGCTTTCGTGCTAGAGGTGAGCTCCTCCCTGGTCATGTGATTGTATCTGAATGTTCTGGCAAGGACATTTTTAATAAATTGCTGGAGAATGCTTTTTTCCAGACACACAGTCCATCTTTTTTGCACAATTCCGATGCCTGGGTCACTGATATTCCTGTGAGATCCTGCAGCATCATTTAGACTCATTCAGTTCACTTCAGATCATTTTTACAAGTTCCCTTCCAGTGCGCTTTCAGACGGCCTAACAAAGTGTAGCAATTCAAGCGCTTTGTTCAATATTTAGTATAGCTTTGCGATAAGACTTTCAATGTATTAAACATTTATCTGACAGCAGTTCCAGGCATGTATCCCACAGAAGCATTTTCTGCGGGGCATAAGCAGTAAGGCAGGCTTCATCCTGAAGGGGGCGTCATTCCTCACAGAGACATAAACAGATGGCACAGCAGTCCATCCTGCCACTTCCAGATCCTTAATACCGTAAACTGTGCCTGTAAATGGAACCAAAGTCGCATGCAGAACTATGCAATTTAAAAGGGGGTGAGTAAGAAAACGCTAGAAGCCCCCGGGTGAAAGGCAGCAGAAAAAGAGCCCGACGGGGTCCAGATACACGAGCTCTGTGCTCCCAAGTTGCACCAGTGCAGATAAGTGCTGCCCGGTGGGCTGATGACTGAGGTGGTTTTGAACCCCTTGGGTAATGCGGCAGGAGAATGAGCTTCCTGCAGATACAGAGCACCAGCATGCAGATGTGAGATGGAAGTGCTCCAGCGTCTGGCTGGCTAGTCTGTGTTTAGAAGTAGCGAGTCTTTGCAGGCATGGTGTTTCCTTGGAGAGTCCTGTGGGATGTGCTGCGCTGGGGGCTGCAAGAGCCGGCGGCCAGTCTCACATTCCTGGGATCTACTGCCTCTGCTTGCATTTATGCACCTTCCAGGCTGGGAAGCTTTAGGCCGCCCCAGGTGATTAACGTGAACCGTTTAAGTAAAACATACAACTGAGTTATAACACCGGAATGAATTGCTGAGGCCCGTCCTGTACTTGGTTGTTAGGGACAGTGGGATTTCAGGTGTTGTTGGGGACGGTCCGGAGTGTGTGATCCTGGATGGGATTCCGGGTGACATTAGGGACGGCCCGGAGTGTGTGACTGTGGACGGGATTTCGGGTGACATTAGGGACGGCCCGGAGTGTGTGTCCCTCGATGGGATTTTTCAGGTGTCTGTAAGCTACCTGTGTAGCATAAGCCTGAGTGGCCATGTTGCCACGGCTCCTGATGGCTTTCTTGTTCAGGTGGCTGCCTCCTAACGAGGCTGCTGTGACCCCTGCTGGCCGGGCTCTCATGAGGTGTGTGGGTGGAGATGTTTTCATGCTGGTCGTTTTCTACCCCGTCCTGCCATGAAAATGGCGTGGCGTGTGAGTCTAGCCGTGCTTCGTGGAGCTGATGCAGAATCCGGGCAACTGGAACCCACGGGGCTTCAAGCCTCAGGCGCCTTCTTTAACTTCTACACCACCGTCTGTCCAGGACTCAGCATTGCATTTACATTTTCCCAGCACTGTGTGTGTACATCGAGATGAAGGGTGACTGAGTCTGTGGGCAGGCCGAGAACTGAGAACTGATCCTCCTCTTATCTGTTTTGCATGTAGAAAAGTGATAATGAAGCAGGCAGTGTGTTTCCTCGACGGGCCCTGATGATTAGTCTGCCTGTCAGGTGTCTTCTGGTATTGGCTTTCTCGTGATGTGTCTGTTGAGGGGCTGCCCCTCTAGTGCTCAGTCTGGGTAATTCATCGCCGCCTTGCATGCAGAAACATTCTCTCTCCACTCAGCCCGCTGTTTCCATACTGCTTTAATTTGACTCACAGTCGTAACCGAGTACTGATATGATCCAGTTTGAACTGTCAGCCCCACCCACCCCACATTCTCGGTGACACTGCTGAGCATGTGTCCCAGCTCCTGCGATGTGTGGCTGACCCCCCGCCCCCCAACTCTGCAGCCCCTTGCTAAGGCAGCCCTGTTTGGGACCTGAACCCCAGTCTTCATGCCTGAAAAGACAGAGGGCTGTGATTCTGGTGATGTAATCGCTCTGCGTTCCTGAGATTTCCTTTCGAAGGGCCTTTGGCTTTCCCTGCCCACTTGATCTCCTGGTTTATTTCACACGGGTATTTTCACCGCTCTCCATATTTGAATCAGTGAGCTGACTCTGGTTTGACATTTAATTTTTTTTAATTTTACAAAATTTTCTGATGTAAATCAGTGTTCCCGGCACTAATTTTACAACATTTTCTGATGTAAATCAGTGTTTCCCAATCTGGTCCTTGGGGACCCACAGACGGTCCAAGATTTTGCTCAGACAATCCACATTTTTGAAGGAATTGGGAGGGAACAAAAATGTGGACTGTTTGTGGGTCCACAAGGGTCAGATTGGGAAACACTGGTGTAAGTTACAGGATGGTTCTCTGGGTCACGCACCTCCGCGGCTGGGGGTTTGAACCTCAGAGTCTAAATACTCCCAGCAGTCCAAAAAATAAATTTTGGGGCATTGGCATTTCTGAATGGCCTCGGGGGTGCTGGTGTCCCATCCAGGGTATCCTGTCGTGACCGTGCTGCCTGGGATGGACTACGGGCCCCCCTGCAACCCCGACCCGAATCATAACAAGATTGGACATAATAATGTAAACAGGCAGTTTTCAGCTATTCCAGAAACATTGACCAGTTTCTCTTACAGAGATGCATAACTAGAAAATCATGCTTTGGTTTTACTGTGAGGTAATGTGTTTTTAATGTATTAGAAATTAATTACAGATGTGGAAAGTATTCTGAAATACAGAAAGCATTTAAGAGGTTTGTTAGACAGTCCTGCATGTCACAGCCTGTAGGAGCCGGAGCCCTTTTGCGTTTGCAGGACCCTTGGTCTCTAGCTTGGGGCCCTTTTGCATTGCCGGGGGCCCTTGGTCTCTGTCTGGGGCCCTTTTGCATTGGCGGGGGCCCTTGGTCTATGGCTGTGGCCCTTTTGCATTGGTGGGGGCCCTTGATCTCTGGCTGGGGCCCTTTTGCGTTGCTGGGGGCCTTTTTTAGCATTGATGAGGACATTGTTCTCCAGCTGGGGCCGTTTGCATTGGGAGTACAGGAGCCACAGACATACATTACATATATTTGCATTTAACCCACCATATATATATAATAATATATTTTATTTTCCCAGGGACTCAGAGGGCCGAAAGCTCTGCAAGAAAATGAAGGTGGATCCTTCCTCCAAGAGCAGCGGTGTGGAAATGCTGCATTATAAGTGAGTAGGTGGCTCTCATCTCTCGCATCGTTTGGGTAAAGACCAGTATGACCCTCCACACCCAAAGCAGGTCGATGGTGGCCAGTGCTTAAATGAGCCCCTCTCTGGGAGGCAGGGATGGAGTTAAAGGTGTGCAGCCCAACAGCACTGCCTCCTTCCTGCCTCCCAGTCCTGCGAGCCTGACATTGACATGCTGCCTCTGTGTCTCTCTTTAGGGACGGCACCTTTCACACTGAATACAGCCGGCCTGCGACCCTGAAGGTAACTCGGTGAAGCAGCTGCCAGGCCTCACAGCGCTTCCCGGGACGGATAATCAAAAGCAGTGCCCTTGGGCGTCGCCCCGGTTATTCCTTGGGGCGGAAAAGATGTTGTCCGTCCTGCAAGGCTTTCTCGGGAATTCCGGGGATACTCGGAATAAATGATGCCGTTTAAGACGCTTAATTAGCCGGTTTCATCTTTTGTTGCAGGTTTATATAATCGGTTTGTCAGCCATGAAGCTGGTGTTTTAGCGTGCCAAGCTGAAAAGAAGCTCTTAATTGCGTAGGCTTGATAGTGCTTTTTAATCACACGGAACTCATTAGTGAGTGGCTTAAGAAATTGTATGCATAGCTAGAATAATTCTGTCTATTTAGGAAATTAAATACTCATTCTGCCAAACGGCTGAAAATAGTGTTTCTTACGTCTTTGTCAGTAAGGGAATTTTACAGAAACTCATTTGTTTGTCAGTAGCAGATGGATGACAGATTGATCCATGGTGCTTCCTTTGAATAGATGTCGGTTCCTTAATATGATTCTAGCTTACAGTCAGGATTGGCAGAGTCATTTGCGGTAGTCATTCGTTACTTTCCTGGCATGGTGACCTTTTCTGGCCAATTGTTGCCATGCTTTGTCCTGAAAAGCTACTCGTCTACACGAGATGATGTGCTTTGCTTTAAGGGTGTCCTGTCTGTCATCACTGGCTAGTTGGCACAAGACCCGGACAAAGTACTCCTCGTCGTGCCTCGACATCATTCGAGAACTGCAGGCCGTCATGACCAATCAGCATTCACTTTCCTTTGTTATGTATGTCAGGCCTCGTGGGCCCATTTGTATTTAATTAATTTGCTTTTGTCTTCTTGTAGTCCATGGTGGCGTTCCTGAAGGACCCAACCGGCGCCCCCTTGTGGGAGGAGAATCCTGATGCCAAAGACGTCCTTCATGTCAGCAGTGAGAAAGTGAGCGTGCTCAGTACAGTGCCGAGCAGAGCGGGGGTTGGATGCGGCCTGTGCCGCCAGTGAAGGCTGAGGTCGAGACCGGGCTGCTTATATGCTAAGCAGGCAGGAGGGTGAGGGCGTGTTGTCGGGCTCTGTCCTGATCTCGCCTCTGATTGGCTCCTCTGCCTGTCCATCACAGGATTTCAGGAAGCTGTTGAAGAAGGAGGAGCGGCCCATTCTCATGATGTTCTATGCTCCGTGTAAGTCCCCCATCCCCTCCGGGGGCGCTTAGACCATCTGCCCCGGCAGCTGATGAGTCACATTCACAGCTGGGGTGTTTCGCGGTCACGACGCACTTCAATTTCACGTCACGCCAGAGGTCACCTATGCCTGGCTCTCCCTGCTGCCATCCTCCCCATTGTGGCCACCTCAGACTAGGAGGAGAAAGTTTGGAAGAGCAGAATGTTCTGGCCCTGTCATGGATCCGTGAAGCAGTGGAGGAGAGCGTTTGGCTGTGCAGTGAGGTCACAGCGGCGGAACCCCTTAGAAAGAATCTCTCCCTCATCTCTGCTTAAGATGAAGGACAGGAAAACTACTGATACTGCTTGAGGTTTTTTTTTAATATTTCGAATCATATTTCATTCAATCAAACGTTTTTCCATGTTAAAGGCAGCTAAGTAGCGAGCGTCACTGTTAGACTGTTTGGATATGGAATGTCTGGCACAGTTGCGGAGGATGCGAGGGACTGAACTTGATTCTGGTGACTTTTAGTTTGGAGGCCAAATCTGATGTCCGCTTCCTCTTCGGTGCCTTTGCCCTGTGTGCACAGTACTGCATTCTGCAAATGACCACCTCGCTCAAATGATCTGTATTATTTAAGAACGGGTATAAGAATGTTTTGTTCATTTTTCTTTGTTCTTTGCCAGAGTTTGACATCTTTATTGGTTGTATAAAAGGTAAATGACTGTCCTGCTCACAGGGTGTGGCGTCTGCAAGCGCATGCAGCCGATTTTCCAGCAGGCTGCCACTGAGGCCAAGGGTAAATATGTAAGTGACCCCCCGCCACATCGCCCATATTTATTTCGTAATGATTCTGCATTACATTGTCATATTGTTAAAATGATGTAATTTCCCGCGTACTGGGGCGTACATGGGATTTCTATAGGGGTCAATCTCTGAACATGGAAGGTTCATGATAAGATTTTCCTCACGTTCCTGCACTCTAAAAACGCAAAATGGTGGAGCTGCTTTGGCTGTCGGCGCGCTGCGGCACAGAGAGCTGCTAATGATGGACGTCCCTTCGTTCTTTATCCGGCCGCTGCTCAGGCGTGCCAAACACCGTTTATCAAAGTAAGGTGGGCTTGGATCAGCGCCACAGAGCCGGAACCGGTTTGGACCGAGGGCAGCGGCCGGCTCCTGGAACAGCAAACATGACGTAGGCAAGGGAGCAGGAGTACCAACCATTACCCCCCCCCCATCAGACAGTGGATGGGCGGCAGTTACCCGTTACTGCAGGGCTTAGGGGCTTCCGGACCGACCACTGTGTCTGACGGTCAACACTACAGAAAGTACCGGAAACGAACCAGCGGATTTGCGTAATGAGTGAGCGTTCAGCTCATGCAGACACATTGGTGGTGGGGGGGGGGGGGTGTTACTGAGTTTCCTCCACACTAGCAGGTGGGAGCAGTGGGTTCTCCAGGTGACACCCATGGGGGAGAGCGGCGTCGTTATGGGACGCGCTGTGCCTGCTTAGGTGGTGGCTTCCGATTATCAGCTGTGTGTGTGTCTGTGTGAAGGGGGGTGGGGGGATTAAGCTGACCCCACTGACGCCAGTGACCTTCCCCAGTCAGGTCCCCTGATGTGTGTTCTCTTGAAGCACAGCTTGTTTTCTCATATCTGATGACCTTGCGTAGCTCGACAGAAGACGCTGCACTTTTAGTGTTACCCAGGGACATTTGACGCATCCAAAGCCACCTGCTGCGTCCCCTCAGTGCATTTTGGGATGCATTCTGCTGCAGTAATTAAGCTAACAGAACAGGGGGCAGACGCAGTGTGGGGACAGGCCCAGTGCAGCACTGACAGTGTGGGGACAGGCCCAGTGCAGCACTGACAGTGTGGGGACAGGCCCAGTGCAGCACTGACAGTGTGGGGGACAGGCCCAGTGCGGCGCTGCCAGTGTGGGGGGCAAACAAAAGCCTCACTTTACCTGGTAACTAGTACCCGACTGATTGTGCCACATTTCATTCTTCATCTTCTGTGTCTCTCTGACCTGCCTCGCGCTGCCCCTTCAGGTGCTGGCCGGCATGAACGTGCACCCTGCTGAGTTTGATGGCCTCAAGCAGGAGTTTGACATCAAGGGCTACCCCACGTTCTGCTACTTTGAGTGAGTATCCACCACCGCGCCTCGGATGGGCCACGCGGGCTCGGGGGGAGGTCGAAGATCAGATGGAATAGTACTGCTTTGAGTCTCCCTCTTGCTCCAGTGATGATGATGATGTCAAAATCATGTCTCTGTGAAGATCCTGTAGAGAGGCTGATCACTGACAAGGTGCCAGGGTGGGGGCAGCTTTAGCGGGGTCGGGGTATCGGACAGCCTTAAGCAGTATCCTAACCAACTAGCTATTCTTGCCTCAATTTTTGCCTCAGTGTTTAACAGCTCACAGGCTGTGTTATGTTATCGTTTCGTTCCCGCGTATTGCTGGATGTTCACCCATCCATACTGACCAGCGACAGTTATAAATGGCCGCCCCCGGCTTTCTCAACAGCCAAGATTAATTTCAGCCGACTCCTGGGAGATCTCGTCGGATAGAGACGCTGTTACCGATATGTGCTTTAGCCGCACATACTGATGAAATGCGCACGTAAAATCAAAGTGTCATCTATAATAGTGGGGAGGGGCTGCCAGACATCAGCCAAGACCTCCATTTTATTTGAATTTCTGTTGTTCTTTTGTATTCTTTAATGGCTTGACAGCTCGGGGTGTCTGTAGTGTAACTGTGGCATGTTGCTTTAAATGTTCTCATTGGCTTTAGAAACAAACCTGCCTCATTATTTGCAGGATATTTCCTTGGCATCTGTGTTCATCTCTTTTCACTTCTTCTTCATTTCATGTTTTGTCTGCATGTTTTGTTCTCCTGCATGGCTCTGCACTGCACTGTGCTGCAGCATATCAAACCTCGACGCATTTCGGGTTTGTCGAGCTGCTGCTCGTGTTGCATAACGATCAGAACCTCACTCCAGGTGTTTCTGTCCTTTTCTTTGCAAGGAAGGGCAAGTTCCTGTACAACTATGAGAACTACGGGGCCACGGCCAAGGACATCGTGGACTGGATGAAGAGGTGAGTAACGGCACTCGCCGTTGTCAGGGGGATCTGACCCTCGAACCTGGAGCATCAAGGGGGCCTGGCTGAGGGCTAGCGAGAGGAGGAATGGCAACTCCACGCATCACTCCCTGCACGCACGCTCACCTGGGAGATGACCCTGCTCCTGCAATATTTATGGCGATTGTGCCTGTCCCAGATGGCAGCTGGGCAGAGCGCAGTTCTGCACAAGGACTGTAGGGCGGCGGCAGGGAACAGAGATGGCAGCAGAGCTCAGGGACGGCCGTGACTGAGGTCAGGGAGATGAGGGTCGTCTGTGGGGTGAAGTGGCTCCACTGCTCTGCAGGGGGGTTCTGTCAGATAAACTGCACTCACTGCTCAGGGCCAGGGGCTCAAGGAGGATGTTCTGAATGCCAGACATGCACAGGGTAGGAGTCCTTGTGATGCATGTAGTCTCCACCGGGGGGTACGAGCCCCTCCCCGGACATCCTAGTACCACCTCAGCCTCCCCTGTTGGCGTGCCAAACCAACAAGCAGTGCAGAGGGTCAGCTGCCAGCCTGGCCTGTAACACTGCGACTCTCCATGCGGTCAGCCTGACGTGTGGCCGGTCAAAGGTCACATAGGGGTAGGGCAGAGCAGTTCAGGAACCTCCCTGGAGGTCTGGGGGGGGGGCTGCCCCCACGTCTGCCTGACGAAAAAGGGCTCTTCTGAGGGCCTGCAGTGATCGTGGGGGCAATGCTTGCGTAGGTGATTATTAGAGCTTTCACGATCACTCTTACTAAAAAGCATCGATTTAAGTTTTCCTTCTCGATTACTCTGCAATGTGCCAGAAGGAAGACGCACATAGCATATGAGGGCCCAAGTAATTTTATTTCCATTAAAAGCGAATGAAAATGCAGTCATCTGTAAGTATTGCAAAGCAGAACTGAATGACTTCTATATAAATATATCTTAAAAGAAGACATTTGGGAAAATAAATAATGCGAGGTAAACCATAGATATGTGCCATTTAGCCTCGAGGAGTAGCCTAGCCTGTCTTTGTCATCACGTTGACTTAAATTATATAGCTTTATTTACTTTTCTATGATTCCCTGTATTTCAAAATTATCGCCGCAAAAACGACGATCGTCCCTGTCACTTAGCCGCATCATCAATACAGGGTTGCTAACTTTGGTCGGCTGGCTGACATGAAATTTTCAATTCGAGACAAGCCTGCCCGTGTATTTACATGTATGTAACAGTTTTATTATTTTGTAAATATTCTGTAGCTAGTTGTAGGTTTATAGTGGAATAAAATATATTTGCCGTAAGATTTCTTGCGTGAAAGCATGAGTGTCATGCCAGATACCTGAGAGCACATGCGAAAGCAGCAGCGGTAAAGTTTAAAGCGATTTTATCTGTCTGTCTAATCTTTACATATACCAGATAACTATGATTAACCATGGTTAACATTAAATAAAGCTTCCAGTGACTGAGTACAAAAAAAAAATAGCACAAATTGTTGAGGCTTGAACCGGGCAGATTATCGTGGTCCGATGTGACAGTTGCATGTGCATGAAATCCTGAAATGTGCATGGTGCAGACCTGCCCGGGTGGCAGAGTGGTGCAGTGGGTCGTGGTGTTACCACCCACCGCCGCTTTGTGTGTTTGCGTGTTCAGTCTGCGTTGGGGCTTTTCTGCGGATCCTCTGGTTTCCTTCCACTGTTCAAAAACGTGCAGCTTAAATGAACTAGTGGTCTCAAACGGACCTTCTGTGTCACTGAGCGTGCACCCTGCAGTGGTTGGTTGATTCCTGCCTCACTCTAATCATGTTTTATGTTATGTATAAACGGTAACTCGATAAGTTGTCAGATTAATCTGTAGATTACTCTGTTTTTGATGTAATCGATAGTGACAGCCCTAGTGGTTATGTCGGTGTTTTTTAATTCCACCTCTCCCACCCCCCAACCGCAGCCCCCTCCCTCCTCAGCCCAAAGCCCCTGAGGTGCCCTGGTCCGAGACTGACTCCGCCGTCCACCACCTCACTGAGGACACTTTCGACAGCTTCCTGGAGGAGCATCCTTCCGCGCTGGTCATGTTCTACGCGCCGTGTGAGTGTTGGCGGCCTCCGGTCCGTCACGGCGGCGTGGGGGGGGGGGAGGGGGACAGAGTCAGCGGCCGTAATGAAAGATAACGGTGACAGAGAGAGGCTCTTATGAAAAGCAGAAGCTCATTACGAGCGTGCTTATGAGGAGCAGATTAAACTGGTTTCCGCTCCAGTGAAGGCTGCAGTGCTTCTTATTAAAACTCCGCCACAGCCTTTATGGAGCCTTTCGCGCTTGTTACACAGGCGAGACACTCTCTGTTTGTGTTTTGCGTCGGCTACGTCCCCCTTAATCTGCATCAGCATCCTGCTCCTTCTGCAAACATAAGTGCTACTGCCCCCCGCCCCCCCCCGGTTTGCCTGCTTTTCTGGTGCCACCCCACCCTGCTTCCAGGTGTCCTCCCCCTGCCCCGCTTGAAGGTCCCCTTCCCCCTGTACTCCCCATGCCTGACTGCGGGGGAGTAGTACCCACCTCTGGCTTGCCTCAGTACTCTTGGGGTAGTGTCCCCCCCTACCTGCCTTCCCTCGGTAGGTAACCAGACCAGCAGGTAGAACTTCACTGCCATGTCACTCTCCCTCCCCCCCACCACTGGCCCGTAGGGCCTTCTTTCCTGGCCTCAAGAGACCCACCCCCGGCAGATTCCCCCACTGCTGCTGCCCCTTTGGCTCTCCACCCTGCTTGTATCTACCAGCTGGGCCTTATCCTTCTGCCGTAAATGGCTGCATGGACGCTGCGAGTTGGGGTTTGGTGTCGTCGTCTTTCTGCACACACCTGCGTCTGCCCGTCAATCTCAATGGATTGAAAGCAGAAGGCCAGGGTCCGGCAGCAGGCCTGGGCTTGCCACGGTGAGGTGAGACTTCCTGAGCCCCCAGACTGTGATTCTGGGCTGCACACAGGTTGGCCAGACCGGCTCGCAAGGCTAACAACCCTCTGAGATCCAGAAGGCATCTGGGGCGAAGCCATTGTTCTGTGTTATCATCCCTGTGAAGACGGTATGATAGAAAATAGACAGTCTGCTTAGAAAAAGAGAACCATGTCAGCAATAAATGGATTTTCAGACACTCTGGATTACTGAGCACACAAAGCGCTAAGCGGGGGAGTTTAATATCACCTACAGCAGAGTTTCCCAGCCCAGCCCTCAGGGAACCCTGGACAGTCCACGTTTTTGCTTCTTCTCAGCTCCCAGTTCTCCTGTACCATGTATTCGGTGTTCCTGATTAGCTGGGAGCTGGGAGGGAGCAAAAACGTGGACTGTCCGGGGTTCCCCGAGGACTGGGTTGGGAAACACTGACCTACAGGGCCAGTAAAGAGCACTTTGCGAAGTCCATCCCCGCCTGACTCCTGACGCCCAGGGGATTAGCTGGCTGATCTGCTTCTGTTTACAGAGCCTCCATGATTGTCCTCTTAATTAGGATTGTAATTGAAAGGAGAGCGCAGAATGGATCAGGCTGATAGCGTCGGCCTCACTGCCGCGTGACTCCCAAGATCAATGAGGGTTTTCCCGTTACATGGAGCCACCAGCAGGCTCCATCTTTCTTCAGGGCTTCCTCCCACACCATGTGAAGCCATGCTGAGGACCGTTGGCTGACCTCAGCTGCGTCTCCTCTGTAGGCTTCCTGTGCAGAAGTTTGGGACGTGTGTCTCCCAGCCAGAAGCAGAGCCTGTGGGATCCTCCTTAATGTTGTGCGGATGGGTGGTGGGGGTGCAGGGTCTCTGAGATCTGCTGTACCGTGAGGCCGCCGTGTCCTCACATGCTGGACCAGGCCGAGGCGTCGTGGTGAGACCAGTATATAGCCTCTGGTCAGTAGCCAGTGGCGGCGGCTTCATAACCAAGAGGGAGCAGAAGGATGCCCCCCCCCCCCAGACCCAGGTGGCTGTCACGTGTCGTCCAGTTTGAGCGCCATGCTGTCAGTCGCTCTGGCGCTACCGCTTATAAAGCCAGAGTGAGACGGGCACCATCACCCCGGCTCTCACCTGCACGTCTCTGGCCGATTGAGTGCTCATTATACGAGAAGATGGCAAGTAAAACCCGGAGAAGAATACGCTCTTCATGTCAACTTTAATTAAAACCTCATGTTTCTCCTCAGCCGTATGTGTGAGGCTTGCTAAATGTACCCCCCTTCGCTAAATTGGATTCTCTCCCTTGCTGTGTGTAAATGGACCCTTCCTCTTGAATAGGCTATATCCGTCTCCTTCTGTTGTGCATTACACAATGAAGACCATGATGTCATCCCTCTTTTCTCGAACCCGAGCCGCCCCGGTTGCCTGTGCCATAACGCTGCGGTCTCCTGGCTTTTAGGGTGCGGTCACTGTAAGAAGATGAAGCCCGAGTATGAAGACGCAGCTGAGGTCCTCAACGGGAACGATGACGTGAGTTACCCAAGGAGCTCATCCAGGAAAGCGTGTGTTCGGGTTTAAGCACCTGCGCTCGGGCTCCGCGCCGGACGGCTTTGGCACAGAGACCCGCTCCTTGGCTTCTGATTGGCTGGGCGTGTCGGGTTCCGTGGTAACGCTGCGCTCCGGAGCCAGGAAAGGGCCAATAAAAGGAGCGACGCTTTGCTATTAGGTCATCCTGCCGGTGTCCCTGCAGTCGTCACCCAGGCCGCTCCACGGGAAAACGCCGGCATTATCTCATAGGGCCACATGCTGAAGCGCTTACGGCTCGTCCCCAGGGCTCTGAGCTCATTTGTTTTTGCCGTTTCCCTACTACGCGTGACATGCTTTCATTTCTTCCAATCAGTTTTTTTTTTCCTTCAGGGGAGGGGGTGCTTGTTTTAAAATGTGTGAAAGTAAATACATAACATCGAGTGCAGTAAAAGCAGATAGTTATATTTTAAAGTGAAGAAAGATGGGAGATTTGCAACGTTGTTGATTCTGGTAACGGGGCAGAAGCAGCGAAGGCTTACAGTACGCAGGCGATGGCGTTACGACAGGCAACGGACAGGCAGTCAAAGTTTAGCATGGTTAAGATGTTTTGCTAAGCAGAACTTGGGCCGATGCAGTAAAGGTGTTGAAACTCCAAAGCTTCAGTCTCTCACACTGCCCCCCCCCCCCCCCCACCCATTACAGCCTGCAATATTCTGCTGCCCATGAGTATCTTCAAGTCCTCAAAACGCCCCCATGCCCTGTTTCCTCGCCCTCTGCAGAGCCCCGGCGTGCTGGCGGCCATCGACGCCACAGTCCACAAGAACGTTGGTGAGCGCTACAAGATCTCCGGGTTCCCCACGGTGAAGTACTTTGAGAATGGCGAGGATAGGTACACACTTCCACACCTGAGGACCAAGGACAAGATCATCGAGTGGCTTCACGAGTAAGACGGCTCTCCGCGTTTTCATTGCTGGGGGGGAGGGACGTTTGTTAGTGTGCTTCTTGGAGTCGCTCACAGACGGGCATCATAAAGGCAGTGGCAGACTTATGAATATTAAATACCTTGCCAACACTGCATGGAAACCTGGCTCTGGCTGCCTGCAAGCCCGTGCCCTTGCTGAGCAGAGCTTCACTGCTGCGGTACCCTGTCTGAGATCCCCAGCCGGAGGTCAGGGTGCGTCCGGCACGCCTCGCTCTCCTCCTCCGTGCTGTCTCAGCAAGCAGTGTCCCCAGTAACCTCAGGACAGTCGCCCTTGAGCGTCTTCCCCCTGTCGTGACACTGTCTCGGCACGTCGCCCGCGTCTCGTCAGGTTGTTCTGGGAGCGCAGACGGCGGAGGGATCCGGGCTGTCATGTCTGCAGTTTAGTACCTGTCGGTATCCGGCTGTGTCCCCGATTTCCCTCATCCGTCTCGCTGCCGGGAGGCGTGCGGAGAGCCCGCCAGGATCGCTCTCATAGAACGGCTGTCTTTCAAACTAATGCCGTTTCTCCATTAGCGTTGGTGCAGTAACTCATGATAATGTGGCCCACCCCCCCCCCCCCGCCAAGTGAGGTTCAGCAGCTTTTACTCTTTTGCTCTCAGCCCCCAGGCCCCTCCTCCCCCGGAGCCGTCATGGGAGGACACGGCCTCCAGTGTCAGCCACTTAGGAGCGGAGGACTTCCGAGAGGTGCTGAAAAAGAAGAAACACACGCTCGTGATGTTCTATGCCCCCTGTGAGTAGGCAGCCTAACTCCCCCCCTCCCTTATACTGTTATCCGTGCAAATGACGTTCCTGGGATGAGCTGCCTGGGTTAGTTCTGTAAATTACTGACTGTTCTGTGAATGGCTGACTGACGGTCTTGTGAATGACTGGCTGACGGTCTTGTGAATGACTGATACTTTTTATCTGATTGGCTACTGACTGTCTGACTGGCTAACAGAGCTACTGAAGGTAGCAGGGCTAGAGGTATGATAGGTGACTGTTTCCTTCCCTCCTCCGTCGCCCCCTGCTGGAGGTCTGAGTATGGACAGGTGTACAGAACTGACCTACATACCTCATAAGTATGTAATTAGGGTCAAAAGTGAAAGCAGAACCAAAAATGCCGATAATTGTTTGTTTAAAAGAGTTATAAAATCTGAAATGGACAATGAGCAGACACTCAGTCTCATTCATTGCCTTCTTGGCATTTCTTTAATTCTCTGTGACACTTTTCCTTGTCAGAGAATTTGTGTGATCAGACATTTAAAGACTCAACCCCTCCAATGACAAATTAATCCCTACAACAGAACGTTAATGTTAAACAAGCTCTCGAGAACAGTGGTGCCTGTCTTTGGAAATGAAAGGGCATTTCGGAAGTTCTGTGATAGTCGTCCACCCCTGACTGCTTGTTTCTCATCTTTAATTAGTGGGGGGATAATTCTGGAGAGGATGAGTGTGCACCCTGTGAGGTTTCACTGTGGTGGAGATGAAGAGGGTCGAGACATGAGGGTTTGCCAGGACCCCCACTATTGATATGCGTTAACGATGTGTGACCATGCCATGCCTGACACAGGAAATTCAGCAAACTGACATTTGCGTATTGCGGATGGAGAAGGTCACAGATCAAAGGTCACGAAAGCTGCTGGGAAATAAGAACCTGGACTTAAATGCAACCAGTGTCTAGATGGTCTTTAGCATTTTGAACCATCTGAAATTCAGGTGGGAAACTCTATAATGAGGCTGATTATACTTCAGTGGTCTTTGAACATCTGCACATGAACATCTGCCTTGGTGCTGACCCTTTGCTTGGGCTCCCTGTGAGGGCAGGCTGACTTATAAAGGTTTTCATGATGCACTAAGTACTCAGGTAAATTTCCTTCCAGGTGTCTCTGAAGCAGTTTGACTATGAGAGGTTTAGATGGAACAAGGTTGGGGCCGTGTAACACAGGTTCCTGACTGGACCTTGTATTTTGATGTGTGTGTGACTGGAGGTCCAGTCTAATTGGAGCTTAGGTGGAACGACGTTCTGCTTGGGGTGTGATGCCTGTGGCTTCATTCATGGACATTTGAAAGGAGCTCAAGTGGAGATTAGTGCTCCGGAAGGTGAGTAGAGGAGGGTGTCCTCATCGGGCTGTGGCTGTTCTGCATAACCATGACGCACAAACAAGTCTGAAGAGCCACAGCAATACACTGCTGAGAGTTGTGTAGCTTGAGGTACTGCCTGCAAGGGGCGCTGTTTCTTAATGTGGAACAGTGTTCTTACTGAACTGACTGACTGTTGTGTGGCACAGCAGGGTAAGCCTGTATGCCTGTGATTAGAATCCCAGCCCGAAATTCTGTGTGTGTGTGTGTCTCTCAAAGGAGAGCAAGATGGGATGTGCGAAAACAAGCATTCCAAAGTACCTGTAATTTTGTAAATGGCAAAAAAAATATTCATTTCCTTACCTCCGGAAACCGCGGTAGACGGACCGTTTTCACTGCCGAGCCTTTGAGCATGGCCCTTACTTCAGTGACTCCAGGGACTGGCTAACGTCACTTTGAATAAAAGCATCTGCTAAATAAAAATGTATATTAAGGGGCCTGTGGGATTTGGGGCAGTCATCTGTACACCCCATTTCATCGTCTGCGGGTCGGCATGTGGTCAAGGACGTCAGTGATCCAGCCAGCAGTATCACTGGCAGCGGAGAGGAGTCCGGCGTCATTGAAGGAGCGTGAAACGGTTGATCTGCTTTGGGCAGCAAAGTCATAGTTTCTTACACATTTCTTACACATCTCCCCTGTTTCTCTCAGTCTGCCCTCCATGCAGGTCAGACCTCGGTGTTTGATCTCACACCCCAGTAGTTTTCTGTTTTCTGACGCACCTCCATAAATGCAATTTGCTACCTACCTGCACAAACAACCATTTTTCCACGGAACACGAACACCGGGGGCGTGCATAGAGGAAACAGCCCAGAGCTGGTGAAGCGCTGGGGCCCTCCTGACCGGTGAGATGGGCCCTCTTGACCTGATAAGTGGCTGGAATTCAGCTCTGCTCTTTAATTTTAATAATGAATGTGGATAATCGAGTCTCGCAACTCCATTATCCATCATCTCGCTCAGACGGGCCGTAGATTAGGTGGCACGCACACTCATGCTTGGCTCAGCTCTGTTCAGAATCAGACAGTTTATTTAAACGACCATGAAATGCACATTACCATCCCTGACCCGGAATCAGCGTGTTGAGGTCACTGTGGCTCCTACACGCCCCCTGGTGGCTGCCTCCTGCTCAACACCAAGGCGATTTTTTTTTTAAGCGTCTTAGCTGCTTTCAGGTGATTATGGGATCTGTGTAAATTGGCCTGATTAAGATGCATAATGGGTCAGTTTTGAGGAGCAAAACCCCAGCAGCACTGGGACTGAAGCGCAGTCAGGAGGGAACGGTGCAGGGTGATCTGTACTGCGTGTGTCCAGCGATACGGCCCAGCAGACGAGCCCCGTGTGAGCCGGGTTTCCGTCCTGCCTGACTTGCCTCTTGGGAGGTCCTGAGGACAGCTTCCGATTGCAGGGTCTGCCACCAACCCAAGGACCAACTTGGCTGATCCACATCTGAAGGGTGTTACCTGCTCTAAGCTGTTTTTATAAGATATTGATTGTGTGCACCAGAGGCAATCACTAGTGCTCCACTCCCCACTGCACTAGTGAATGCCTCTGGTGCACTAAACTGTGCTGTGTTCACCTACTGTCTGTGTACTCTATGGTGTATTGTATCTACATTGTATTTTATATTATACTGTCGTCTTTGTGCATATGTAGAGTGTATACTGTGTACAGATGTTTTATGCATAGTTTGCTTTATTTAACGTACCGCTCTGTTGATACGTCATTCATGACAAGACTTTTACTCACTAGTTCACTCATTCTAGTGATGTGACAATAAGTGATGTGATTTGATTGGGGTAAGCACATCCGATTGACAGCTAGATGATTATTCCGTTCCAATATAACTGTGTTACAAGGTGCCTCTTTTCTGGTTATTGAGAATGTCATCCAGATCACTGCGTGAGGGTCCCGTTGGTTTTATAAGAGCTCAGTGACAATGAAAAAGGCGCTGGAATGAGTGCTGAATGTCAACAGTGATGACGAAAAAGTGTCACATGAATATTAACCAAGGCCCTGCACCTGTAATGGGATGTACAGGTCTGCATGACCTGTTCCTAAATGCTGCTTGTGTGTGAATCTGTGTCCCTTTGTGCTCGGATGTGTGTGATTTGTTTGTTTGTGCTTGTGTGCGTGTGATCTGTATGTGTCTGCGTGTGTGTTTATGTGTCTGCGTGTGTGTGTATGTGTGAGATGAATGTTAACAGCTGTTTCCCTGTTTTCCCACCCAGGGTGCCCTCACTGCAAGAACGCTGTGCCCCACTTCACAGCAGCGGCCGAGGGTTTTAAAGAGGACCGCAAGGTGAGCCCCTCTCTGCTTCCCCTGTGAGATTACACCCGCCCCCCCCCCCAAATCACACACTTGAGGGCCCTTTCGTTAGCATGGCCCTCTGCTTTCATGGTCATCGTTTATCATTCCATATTTCATAACAGAAATAATAAACTGCTTTTCTTGTCTGGAGTGCATTACATGGTGTCATCTTTAAATCTTTCCTGGCTTGTTTCTCCTTTTCTTTCTTGGCAAGTCTGTCCATTATTCACAGCATAAGAATTTGTCCGATTACCAGGCGGGTCTCTCCCTGTCTCTCTTCACGCTCTGTGCTATTCTCAGATTCGCGTGTCTTCACTTTCTAAGCTGCATGTTCCCGCTCCCCCCCCAGGGACAATCCCTCATTGGTCTGCACACCCTTTTTGTCTTACCAGATTGTTTTCCTTTTTGACTACTAAATGATTTAATAATGTTAAAAATCCCGCTCATGTGGGCAGCGTATTAAGACATCATTAGTTAATGGTGAGCTGTATCAGCCGATTGGTGATGTTTGTGTCGTAACGGCCGGCGCTGAAGCCAGATGCAGCGCGAGATGTTCTGCTGGATGGGCCCTTGAAAGAGTGTGTCAGGCGCTGTGTGTCGTGGCATGACGAAGGCAGCTTGGACTGGAACCGTTACCGAATCCCGCTCAGAGATTTCAGTTGGGGACAGAGCCAGGACAGGCTGTGGCGATGCACACACCTCAAGCCACTGCTCGGGTTGGGAGATGTGCCACCTAATCACCACTTAAACAGTAACGCTTAGCTGTGAGGTATGGCAGAGCAGCCCAGCGCACACACTACTCTCCCTATTCATCATCCCCTTAGCCGTGCTGTAATGATTACACTCCTGTCTGTCATCGTCTGTCAGGCTTAAAGCAGGTTCCCTCACTGAAAACTCCAAAATTAGCTCCCTGGGAGGTATTGAAGCATATGACTGTTTGAGACCCAGCAGAACTTGGATATTTTTCGTTTTTCTGAAGCCACACTAAGGTTTTGACTGCTTGTCCCAAATCATTTATATTAATGTGTCTAGGTTTCCTCTGAATGCCAAATGCGGCGACAATGGCGATATGCCATCACCTTTCAGAAACACTTCTTCCACTTATCTTCTCTGTGTTACCTGCGGGTTCATTGATTGGCTGAGCTGCTGCTTGCTTCCTGTGGAAATCAGCTTATCGGCAAGAGAAGTGGGGGCAGGGACAGCACGTGGTATCCAATGTCCTCTTGCAGTGATTGAGCATCAGTACCTGCTTCTGGCTGATGGGGCTTCTGGGGTCTTCCTGGAATGATCAGGAGGTGTTTGTGGGGAATGCCTGGCTCTATAGGCAGAACTGTCGTGGTCATATGTGTGCTCAGAAGGTAGCAAGAATGGGGTACACCTTTCAGGACCTGAAAATTAGGTGATGGGACAGAGTGATCGAAAGGTGTCATTTTGTGCTCACTGTTCTTTTGGGCATATTGTTGCGAATGTGTGTTTTGTTGCAGGTGCCCAGCTGATCATCTGATAGGAATTC
The DNA here is from genome assembly GCA_026776725.1 of Gnathonemus echidnorhynchus. Taxonomy (NCBI): domain Eukaryota; kingdom Metazoa; phylum Chordata; class Actinopteri; order Osteoglossiformes; family Mormyridae; genus Gnathonemus; species Gnathonemus echidnorhynchus. The sequence goes on from JAODJU010000035.1 coordinate 4,460,808, forward strand.
ACTTTGTTGCACACTGTTGGGAAAAACCGACCAAGATGAAAGAGGCCAGAGTCCTTGTGCTCCACTTTTGAAGGTCTCAGACCTCTAGAGGCACTGTCTTGATTGATCAAATGCCAGTGTACCATGGCGTACTGGAGCATAAAACACCATGTTGAACCATACTACAGCGTAAAACGGCATGCTGGAGCATACCTCAGCACAGAACAGCATACTGGAACATACCACAGTGTAGAACAGCTTACTGGAGCGCTACCACAGTGTAGAACAGCTTACTGGAGCGTACCACAGTGTAGAACAGCTTACCGGAGCATACCACAGTGTAGAACAGCTTACTGGAGCGTACCACAGCGAAGAACAGCATGCCGGAGCGTACCACAGCGTAGAACAGCATGCCGGAGCGTACCACAGCGTAGAACAGCATGCCGGAGCGTACCACAGCGTAGAACAGCATGCCGGAGCGTACCACATGCACCACGTGTACTACAGCGCACCGGAGCGTACTGCAGCTTAGAACAGCATACTGGAGTGTACCAGAGCATGCTGGAGCGTACCGCAGCTTAGAGCATGCTGGAGCGTACCGCAGCTTAGAGCATGCTGGAGCGTACCGCAGCTTAGAGCATGCTGGAGCGAACCGCAGCTTAGGTCAGCATGTCAGAACATACCCCAGTGTGCCACAGAGTGCCGCAGAACACCACAGCACTCCACTCTGTACCACATCCAGTCAAGCATCACGTCTCACATTTTCGAGCTTGACTGATGGCAGTAAAGACACTCGTTCTCCTTTTACCAAAAGCTTCTAGCTGAATCCTGACTGCAGCGGAACTGCCCCTTTCCACGACTTTTCTCACACACACACACACCCCCTCCCCCATCAGCACTGCCAGAGGAGTGGGGGGGGGTTCATCTGTCTGTCATCTGTCTGCTCCTCAGGATGACTGAAGCTTCCCCTGTTCCGCTGTTACGCCTTCAGGCAGCTGAACTCCTAAGATGATGAAAGACGGGGGAAAGAAGGCATTTCCTAAGACACAGATGTGTGTGCTCTACCTGATGTGCAGTGGTGTAAACATGACCTCCTGAGAGCTGCAGGGGGATTCGGTCGTCCATAACGACACTTTCTGGATGCTTGTGTCTCCACAGATTGCCTACGCAGCAGTGGATTGCACCAAGGGGCAGAACCAGGAGTTGTGCAGACAGGAGGGCGTTGAGGGCTACCCCACCTTCAATTACTATAACTATGGGAAATTCAGTGAGAAGTACAGCGGAGATAGAGGGGTGAGTGTCGAGGGCTGGTGGTCTGTGTGCTGAACAGAGAGAGAGGTGAGTGTCGAGGGCTGGTGGTCTGCGTGCTGAACGGAGAGAGAGGGGAGTGTCGAGGGCTGGTGGTCTGTGTGCTGAACAGAGAGAGAGGGGAGTGTCGAGGGCTGGTGGTC
>JAODJU010000035.1:4463142-4480432 GCA_026776725.1 Gnathonemus echidnorhynchus
GGGCTGTGTGCCAAACGGAGAGAGGGGGGTGAGTGTCGAGGGCTGGTGGTCTGTGTGCCGAACGGAGAGAGGGGGGTGAGTGTCGAGGGCTGGTGGTCTGTGTGCTGAACGGAGAGAGGGGGGTGAGTGTCGAGGGCTGGCGGTCTGTGTGCTTGAAAAGAGAGTGAGGGGTGTGTGTCATGTTTTTGCTCTCAAGGTAGCAAGCGTGCTACTCTAAGGTCTGAGGGAAGCGGGATGTGGCAGGGGGCTTCCGAGTGGGGCTGCTACAGTGGACTGAAACTGGAGGGGTTCAAAGTCACTGACCACCAACTTTGAGTGGTGGTGCAACAGGGTCCCAGAATGACACCCTGAGGTGCTCTAGCTAAACGGGCATGACTGTACTGCCGAAAATGGACCTCCTCTGTACACCTTTAGGCACCACAGTAAGCTGGTTTGCAGTAACGGTCCATGCTAACCACATCCCTTTTTTCCCATCATCTTCCCAGTTTCACATAATGTTTCATGTGTGTTTGAACGTGACACTGTTCTCTGCACATACGGATGGCTTGGATGTTATCCGTGTGCTGTGCGCGTCACAGTGGCTCTTCTAGGCCAGCCTGAGATTAAACTGCTGCATGGTGGACTGACCTATAGCTGACCAAGCTAAGCAACCCGACCAAAGAGTCACTCTAATAGGATTTTCCATCCTTAGGAGGCAGGTTTCACTGGCTTCATGCGAAGCCTGCGGGGACACGACCAGGACAAGGTGACCAAGCGGAAGGAAGAGCTCTGATGGGGGTGTGATCACAGAGGGCGGGGCCTGACATTGCACTGTCACACCGGCAAGCCCCACCCTCCCAAAGCACTGGAGCCTGACTTCACAACCTCACTTTTTTTTTTATACCGCTGTGCCATTTGTATGTTGTTTCTTGTCATCTGACCACTTAAGATCTAGTTCCATTGTTATTTTTATTGCTTATATCACATTTTGTTTTCCAGAATAATGTCACTGCAGTTGGCCAAAAGTGTTAAACTATGCAATACTAGATCCTTCACTGGCTCCTCATTGGCTAGGAGCACACCAGTGGGCGGTGACCAGTGAGTGAAGGGTTTCTTATACTCGCTAATCACCTCACCAACTGAAGGCTCCCTCCGTTAACTCCAGAGGGGAGTACAAAATGTAAATAATTTTATGTTCAGATACTAAGATATTTTTGTATGGCAGGATTCATCCTAGGTCTTGATTTCAGCCAATTAACAAAGCAAATCTATATTTCAAGAATCTACACTGTGGCCTTAAATGTGAGTGAATGGGGTCTACTTCTGTTTTAGGGTGTGCAAAAACATGTCTGGCAATATGAATTTTTTAACAGGTCTATATTAAAATATTAAATTGGTGGCAGTGATTTATAGCAGCATAGTATGATATTGGTTTGTTTGTTTCCCAGCGTTTCAGACATTCATACACATCAGCCATGTTAAATGAGATCAGACAGACAGACTGGCCAAAAAGATGGTTTACATGGTTAATGTAGGCCTGCAGTTTGAACCCGAGCTCCAGGGGGGCGCTATGCTCATCATTCTACTGCTTTCATTGGCTGAGTGTTTTGGCAGTGAGTCCCAGACGGTCGCCGAAGCCAGGCAGGTCACGGGAGTGCCAGCTCTCCGCTCAGTCTGCCGTCAGACCTTGCCGCTGCCAGGTTGGTTGTGTCTGACTTTTTGTTCCAGCCTCCCTGTTGGCCAGTTAGCTGCCCTTTGTAAAGAGGGAAGCTTTATGTAGAGGTAGCTTATGTTTTGCTATGTTCCACAAACCCATCTGTAAAAGTTTGTTTTCAGCCTGTCACAGATGCTGTCGGGTGGTGTCTTGCTTCCATCTCCCTCATTACTGGCCCTCTGTGAACATGACCGGATTTGGGGACATTCGATCTCAGCGTCATGGCTGCTGTTTTACAGCCACTGAGGGCCAGCTAGTGCAGAAACTGCCATTGCAATGATAAAAGTTCAGAGTGACCCATCAACATGACTGGTATCCAGCTAAAAGGTCATAGCCTTGGGCGTGCATTTGGTGAGTGGTGAGCAGGCCTGCTGTGTTTACATAGAGGAGCAGTGATGTCTTTTATAATCAGGCTGGTATAGATGCTGCACACCTGCCATCCTGTCCTCTGTCTGTTTTCTTTTTGCTTTAAGATGCCCTCTTGGTCATCACAGCATCTTGGATGAATTCTGAGAATGAGATGAGTAAATACAGGGTTCACGGTAGATGACAGAAGGCCAGAAAAAGTTGATCACCCAGTCAACAAGCAGCTGCTTTGGAAGCCTTGGGTTTAAGTTCAGATCCTGCGAGATGAACGGTGGGAGTTTCCTCAGGCAAGGTGCCTGACCCCTACAGGCTTGGTCAGCATCCAGTGCCGATAAAGGGGGCTGCTTCATAACAAATTATGCACATCTGAACATGCTTGCTGGCCTCATTGGCTTGTCCCTGCCTTTGCCCATCTTGGAGCAAGGGCTTTTCCAGGAGTTCAAACACATCCAGATCAATGGCTTCTGGGTAGATCAGATGTGTGTGGTAGGCTGGAGTAAAGGGTTCTGATATCAGAGCTAGTTTGGTCTCTTCGTGGCACCTTCCAGTGCTGTGTAGCTGCAGCTCCTACTTCAAATGGTTTTTAAGTATTTTGCGGTCCATCAGTAGCTGGCCTCGTCTTTTATTATTCAGAATTCAATTTCAAACATAAGGATCTCAGGGATTGCAAGCTAAAATTAAAGGGACCTGTGTGTTATTTGGTTTCCAATAGGGTGATCTGAGTTCAAATTACTGGTCTAAAAATTGTCTATATTTGTACATGAGGGGAAAATGTTCAATGAAGTGTCCCATTTGTGTTTGCAGAAGCATTGCAGAAAATCAGAAAATCACGTACTGCCCGAGGAGGGTTAGAGTAACAAAAGAGTGCAGTAAAAAAAAAATAGCTGCACCGAGGTATGGTGCTCAGAGTACTGTACACCAGCCATGCTGCCTGGTCAGCGTCCATCTCCTTGGTCTAGGGTTTGGCTGGTTTGTGTTTGTGGTCCATTTCCAGTTCTTAAAGTGATTCCGAATGAATATTATATATTGTATAAAGAGGACACTTGTATCCTATTCCAAAGGTTTCCACTTTGCATAATTACTGGGGAGGGGCGGGGTTAAATTAGCCAAATGTACAATTTTCCCAAGTGAATAAAGATTTTACAAAAAAATGTTTGCAGTGCGGCTGGTATTTTTGTGTCACCCCTACATTATAACTTTATATAACTAATTAGGGCCTCAGTGTCCCCCCTCACAGCGGATCATTTCCTTCCGGAATTCTCTCAGAGGTGGACGTTACAAATCATGCTAAACAAAAAAAAAAGTTTCACTTTAAAGGAAAAAAATAATAGGATCCTTCCTAGAAGGGTCACACTGTGGGACCTCATACAGAAATGTGGAACCATTAATCTTCTCTTCTGTGCTTTGCACTCCAAGCTGTCCTGTACTCTGTCTTTCTAACACTAAGTTTAATTGTGTCTGTTACAATGCAAGTGCTCTGTCAGCAGTACTGTACCGGGTGACGCTAAGAAAATGGGCTAACGGCTAAATTGCAGCTATAGCAAGACAACTAAGTAGTTTACTGTGGGTCTATTCATTTATGCAGAACTAACAAAAAGTGAATGAATGGCTTGCAAATGTAAGCATGAATACCACACTAATCGCTAACATTGAATTTTGACGTCCAACCTGGTAGATGTTGTCCTTTAAAAACATTTGTCTTCTGCTGCTGGGTCCATCAAACTGCAGGCCCGTGGATGCTTCACTGGGACCCTTGGCTATGATGCCCCGTGGGATTATGGGAGTGGGTGGGCCATTAAGCACCTAGCTAATGACCGCCGTGTGTGACACTCTTTAAGCACAGGCTGCAGCTAATCAACCTGCTTCTCAAACACGCCAGCTGGCCCGGGGTCACCTGGGACAGGCCGAGGTGCTGGTACCATTACAGCTGTATAGTGGACCAAAGCAGATCTCCCCCCCCCCCCACAAGGCATGCCTTGAAAGGGGATGGGGGAGAGGGGGCAGGCACTGCCTCCAGCCATGAGCAGCCTTCTTAGTTTCCGGAATAAAGAGGGAAGCTTTGATGTCGCTTTAGTCATGCATTGGTGACACTTCAGCACAAAGGCATTAATTGTTCTGGATGGTTGGTAATAACCTCCGGGTTCTGTGCAAATAGCTGCATTCGTGTTGTTTTCTGAGAGAATGTGACGAGGCCCTTGATGACTGCGTGCGTCCGCACCCCCCGTCTGCGTGATCTCGGCCTGTTTGTTTTCGTCCCTGCGGGGTAAATAAGCCACAGCAGATCCTCAACTCTTGTCCCTGCCTCTTCGCGTCTTTTCTTTCATTCGGCGCCAGACCGTTTTCATGTGCTGCCAGGAGAAGGCAGTCCTGCTAATAAACACGGCATGGCCCTCTGGGGTCAGAGGCCTGCTGGGAATTCTTAAAGGGACAGAGCGCTCTGTCTGCCAGGCAGCTGCCTTTAACCCCCACGTATTGACTGTCAATGTGGGCGAAAGTTCAAACAGGCACTCAGCGGTGCCTCAGAAAGATGCCTGTTTGTCTCTCAGTCTGGCTTGGTTGGAAACTCCAACTAGACAACTAGTGTTAAATAAATAACTGAAAATGGACGTTGCACACTAAAATGAACACGATGGAGATAGACCACACGTCCTTTGGTGTCTGAGGCGACCAGTGCTGGCTCTGCTACTGATGGCACTTCTTTTTCTGTCAATATATTTCACACAATGTTCAGTGACAGACACCCAGTGATTAATATCTTCTAAATTAAGACCTGAGTAGCATACAGATGGATCTCGCCCAGGGTTCAAATTACACAGTGGCTTTCTGGGAGCCCTGTTTTCCGGTGTGCACCTCGACTTTCCAAGTCACGTGCACACGCATACGTATAAGTGGGTGGCAGCTCGGTCAATAACAGGGTCACTGCAAAAAACATTCTACAATCATGGCCAAAAGTTTTGAGAGTGACACAAATATTAATTTTCACAAAGTCGGCTGCCTCAGTTTTTATGATGGCAATTTGCATAAACTCCAGAATGTTATGAAGAGTGTTCAGATGAATTGCAATTAACTGCAAAGTCCCTCTTTGCCATGAAAATGAACTTAATCCCCAAAAACCCATTTCCACTGCTTTTCAGTCCTGCCACAAAAAGACCTGCTGACATCATTTCAGTGAGTCTCTCATTGACACAGGTGAGATTGTTGATGAGGACAAGGCTGGAGATCACTGTGTCATGAGGATTGAGTTAGAATAGCAGACTGGATGCTTTAAAAGGAGGGTGGCGCTTGAAATCATTGTTATTCCTCTGTTAACCATGGTTACTTGCAAGGAAACGTGCAGTCATCATTGCTTTGCACAAAAAGGGCTTCACAGGCAAGGATATTGCTGCTACTAAGATCAATCATTGATCAGATCATCAAGAACTTCAAGGAGAGAAGTTCAATTGTTGAAGAAGGCTTCAGGACCCCCATGAAAGTGCAGCAAGCGCCAGGAGTGTTGATTCAGCTGCATGATCGGAGCAGAACCACTGCAGAGCTTGCACAGGAATAGCAGCAGGCAGGTGTGAGTGCATCTGCACACACAGTGAGGCGAAGCCTTTTTTGGCCTGGTGTCAAGAAGGGCAGCAAAGAAGCCACCCTTCTCCAAGAAAAACATCAGGGACAGACTGATATTCCACAAAAGGTACAGGGATTGGACTGCTGAAGACTGGGGTAAAGTTATTTTCTCTGATGAATCCCCTTTCCGATTGCTTGGGGCATCCGGAAAAAAGATTGTCCGGAGAAGAAAAGATGAGCGCTACCATCAGTGTCATGCCAACAGTGAAGCATCATGAGACCATTCATGTGTGGGGTTGCTTCTCAGCCAAGGGAGTGGAATCACTCACAATTTTGCCTAAGAACACATTCATGAATACCGAATGGTACCAAAACATCCTCCGAGAGCAACTTCTCCCAACCATCCAAGAACAGTTTGGTGATGAACAATGCCTTTTCCAGCTTGATGGAGCACCGCGCCATAAGACAGAAGTGATAACTAAGTTGGCCAGGAAACTCCCCAGATCTTAATCCAACTGAGAACCTGTGGTCAATCCTCAAAAAGCAGGTGGACAAACAAAAACCCACAAATTCTGACAAGCCCCAAGCATTGATTATGCAAGAATGGGCTGCCATCAGTCAGGATTTGGCCCAGAAGTTGATTGACAGCATGTCAGGGCGAATCGCAGAGGTCTTGAAAAAGAAGAGCCAACACTGCAAATATTGACTCTTTGCATGAACTTAATGTAATTGTCAGTAAAAGCTTTTGACACTTATGAAATGCTTGTAGTTATACTTCAGTATACCATAGAAACATCTGACAAAGATATCTACAAACACTGAATCAACAAACTTTGTGAAAACCAATACTTGAGTTATTTTCAAAACTTTTGGCCATAATTGTACTATTCCTAATGCAGTTAATTCCGTCAGTAACATTTCATATAGGCACAACAACAGCATACAAATCACATAATAAGTTTAGTAATCCTAATCAGAGCAAATAAAAAACAAAATCACAAAGCAGAGGGACAAAGGTAACATCTTTCAGCAGAGTTTTTGCCTTCATGCATGCTGTACATCCTAGCTTCTGATTTTTGGAGTAGAGCTATGTATTCCTGTTTTTCCACTCACTCCATTGCATCCTTGTCCAGTTGAAAGGCAATGTTGCATCACAGGGTTCAGGCCCAGGTTCTCTGCTGCAGGTGGTGACAGTGGTATCTGGTGCCAAGGCATCTCCCTCCGTAAAGCTGTCACTGCCAGCAAGATCTGTTAGCAGCGACCCACTAGCTGTAGTCAGTGCACTAGTGTCAACATTGATTATTGTCTTTCTGTGTTTAGTGAATCCAAATTGTCCGCGCAGGCAGGGTTGTTTCCATTTTGTCATTCTAACTATCCATAAACCACCCAGAAGTGCTGAACAAAAACACTGTTTCTTTCCTTAATTAACGACTTCCATTCAAATACTGCACCCACTTGACGAGGAGTTCAGGTGGTAACGCAAATCTCGTAATTGGAGTGCAGCGCCGCCACGCATGGATGGCCACAGCGGGAATAGACACAGAATTGTGTTAATTAGTGGAGACAGATGTTTGGAAAATGGAATGTAGCGAGCTAATAAACACGCAACATTGACATATTTATACTATTATTTTTTTTTTCGTTTGGGAACCTTAATGTACGGAAAGTAAAATATAACCTATAACAGAAAAGTGGATAATTTTTAGAGCTCCCCCTAAAGGCCACAAGGGAGGCTTTCAGGGGAGCTGGTGTCCTTTTCAGGAGAGCTGAGCTCCCCTTAGCTAACCCGTAATTCGAACCATGATCTCATCATTCCTGAGCAGCATACCACATTGAGTTGCATTTGTGTAAATAGAAGAAATACTTCCAGAACATGTACTTGTAGAAAGAGAATTAGGTTCTCAAGGTCTAGTGGAAGCAAAACCTTCTGCTAGTAGTCCCTCCTTGAAATACTATTTATTCCTTTATGTGCCCTCCAGAACCGGTGACCTGTACCTTCCCCTCATCCGATCCCACTATACGTGAGGAGACGCACAGTCTGAGAACCTTCAGAAAGCACCATCTCGTGAAGGGCAGCACGTCTTAGGTGGGGATGGGTTCTGCACCTGCCATTCAGCCCTGCCACAGAAATGTGAGACTGGGAGTCAAGGGCTACGAATGGGCCGTCAGAGGACAGTGGGGTGTCTCCTTGCTCAGAGGGTGCATGTGGAGTCCAGGATTATGTGGCGATCCTGAGCACTGAAGGATAAGAAGGACTGGATAAACATCCACACAGCAATGGCAGGGCTTGTTTGAAAACGGTGACATGAAGCTAGACTGATGAGGCAGGTCTGTAAGCCCAGCCGAAGTAGTCAACAGTCCCTGGGACTGGGCAGCAACTTTCTGGGATGTAGCCATGGCTGCTGTGAATGATTTACATTTCGTAGCATGTATCTTCTTTTCCTGATACGCCCTGGGAAAAGCAGCGGCTGATCCTAACCTGGGCAAAGCGGTCAAATTAAAAGGGTCTTATGCTGAGGAAGAGAAGTCTCATGTGCTCACTGGTGGTGTGACGCTGAAGGAAGCTGAGGAGTTTGCCTGTGGAAAAGCCCGGAATAGCCAAGCAGCGGCCCTGCTACAAACCTGCAGCCCATCTGCCTCCACAGGGAAATGATGGGCACGTGCCAGTCTTTGCCATTATAGTGTGTTTCGTATAATCAGTGTTTTGGGTAAAAATATGGAAGGCATATTTGACTGGTGTTAGCAAAAAGACGTACAGACCGCTCTACTACAAAACATCACATTTCCGGCACGCAAGCAGATAGCATACATAACTGTATCTATGAGTTTGGATTCAAAATGCTTTGCATAAACTGTAAAAAAGTAACGACATTCTGAGGGTGTGCCGTGGATTTTGTTCTCAGGGATTTTGAAATGCAGTATCTGAATAAATAGGGTTTTTGGGAAGTAGCACCGTTCATGATTCACATAAATTTACTAGTGTCTGATTTCATAGGAGTGCACATGCATTTTTAATAGCTGGGGGGATTTAATTGTGAGAAACAATCCTCATGCTAAAGGAAACTGCATTACTGTGTGTTTTATAAAATATTACATTTTGCTTTTTATTTGTTATTCACGTTTGATTCCACACAACAAAAAAAAATAAATAAAAAAGACAATCCAGGCCTTGATTTGGAGAAATGTTCTACATTAAATCAGTAAATAAACAGAAACATTTGTCTTGTTTATGGTCAGCAATTGCAATGTCATGGACCAGAACATTAACTCTGAATGAGTATCACAAAAAAAGAGCACAGGAAATCTCTCAGACTAAGCCATTCACACCAGCAGTAATATGTTGCATCATGCTGGTTTCTGCAAAAAAAAATTGAAAGTAATCTAATCATGCATCCTAGCTTGACTTTATAGGAAAGAATCCTCTGTGAAATTTGTTCAAATTGGGAGGTTAAATGTATCATTTCAGTCCACGGAAAATGTGTCTTTGAGACTGTTAAGAAACTGAAAGCAGGCTAATATGTAACAATTACCCCTCATACTGATGTCTTTGATTTGTCGTGTCTGTTGTGGCAGAATCACAAACAAAGCGACCTTGAACCCGTGGAGAGCCGCATGAGCTCATTCCTCTCAGGGCAGTCCTTCTGTGATTACATCTCCCCAGTCTGTCTCACTGTAATTAAGATCAATCCCCAATCTGAGCCATCAATTTTCACCTTGTAGTGGAATCTGTGTGACAGAATGAAGGCTGCAGCCACAGGATCTTGGGTAATAACACTTTGCATGATTGCTGTTAGAAATGGAAATAATTGTGTGGAATGAAAGGGAAGAGACCTTCACAACAGCCTTGCAAGTTATTCCCACCATTACCTCAGGACCTGATACACACAGGCAGGCTAGTGGTGCTATTTATTTTATATTTTTAATTTTTCTGGGCTTCTGTCAAAGCCCAAAAACCACAGTAATTGTTATTCGTTCGGCTGAATTGGTCAACATTAGTCAGTTTTCTGCTGCAAGAGACAACTGAAATGTGTGATGTCGTTTTCATTTTTAACCTTAGGATTAGAAGCTGCAAGCAGCCACAATTCTCACCCCCCCAAATGTCACCTGCTACAAACCTGGGGGATATTCCACCAACTTAGCTCGAATAGCTTAAGATAAAAGTCATGATTGTCCAGTAGGATTGCTCCTTACTTAAACTCTTATTGGACATTTATGACTGCTAACTTAAGTTAGCCCTGCTAATTAAGAGAAATCCTGCTTTGCGCGCAGCACCCGTCCCCACCACCTAAACTGTAAGTTAGTCTGTTCACAAGTGTTACTTTTCAAGAAGTGTTTTTAAACGTAGCTGTATGTCAGTGGTTGTGTTATATTCATTGTTACAGAACAGGCACTTGCGGATGCCAGAAGTTTTCTGGGAGTGTCCCAGTCGTCATTGCCAATTGCGTGAGGGCTAAAAAACACCCTTCCTGAGCTATTCCACTGAGACAACGGTGTCCTCAGCAGTTGATGCTAATGACCTTGGCATCAGTGCTGGGTGGCTGGGTTTGAATCACGCTAGACAGTAAAAATATATATGGCCAAAAGATTGTTTCTTCTGATGTATAACCGAGGTCCCATGCTCAGTTCGCAGAAAGGCCGATTATGCATTTTTCCCTGCTGGATTTGATTATAAAACTAGCACAAGATTACAAATTGCAAATGATGAATAATAGGTCACATTTCATTTGTGTAATTTTACTGAGACACAGAGGTGTGCAAATGTACGTACTGAAGTGTATCGGAGCAGAGGAATTACATCAGCACACAGACGCGGTTCTCTGCGCGAGACCCGTACAGTGAAGAGCCTCATCCATTAAAATAATTTCCTGGAATAAGTTAATATTTATAACACTTGTGAACATAGTTTGTAAGAAACCATGAGTAATTGTTATTTAAGTTTTTATGCGTTCTCAAATGAGGAAACTGCATATCCCGTAAATAGACAGCGAATGTAATGTTACGTAATGTTTATATAATCTTTTCTTCCAAAAACTTGTTGACACATCTACCAAGAATATCTGCTGTTTTTCGGTATGCCGTTTTCCCTTTGGATGGCTTTCTATTCCTCCGTGTGTCACTAATGCTTTGTAAGCAGCCCTGGTCGCATGAGAGAAAGATGTGATTGTTTTATTACACAGGTGATAATCGACATAAAGTGGTTTTAAATGGTGCTTAAATAATACACGTATGGTAAAATGTTAAAACCCTAACCATCCCGACTACTGATTGGGTGCATTTGCTCTTATACTTGTATGAAGACAGTTAACGCAGGGTTTCATTACTGGATGACTATAACTGTGAAAAACTTATTAAGCAGGTCCAGAAGTTCTACTTGTTTTTCCCTAGAGGGTGAAGTGTTACCCCAGGAGACAAAGCAGAGGGAAGCAGTGGCTGGTGTACGTCTTCGCTGTTAGAAATGGGTGTCCCCCCTGCACGAACAGCAAACGCGTGCCAGTGAAGTGTCAGTGATGCACGCGCAGAGTGACTCAGAGATGTGGCAGGGGATTTCTAAATCCCCATTAGCCTGCAGCGTAATGACTTTCAACGACCCCAGTGGACCATGTTCAAAACTGCCTATTTTGGCCATTCCAAAATTCCCCACGCAGGCCCACATCCTGTGAGCTTTGGAAATAAGTTCGGCATTTTGCTCTGTGTGACTAACCCGGTTAATATCGTCTGGACCGTTAAACATGACAAACTGCTGTCTGTCTGCGCCCCAGGGAAGATCAAACGGGAAATTGGCGACATACAGTACAAAGATTTATAGGAGTGCTGGAACACCACACTTTAAAGTCAGCGAATATTAAGTATGAAAAGCGCTGCTCTCGATATATCCTATTTGTCTGTTCGTACATTTGGAATCGTTGCAGAGATGTGTTACACGCAGCCACGTCAGTTCATTACCGTGCATTCCCATAATGCACTTCGTGCGGCCACGCACACAGACGGCGGCGTATGACGGCAGAGGAAACGGGAACAAGCCTGCACAATACGCGGCAGAGGAGTGCTGAAATGCGCTTTCCTGGGGAAGCCCACGTCGCCCGCATACGTAGCCGGCCCTTCGCTTCAGGTCAGCGACCAAGCGGCCGGCAGCCCCGCGCTTTCCGAATACCGAGGCCCTCTGTGTGTGAATAAACAGCGGCATGCGACGGACTTGTCTCGGCTCGTTCGGTGGTGGGGGGACCACAGCAAGGAAATCGCTGTATGGGGATGTACTCGTGTCTAGCTGCGTATCTAAGCGATAGTGTGTCTCTTTAAACTAATGCCAGTGCAGCTCTCGTTGTTGCTGTTCGCGTAGCATATCCGGAAGTGCTTCCATTGCTTGCATTCATGTGAAGCTGTTTTCTGCGAGATACGTCTGTCTGTCAAGCCGCTAGACTCTGGGTGATGGGAGCAGACGCCCAGAGCGTGTGATAATCGTGTCGGACGCCGGAACCCACACCCAGAGCTTTTAATATAACCACGAAATCATTCCGGTGCTATAAAATGCACCGCTGTAATTAAGCGACTAAAATAATGTCGCACGCATTTAAAAGAAACGTCTGGGCTATCGGGTGAGCAGCACACGGTTTATTCTGAACTGGCATTGAGGGTATCGCCCTCGCGCGAGTGGGCGTGGCTGTGGGATATCGCGAGACTGTGATGCAGGTGCGTCGTCCCCCCGAGAAGGTCCACGTGCTGTCCAGGGTGCTGAAAGGCTGCGTAATTCTTACTTTGGATAAGCCGAGTTTTATGGTTTATTGTCTGTTTTCTTTGTTTTTACTAATATTCATTCTAATTTCAATCGTTATTCATCTGTAATATTCTGTTTAGGAATATAGGAGCAAGTCATGAAGTTAATCATCTTTAACTCTGTCAGCGTCTCTGTAAGGGTCTCTGTCTACTGTGCTAGTGTGAGTGCAGTTTGTATCGTATGATTAAACTACTTCTGTTGTCAGAGTGATGTGGCAGTATAGTTATGATCTGTGCTATGAGCTCTAGTATGTCAGTGGTGGTGATAAGAGTCCCTTAGTTATACAAACTTTTATGTAGGGAATCTTGTGGTAAGGGGGTCTTTGCAGGAGATCTTTAGCCGCTTGGCATGTGTTGCAGGTTTCTACTGAGAGAGCTGTAAGATGTCCATGGTCCTGTTTGCATCCGTGGTGCGGGTGAGAGATGGACTGCCTCTCTCAGCCTCCACAGACTATGAGCAGGACAGGGGGCTGCAGGAGACCAAGAGGCACCTCAAGAGCCTCTCCAAGAAGCTGAGCCAGTTCCCAGACCGCTGCACGCTGAAAACGGGGCAGCATACTGTTAAGTGAGTGTCTGGGCCGCTGTCAGCTGGGGCGGACGGGGGACAGGGAATCGCATCATGACACTGACACGAGTGACAGCACGTGCACAAGCAGGTTGAGGTGGGTTGGGGCATGTACAGAGGCTGCCCCGGGTAATATCCCACATGTTAGATTTAGGTGTGTTCACCTGTAAGGAGATAGACATAGGTGTGAGTCACTCCTGTGTCTCTCTTTCTCTTTCTTGTTGCATATCTATGTTGAAGCATGTTAGGAGAGGTGAATGCACCCTTGTTTCGGGTGTAAAGTGCCTGTTTTGGGGCACCTTGCCCAGATACACATTGTGCTGCCTGGCTTCTGTCTGCTGACCTGAACTGTCATAATGTGGTACATAAGCAGTCCTCTGGAGAAGTTTGAGAGGAAGACAGAGCCGCCGTTGCTTGCTGGGAACGCAGTCATGCATCCCCTTCCACTGTCTGAGCGGTGCGGGCCCAGACCAGCACACAGCCCCTGGTTATTTATGTATTTAAGTCCCAGCCGCCGTTTAAATCACCCAGGAAAGTGGGCAGTTATAAAAGGTTGTGTACACTCCAAGTTTCCCAGACTCCTGTCCCAGAGCGGCAGCAGATAACGTTCCCAGGGCCACAGCCCTGTGTGAGAAATCAGTGTTAACAATACCAGGGAAAAATGAAGCTGCAGAGTGTTTGCTTGTTTGTCAGTGTCATCAGTCCCTTGGGAGCGGGATACCTGATGGTTTACGTGTCTCCCAGTTTCACCAGTTCCCTGGGAGTGGGATACCTGATGGTGTGTTCTGAGAGTTACCCTAGCGTCCTGGCCTTCTGCTTCCTGGATGAGTTACAGAGGGAGTTCATTGTCACTTACGACACGAAGCGGATCAACAGTGCCGTCCGGCCCTACTCTTTCATCGAGTTCGGTGAGCATTCTTGCCAGCTGTACACCAACGTGACCTCCGTAAATGATCATTTACCAAAAAAATTAGCCGACAGTTAAGACTGACACAGTGAGCTAGAAGTCAGAGATATCCAGGAGATCAGAAGCTCTGCATCATACAGTCCAGTCTCTTAGATTTCATATATTATGTCTTACATTTAAGATTTAATCTGTTAAAAAGACTTTTTTTGCATTGTTTACAGTTGGTTACGCAGGCTGTAGTGAGGGCATTGCTGATAAAATGGCGGTCCGCAGTAACACGTTGCACCTTGTTTTCTCTGCCGGCGGCAGACAACTTCATCCAGAAAACCAAGCAGCGCTACAACAGCCCGCGCTCCCTGTCCACCAGGGTCAACCTGGCTGACATGCAGATGGAGATCAAGCTCCGCCCCCCCTTCCAACTGTCTGCCGAGGACCTGAGCGCACTCAACGGCTTCTCCCACCACTCGCCGTCAAAGTACAAGGGCATAGGTAGGACCCCTCATGTGCCGCTTTCCAGTGGTGGAGGAAGTAATCAAACAATTTACTTGAGTGAAAGTAGAAATAAACAAGCAAAAATATGCTCTGGTAAAAGTTGAAGTACCCCATTGGTCTTTCTTCTTAAGTAAAAGTAAGTAAGTACTTGGTTGTAAATGTATTTAAAGTATTAAAGTGAAAGTACTTGAACTTGTAGTCACTGATGCAACTGTATAACATGGTGTCTACTGCACATATATTTTGTTAAATACAAATGTTTAGACATGATAGTCCAATCTAAACATTTAAAACATAAAATGCTAGTTTATAATAAGAGCTTCAGAAATATCATATTCCATTGTGACTGAAATTAGGTTTACATAATTAACCAGCTACAATGATTATGCTGCTGAGCACATGCTGTCAGACACACAGTTCAACAATAGTTCCAGCACTGATATACAGATCGCTGTTGATTTACGATCCATGCAACTTATGACTGATCGACTTTAATCTAAATCAACCTTAATCAAATATGTGGCCACAACTGCACTCCATCTGGCAGCAAGAGTGTCGTCCAGCGTGAGTTTATGACAGTGTCCACTGCCAGCAATAATGAACTGGAAAGGTGATAAAAATGTTAAAAAGTGCCAAACAAATATGACTAAAGGAGGACATTGCCCAAAGGTTCTAAATAAAAGGGAAAATAATGAAATATGAGCAAGTACCTTTTATTTGTCGAGTAAATAATTCAAAATGAAATAAAATAAGAAATAGGTCTTTTTATGTGGTCATTTTATATAAACCATTTATTGATAGAACTTACAGAAAATGTACTATATCATAATATGTATCATTATCAGGATATAAGACTTTGGTCATATCGCAAAGCCCTATATGTCTGTAATTAAATACAACTTATCAGCTAATGGCCACAGGATGCAAGTTTTACACATTTGTAATGACATTATCAATGTGCTATTCACAATTAACCAGTAGGTTTGCCTGATCACAAACATCCACTTGCTATTTCCAGAGCCACTCTCCATAATGAATCAAAAGGTGCTGTATGTAGTGCAAACTGTACAGTAACCGATCTCTCCAAGCTGAAAGAGCTGAAAGGATTCAAAATCGCTGACGCCGACTCCCTGCTTCGAGTCGCTGGGCTTTACTTTGAAGAGAAAAGCTCCAAAATCTCAGTATTATCTGTCCCACCACTACTTTTCCCCGTCCTCATCCGATGGAAAAAAAAACAGCAATGCTACTATAAAATGTAACACAGCGCAAAGCAGAAATGTAGTACAGTAGAAAGTATAAATATTTGCTGTAACATGCAGTAGAGCAGAAGTGTAAAGTGTCCACGTCGAAATATACTTAAGTACAGATATGTGAAAAATGCACACTACAGGCCGGAAGTTTGGGCCCACCCTCCAGTTTTTATAAAATTAGAAATACTTAAAAGAAATGTCACTGACTGGTATTGAAGTGTAATGTAACAATTTACTGTGCATTTTAAGTAAAATGTAATGAATGCGAGCACCTAAGTACAAGTTTCATCAAAATAACCAGCCCTTGCCTTTATCACAGCAGCACAGATTCACAGCATCCTTTCAAGCAAGTTTTAGAAATAATTTGTGTCCAAACTCTCCCAGCACCTTTTCAAGTCTCCAAACAATTCTTTCTCTTTTATAGACGCTCACTTTGAACTTATTGGTCCAACTTCATCCGTCCACCAGACCTGCTCCCATGCCTTTTAAACATTTAAACTTTCTGGATATTTGGCGATGAGAGAACGCTTCTTTTCTCAAACTTTCGAACTGAGCCCTCTGTTCAATTGTTAACTGTGCCTTTCTAGCCATTACAAACATAAAAATTAATATATATCAAAAATTCTGACTTACCAGTTGTTTTACAGAAGGAGATCAAACGGAGGGTTGAAACAGGGAGCAGACAGCCCATTAAACCTCTCACAAACTGATCTGGGACAAGGCAGACAAGTGGCTGTCATTTAGTTTAAGACACAAAGAGAGGCCAAGAGCAATTCAAGATCGGACAGCAGTAAATAGAATTCCAACACAAAGTGAATGTCACTGCACTAAAGACAGGCCTGATGTGTCTTCTTCAAAACCGATAGTTTCAGCCTTTGTGGCTAAATAATGTGAAATAGTGAAAACCATTCAGTTGCATTTGTTTTAAGTATTTTTTTCTTGTAATAAAAGTTTGACAAAATGGTGCATCATTTATTTTTTTAAAAATCCAGAGGTGAGCCCAAATTTCTGGCCTGTAGTGTACTTGCGTATAGTAACAAAGTAATTGTACTTATTGTGTTTTCAACCACTGCCACTTTCTAACCCTAACCCCTGTCTAACACTAATCCCTGACCCCTAACCCTTAAGCAGTTCTCTATCCATCCGTGCGTAAAGATCCAGGATGTGTTCAGGTTCACTTTACCCTCCGCTTGCTTGCCGAGGCCTCAGGGCCAGTGCAGTGGCTCATATGTGAGACGTGCAAACATGGCTGGTGACCAGCAGGAGTGACTGGGACCCGCAGGAAGTGGAGGATTTAGAAAGATCTGGATGGAAGGAGATGGTGAGAGGGTGTCGCTCCTTAATGAAGGCTTCGTTTCATCATGGCTTGGTCCAGCTGTCCAGGAATGAGCTGGCTGGCGCTGTGTGAGCCGTGGCTGCAGGAATCTTCACGCTCTTTCTCCTTCCCGGCTCATTAGCATGTTCCTGTTGAAGGCCCCCCCTCCCCTTTTCATGGTTTTACATTTTCAGGCCCCCCCTATGGCCTTGCCTTTGTGGCTGGGACTTCTTCAGCATGTCTGTGCTGCCTAGACATGCCCCTCCCTCCAGCTGGGTCCAGCCTCCCCCCCCCCGTGAGCACCTTCACACATCACTGACTGTGCAGAATCTGTTTACACCCGCTTCGCTGAGCCTTTTGTCCCCCCTCCTTGGGGCGC
>JAODJU010000035.1:4494737-4510177 GCA_026776725.1 Gnathonemus echidnorhynchus
CTGGGGGTACTGGGGGGGTGTGGGGGGGGGTGGGGTAATTGGACCGAAACACAGAAGGTAGGGTGGAGAAAACATGTATATTACTGTAGGTGTGAGGGGAGACATGCATACAGGGGGGCACTGGCATGTTTTGGGGGGGGGGGGGTGCTGTATGTAAAGCCCTTATTAAACCCAAATGTGCACTTTCTCCATAATGCAGGTCAGACACCAGGACCCCGGGTACCTTCTTCTCCAGGTCGGGCTCTCGGAAGGTCAGGAGGAACTTCTTGACGTGTTCCGAGCGCAGCCGGTCGATGCTCCTGGCGTCAATGGCCCGGCCCAGGAACTCGTCTACCTCATCCTCGGGGTTCAGGTTCTCCTGGGTGTTTCTGAAAATGAAATGCCTAGATAACACAAGACAAGGTTTTTTTCCCCCTTCTTCAAACTCAGAAGCAGCCTCTACAGCCCTGTATAGAATCTGTCTTGGGCGCCCCATCAAAACTATAATACAGTAGCATACAGGCAAACTTTCGCCCCATGCAATCGTGTGCCACAGAGTAAGACTGCTTCCTTGTGTCATGGGTCATGCTGCCTGTGGGCACTACACGCACAGATGTGACACGGTGCTCATCTCGGTGTGGTGGGTTCTGACTGTATTGTAGGGTACCACAGACCTGCAGAAGGCCTGACAGCCCCCTCGTCCCACTGCAGCACCTGTCCCACATTCCATGCCTGCCTCAGGCCAGAAACGCAAAGTACCACAATGCTATGTCTAGTCTAGTTAGTCACTGGACAAGTATAAAGATGGAGGAGGGGGTGTCCTACTCACTTGTCCTTGGGGTCCTCAAAGCCCTGTAGTGAGAGAGAGAGAGAGAGAGAGAGAGAGAGAGAGAGAGGTCACTCTGAGGTCGTCTTGTACGAACACTCGAGGGTTACCTACATACAGTCTCCTTTAGCCAGAGTCCTGGTAACCTGGTTTACTGTGATTTCTGTTTCAGAACCATCCTAAGAATTAGGCTTAATGGGACTACAGCTTTAAATAAGATAGTCAGTACATGACACTGTAGGGAATCCTTCTTAGTAAAGCAATCGTGATGCCTTTTTATGCTAAGCACTGGATGTGGTTAATAGACACTCATATACTACACACACACACACACACACACACAGCATGCGACTGGTGGCTATATGGGTTAAACTTTAAATCACAGAAAGAAAATTTCTGAACTATTAAACTGGATTCAGTTTTATTGGTGGCTACATATATTGTAATTGTGCATGTTTAACTCCCATCAAAGACATATATTTTTCCACTGAAAAATGAATTGGTGGCTCAAAATGTCCGGATAAGTTGAAATTGCTGCAATGTGGCTGCTTGATACAGCCGAGGTAAAGGTAAAAATATCTTCTGCAATTTAATAGTGAAATTAGAACAGTAAATTACCTCCATAAAAGATTATATGGCAGAAATAAAACACCAACTATGCATCTTTTAAAATGCCTACATTTAAGCCCTTCAACTACACTTGACATCAAATGTCACAAAAGAGGTCTCAATGACCAGCAACAATCAAAGGAAAAAGCTGTTAGTCTACTCTTAGCAGCACCTTTGGCTCAGGCTACAATTAGCTGAAGGGTGGCACCTTTGGATCAGGCTACAATTATCCAACAGGTAGCATGTTTGGTTCAGGGTATAGTTAGCTAAATGGTGGCACCTTTGGTTCAGGCTACAATTAGCTGAAGGGTGGCACCTTAAGTTCAGGCTACAGTCAGCCAACAGGTAGCATGTTTGGTTCAGGCTACAGTTAGCTAAAGGGTGGCACCACTGGTTCAGGCTACAATTAGCCAACAGGTAGCATGTTTGGTTTAGGCTACAGTTAGCTAAAGGGCAACATGCAGAGTTACCAATTCTCATATATTTTGGCGCTTTCAGACTGTCACGCCTGCGTAAGAAATCTTACAGCAAATCTATATTATTCAATTACAGACCTAAAATTAAAAAAAAAGTGTTGGGGTAGTTTGCAAACCCTACAGACTATTTACAAGGTAATAAAACTGTTACATACATGTAAATGAGTGTGCAAAGTTGTCTCAAATTGAGAATCTCATGCCAGCTAGTTGGCAACCCTGTGTTTGGCTCAGGTTACAGTTAGCTAAAGGGTGGTATGTTAAGTTCAAGCTATAATTAGCTGACATGTAGCATGACTGATTTTGGCTACAGTTAGTGAACAGATAGCATGTTTGGCTCACAGTTAGCTAACAGGTGGCACAATCGATTCAAGTTGCAGTTAGCTAACAAGCAGCACGTTCGCTTCAGGCTACAGTTAGCGAACGGGTAGCACCTTTGGCTCAGGTTATGGTTAGCTAATGGGCACCACCTTTGGCCAGATACAACACTAGCAGTCAAAGGGAGATTAATTTATCAGCAAGGCCAGACTTATGCATGGGCTAACCTGGGCTGTAGTCCAGGGCCTCAAGTTGTATGGGGCCCCCATTTTTTCCCCTGGTCGTTACAGCAGCATTTTATGCTGTAGGTAGGGCCCCAACAATGACTTTAGCCCAGGGGCCCCACCACCCAAAATTTGTCCCTGATTATTAGGCATGTTAAATATCACAGCATTAAATACAAGCTAGCACGAACGGATTGGATTGTGGTAATAAAGCACCTCATCTGCAAGAAAATGTCCAAGGGCTAACAGACACCAGCACAACCACTACACTAGTGTTACCTGGCAACCTTGAGGTCAAAGAATGGCAATGCTGACGGTGTCCTTCACAAGCCGTGCACGCATGTGGCACCTTCCTGCTCCCTAAACAACAAGCTAAACAACAAAGCTACCAGCTAACCCTGCCTGAAAGATTAAGGAGCCTTTCCCAAGGGTCCCGGTCTGCAGAGAAGGGCCCTGACTTACCAACCACACTGAGAACAGAGGAAAGCAAACTGCCGCAAAGTACAGCTCACATTCGTCTCAATCATTTGAACATTTCAAACCATAAAGCTCATTAGCATTCTCTGAGTGAGCTTTGCCTTACGCAAGAAATTCTGACAATTGAATAGTAAAAAGGCTCGACTCCAAACACTCCATGACTCTGAGGGTGCAGGCAGCCACCTGTTGCCATAAGCATTAGCCGTGGGGTTATTTAAGGCTTTAAAGGGATGTGGGAAACAGGTGATAACACTGCCGGGTTTAGCCACACAGCCGGGTTGCCTTTAAGGGCCTTGTGGGGGCGTGACAACGTCACTTATGGAGATAAACAACATGGCTGGGTGAGTCACTGAGGGATTGATTAGACATACTGAGAGGCATCCTGAAATTAAGGAATTCAGTGGGCCCATTTTGCAGTGCAGCACCCCCCCCAGCCACACTTCCTCTCTGGGGGGTTGTAATGATGTTCTTTCATAACTGGGCACTCGTTCATTAATGCCTTAGCTTTGCTCACTGTCATCGTCATCATGCTCTCCGCACGCAGACAGCAGTCCGTTTACCTGCCAGAGCCAGACCAGGGTGACAGGCGGCTCTTGTGTTTGGGAATTGCACTTGGGACACAGTATCAAAGGTCTGAGATTCTGAGCCAGCTCTAAAAGCGAGCAGATCTGTCACTAAGATAATGATCTTTTAACCAGAAGGTTGCAGGTTCAAATCGCAGGAATCTCAAGCTAACAGCTATGTAGTCCGTAAGGAATCGTTACCTTACATTAACATTTATTTAGCAAACACTTTCGTCCGAAGCGATGTACAGCCAAGAATGCGGCATCAGAGGTTATGCTTGGAGAAATTGGGGTTAAGGGCCTTGCTCAAGGGCCTAACTGTGGGGTTTGATCAGGTGATTATAGGCATAGTATCCAAACTCACTGAGCCACACCACCCCCATCAGCAACTTGAGCACAAACGTGAAGCGGTGAGTAACACAGGAAGCCCTGAGGTCTGATTAAGTAACTCATAAAAAACCCCATACTGAGTATTTGGAGCTCTTAGGATAAATCTGTGTCTTTGCCCTGGGAATGAATCAGAGCCCCCGTCACTCTCTCTTTGGAACACCAGACCCTGGGAAGAATACATGATGGAGAAGCTAAGCATCTTCAATCGACCACCACATGGGGGTGCTGCCTTCCTGACGGTAACAGAGTTTGCTTTTCAGAATGTCACAGTACCTCCCAATTGGGGTTCCAGTCTGTGATGTCAGCCATTGCTCTTCATCCAATGCAACAGATTTTTTATTCAAGTCATCCCTTGACTATTTAAAAGGCTAAAGCGGAGGGAATTCGCCACAGACAACGTAAAAAGAAACTCCTTTCTGTGCCTTCTCATGCGAAGCCACTCTAGTTATGTCACTGTTAGTTCATTGTTATACCAACAAAAACAGTAGAAGCAGTTAACAAAAGGATTTGATGAAAAATATGGATACTGAGGGGGGCGCTATTGAGCAGAAGGAGAGTGGGTATGTGGTTTCCTTACCATCCTCTTCATCTCCTTGGAGACCTGGTTGCCGGCCAGGTGGTTGTAGAAGGGGCGGTCAGAACACCAGTGTGAGGTGTTGTGTGTAACTGAGTTGGTGCGTTGCCGGTTCATCTTGGCGATCATGGCCTTCTCCTCTTTCTGTGGGGGGCAGGGGGTGTCACACAGGGGAATCAATCTATATGCTGGGGGTTATGACTGTGAACTATACCCTCAGGCAAAAGACACCCCCATTGTGATATTCCTCCTTCAGGTTTGGGGTAGGAGGAACATATTTCTGGGAGGAGCTCAAACATTGGGCAACTGTGAGCAGTAACCCCCAAAAAGCAGACCGTTAATTTTATATTACAATGAACTCATGAGGTTTGTCAGGGTTCTGTTTAGCACCGACGGTAAACCAGACCCAAGCCGGGGATGGTGCCTAGTATCCCACCCGCTTCTGGCTGCAGCCCACGATGAGGTAGGTCTCGATGTTGTGTTTCTTCAGGTAGATGTTCCTCTCGCCGCCATGGCCCGGCTCTACGTCGTAGTCGCCGTTTAGGTAGTTCAGTGTAGCTTTGGTGATGTGGATGCGCCTGTGCTCATGCAGGGGAGGGTCACGCCAATTAGCGATCCAGGCTGTGAAGTCCCACATTTTCCCCATTTTCTGGTCCCCCATCGCTTAAGTAACTCTGACAAAAAGTGTATGTTAACAGAATGGTCATTTGCTCATTTCCATTTCCATGGGTGTGGTCAAGTTAATAAGGAGCGGAGATATCATTGGAATGGGTGTGGTTATGCTAATAAGGATAGGAATGGCATCACCATGAGTGTGGTCATGTTAATAAGGAGAGGAACAGCATCACCATGGGTGTGGCCATGTTAATAAGGAGAGGAACAGCATCACCATGGGTGTGGTCATGTTAATAAGGAGAGGAACAACATCACCATGGGTGTGGTCATGTTAATAAGGAGAGGAACAGCATCACCATGGGTGTGGTCATGTAAATAAATGCGGAGACAGCATGGCCATATGACACATACAAACTCACCCAGCCTTGCCACCTGCCTCCATGTGATTGGCCAGCGTGACATCATTGGACCAAACATCAAACTGCCACTTGCGCAGGCCCAGCACCCCGCAGTGCACACGGCCGCTGTGGATGCCCACGCGCATGTTGACGTTGACACCAGTCACTTCCCGCACCAACCTGGAGGGGAGGGGGGGGATACAAGGGGATTTGGAAGCAGCGTAACACCTATGCCTCTAGAGGGCGCCAAGCTCAGCAGCCTGTCTGGGGCTCAGATGGATATTGGTACTGACACAGTTCCAGTGTGTTGCCCTTACATGCGATGCAGCCGGTTATCTCATCAGTCAGGCAGCGAAAGCGGAGATAGCGTGTTATTGTGTTAGTGACAACGTTCCGGAAAGGTGCCGCCACTGTTCTATTGTGTTACCTTCATCTGCGCTGCATCCCTGTTGTTGTATATTTATAGTCTTGAGCAGAATCAAAATAGTGGGCACCGTACGCGTGTCGCTGTGGATACGGGCACCTGCAAGGCACCTGGCTGAATAAGCATCGCAGAGAGGATGGGGGGGGTGAGAGCTTCTGACCCTTTCTCTGAAACACGCAGGTGACACGGTCAGACCGCTGGGGTGTTGAACACAGTCAGTCACAGTCGAGCCCCGGAGTCTCCGACTTTGTGCATTTGGACTCTCCCCATCTCCAACCAAGTCAGCCAGCTGATTCACCGATTTCATACTTTGACATGACTAAATTAAGTACATCTGAATATTGCAGACATCTGTGCATAATGCCATTTTTAAATTCTGTGTTCTTGTGGAAATTAATCACTATTAAATGGGACAGACAGTATATCGGATTCAGACCGAAAGGACCAGAAGAAGAACAGGGCTTAACGCCACCTGCCGTCTCCAGCGGTTTGCGATGTCCCCTTCAGTCGCCCCCTACAGGCCGAGCCCATCATGACCCCGATAGAGTGCATCTGAAATCCCGCATTTCCGATACGAAAGGTAATTCGCGGAGGGACAAAACAGAGACGAGTTTAGTGAATAATGCTTGTAAGCATCACAACATCGGCCAAAGCAGGAGCTGACGGTCAGAGGAAAGAGCGTTAATCTCTAATTAAATCCCTGCATGTCTCCTTCCTGCCGCTGTAACAGAACACTGCGGTCACACCGCCCATGATCAGTTATCGCTACACCTGCTTGCGCACAAGCCAACAGCAGCATTAAGAGGATAGACGGGGCAGCGGACAGCTTGAGCTTCATCAACGCTCCCTGGGAGCTTATGGCATACAGTCTTACGGCATGTACACATTCATAAAGCAGAAATGATAATACCAACATTCTGCATGATTGCCTGCAACAAAGACCACCATGCATCCTAAACTCATCCCGGAACGAGGGGAAGCAATGGGGTGACGTCAGCCTCCAGATGGAAGGACCACCTGTGACAACGTCTCCTCGAGGCTCATCAACAAACTCCAGAAAGGCAGTACTCACGATATAGCCTCGATCATGTCGACGCCCATCTCCACGCAGCAATGGGCATGATCCGCTCGCGCCTCTGGCAGGCCTGATACGCAGTAGTAACAGTCGCCGAGGATCTTAATACGTAGACAGTGGTTCTCCTGTGATACAGAGGTATGACAGACATGTTCAGAGGGAGGCCTGCACAGTGCAGCTAAAAACCCACAGATTTGAGTGTATCTTCCATGAATATACAGACTAATTATACTAGCTAAGTGACATGGGTTATTTAAAGAAAAAAAAGAATGGGAAAAAAATAGATATGTCATTCCATGGAAAAACAAGTGACAGTTCACCCTCCTCCCAAAAGAGGGCACTGTGGTGCCAGCCATTGCTCCCTTACACAAGTTACTCAGTACAAGTAAAGTAGCCTTTAGAGATAACACTTCTTGTGACTGTGGATCAAAGGCCCCGTACCTCTGCAGGATGCATTAATATTCGGACAGCAGGATTTCTATAGAGAACATTTGCACAGCAGTGTTAAGTATTTCTCAGAAAAGCGACATGCTTTTTTTGTACGCACATTAAAATGAGGCCTTAGCTGTAGTGGGACAGATGAAGAGAAATACGATGCCAGGGGAATATGGTGTATGATGCTGTGCTGCACAGGGGTACAAACATTACAGCCGGTACGTCACGCTAAAGACGGTGATTACAGTCAAGGTCACTCTACCCCATTTGCTTTTCTGTCCTCCTTTTTCCACCTCATAAGCCCCT
This sequence comes from Gnathonemus echidnorhynchus, assembly GCA_026776725.1. NCBI lineage: Eukaryota > Metazoa > Chordata > Actinopteri > Osteoglossiformes > Mormyridae > Gnathonemus > Gnathonemus echidnorhynchus. Next base: position 4,502,424 of record JAODJU010000035.1, read on the forward strand.
AGGATTCATCACAGAATCCCGAACTAGAGTAATATAGCAGTAGTAAACATCTGGATAAGTCGTTATTTAAGTCAGCTGTTTCCGAATTTTCGTGAATCATTAAGCAGCTGATTCACTGCGTGATGCAGGCGTCACGCACATACGCAGTGCCACACTGTTTACGCTGTTTACCGGCGCTGAAGGAGGCGGGTCAACAAACCCAATCTCACCACACAGCCTCAGATGTCCTGAGCAACACGGTTCATTTCTGGTTTGAGGGGGACGAAAGAAATCGTCACGGTGATAATGTTATATTTGTATGATCCCTTAGTGACCTGCACCGTCTCACGATATGCGTGATGGTACTCTTCAGATAAACTGGGATGGGGGCAGCAGAGGTAGTGGGCCCCCGGGGGTGGGGGGCAGAGAGGAGTTGGGCTCGTCTCCCACCCCATGACAGCCACCTGAGCGTCAGGCCCGCTTGCAGCGCTGCGCTAAGCGGCCACTGCACAATGCGGCCCTTTGTTGCGTGCCTGTGCCTGTGTGTGTCCGTGCCCTTGTGGGGGGGGGGGTGGGAGCTTACAGCTGATTGGTCACTCACCGCGGCCAGCTTGTCGAAGCGGGCGAACAGCTCGTTGAGCGTCATCACTAGCTCCTGGGCGGTGCACTGTGAGGCCAAGCTGGTGAAGCCCTCGATGTCAGCGAAGAGGATGCTGGGAAGGCAGACGACAATGTGGCGTGAGGGGGGGCACGAGCACGGAGAGCTCCTCCGCCCTGCGAACGCCGCTCCTGCGCTTTATGCGATGTGTCCGAAGGCGGACGAGTGACTCAGTGACGAGCAGCCATTACGCCTGACCGGAAGTTTCTGGAAGGTTTCCTAGTGAAGCGGCTTTAAGCATTGTTGCTCATTTTCGAAGACACAGGCTCTTGGGCAGCTGCCTGCACACCTTCCCGTCACCATACTGCAGTGAATAGGGATGCAGGAAAGCAGCACGGGGGTGTTTCACTGCTCTGAGTGTCAGGCTTTTATGCCAGGAATCCGCAAAAATACCCACAGCATCCTACAGCTTTCGTTTTTGTACATCCTTCAAGAGTGGGGTGAACTTCAGACAAAATGACATCAAATCAAAGTCTAATCCAAACAAGAGATGACAGAGTCTTAGAGAAAGTGTCAAACAACTACAAGAGCAGCTATTAAAGATTAAAATAGAATCAACAAAAAAAATCTTGCGCAGTTTTCCATGCATATTATCAATAAAATCCCAGTAGGGGGCGCCATAGCCTCACACCTGCTACATTTAGGCGGGTTTCCTCCAGGAAATCTACTTCCTTCTCACAACCCAGAGATGTACAGATATGACAGCAGGGCCCCTCGCCAGCTTCAGGAAGCACCTTCACGCGTAGCTCCGCCCCTCGTCCCCATTCTACCCAACGCGTGTTACTGGTCAGCCACCAGACGCTCAGCCCAGAGTCACATGACCTGAAGAAGCTAAACTCAAACTGCAGCTTTTCACAAAGTCCTGAAAGAGCAGCAGCGTGGGGGCAGGTGTCAGCCCAGCAACGTGACGCTCTGCCGTCGTGCATCTCGTCAGGGGCGCGGCACAATGCCTGGGGCTTCCAGCCGCCCTCTGACATTTGGTCAAACGCCCACACCCACACTGCACCACACGAGCGCCATGCTGATGCCCAAGTGCTCAGGTGGAGACTTTCCACACGCGGAGCAGCAGGGAAGCTCCCCCCCCCCCCGAAGCTCATCACCACTTCTTGTGGGTTACAGGAAGTGGATCATCTCGGTCAGGGAAGCGACGGAGCACATGCAGGTCGGCGACGAGTCCGCCTCCAGTCAGCCAAACGTCTGCGGCTGACCACTGCTGCCCTTTACGAGCCGCGTTACTGGGGAGAGCGTCGGACGCGCCAGTCGGGCTCAGGGTGTGTCAGGGCCTCGTCTCGCCAGAGAGGCGGCACCAGCTAACAGCACAGCACAGGATTTGCACATTCACTCAGCTCAGATGAAAATCTCACATATCAAACACACTTATTTGGAATTACATTCCAAATATTTGGTAAATTTTTGTTCTTTGATTTTTCACTTTGAACTATTTACATTCTGTTCTTGGTGCTCCATTATACAGATGCTTAAATATATCAAAGGAAAAGGAAACTCCTTGGAACAAGAAGATAGCAAGCTGTGGTTCTGGTGGATGTTTAGAGTCTTACAAGCACCAATCTGCTTCAAATCCATTGGTCAGGACTTAGAAATGCGACTATGGACTAGCAACCAATCAAAACCTAGTTAGCTTCCTCCCCCACTGCCCCCTGAGAGTGTGATTCTTAAAGGAGAAATTCTAGTGTTTTTCCATTCACACTTTAATGTCCAAAAGCACCTTTACCTACCGATTGTTTAATGTTTTGTCACACTGAGGCAGAGATACCTCAAAAATTTGGGACATAATTGGTTTCATCTGGGTGGAGGGCCCAATACAATATGCTTTCATGGGGCCCAAAATCTGTAGCAGCAGCCCCGCACTGCGCTGAAGCTGATCCGAAGCGCGGCCTGCAGATTTCACTCTCCGCTAAACTGGAGCAACTCCCCAGTTTCAAGGGTGCATTAGCAGAGTGTTGCCAGGGCATAATCCAGCAGCCGGAAGCTTATACAACCATCAGGAACTGGCTCTGTTATTTTAGAAAGCTTAAGGTCCTTTGGTAGTAAAAGAGCACAGCTCCTAATCAGAGATTATATCTACACAAACTAAGGGGCTTGAAATAGCAGCATTTTCATGCGGCTATTTTTAAGCTGCAAATCCTCCACAGCGGAGCAGCGGTTGCAAAGATCTCCCACAAATTACAGGCACCTTGGGGCCCCCTGAGTGTCTTTATCGGCTCACACCTTTAGAAACAGTGAGAGAGGCCAGTGGATAATGAGTGTGAGTCTGACACAGCATTAATTTCTAGGTCCTCTGTGAGTCACTGTGCAATCAGTTCATCCAGCTTGTCACCAGGTGTCGTCCCTGACATCCTTCCTACCTTCCGACCAGTTTAGGGATAGAATCAGCCAGACAAGTTTCAACATTATAATGCATCTTTCAGCCATTTAACATTGTGCCTTGAAGTCCAGCCATGGTGACCTTCATTGCTAAACAAAGTCACACTTTATTGCTACGTAAACGTGGATAAACGTGGATATTTTGTTGCGATGCTCCTGAAAACTGCTCAGTCCTGCTGCTGGCGCGATGGAGACGGACGCCAGGGCCGGTGAGGCTCATTGCACCCCCGGTGAGTCCCCTGTCCAGAGCCACAACCTTATGGGGTGATTAGTCTGACTTTCGAAGTGGACGTTTTCGCTGGGGGGTCTTGTGCCAGTGAGATTCATACCTACTACATGCCTGAAGTTCATCAGTGTGATTAATATTTAGATGAATGTCCCCATGAACAGTCTACAGAAGCCAGATCATGTGACTCACAGAACTCCAACTGAGTAAAAAGCAAGAATCACACACAGCACCACAGGGCTCAGGTGACCCTGAAAAAACACCCCCCCCCCCGATGTCCCATGTTCCGCTGCTCCAAGGACGTGCACAGGGCCTCATTGTGGACCCCTACGGAACGTTCTAGCATGTGCTGCTAGAACATTTCTCCATAGCGATCAGCTAAGCACTTTGCATTCTTATCGTCTTGGCCATCGTCCAGCTCTTCAGGATGGGATTTGCATGTTCAGCTGCCGATCGCCTGCCGCACGCACTCAGATGGCCTACAAAAGCTCCAGCTTTCACTGTAACGTGACCCTCACTCTGGGTCATGCGGGTCCTCTCACTTCTTGTCACATCCTGTCACATCTGCTGTGCGAGATGTGACAGCCTCTGTCTGCTGGACCTGTCAGGCTTGGTGCGCGTTGCTGAATCTGTGCCTGCAGGTCAGACCTGCTGATATCCAACGATGTGCTGAAGATCCACAGTGAAGTATTTATACTCTTTTCAATGGCCAGCTTTGTGTGAAATTTAGCAACTTTTTATTGCCAACAAATAGCAGGGTCAAGCTGATGGGAGGAGATTCTCCTGGTGGAGACCTCTGGCAAATAATCCATCTACTTCAAAGCCAGCATGATGACCTTTCTTGAAAGCCTTCAGTTCATTAAGAGTGACTGATTATTTTAATCTCACCCTTAAATTTAAACCACATTCCACTGGATCCCAGGCTGACCATGACATACACTGAAGAATCTTTAAAGGCATCTCAGGATGTCCAAATAAATCTTAATTTCGGTTTACTTGAATTTTTGTCACAGACTATTAGTACAATTTAAGACCAAGATTTAAATAATCAAGCGTGATGAAGAGATCTCCTCAAACCTTCAAAGGCAAAAAACATTATATCATGGCTGAGCCAACCACAGACTGGGCTGCGGCCATGCCAATCAAAGACCGGGTTTTGGTCATGCCAACCACAGACCGGGCCACAGCTGTGGCATCCACAGATGGGGCCACCGTAGGGTTGCCGAAGATTTTTTTATAATCTATCAACTATTTTACCGATTGGTTGCTTAATCTAAACGATTAGTTTTCCTCCAGAAAATCAAATTTAAGATAACTTTGTTTTGATAACAACAAGCTGTATGTCATTGCAGTGCTTTAGATAACGGACGGTGGCTTTCCGGCAGTATAAAGAACTTACCTATGCCCACAATTCAATAAGCATATTAGTAATACACCTAAAATATTAATGAGGCATACTGTAATGCCCAAAAGTTAGTATTCAGTATAAATTTGGTGTATCCTTATGGTTAATAAATTCGGTTAGCGGAGCACGCCACATGGTGCTGGATATTATGGAAGTGATGAACACTGAAGTCGTGGTGAAGAAAGGAACAGCTCAGCAGCCATAACATCTTTTATTGCAGAAAAAAAGGTAAAATGATGTTGGTGGATGGCGGTACTTTTTGCAGTCTAAAGTCCGACATGTTTTTTGGTATATATAGTTTTCATTTTTATTTCATTTCACAACTCATTTTTTTATTCAAGTGTCCGAATTTTGTTTAAGTGTTAGTTTATTGTAATAACAATGACCACAGCAAGTCCAACACAACTAGGCCACAGCAATGCCAACCACAGACCGGGCTACAGCTACGCCAACCACAGACCAGGCTGCCGGCCATGCCAACCATAGACTGGGCTACAGCTGTGCCAACAACAGACTGCCCTGCGGATGCGGCGACTATAGATTGGACTGCGGCTGTGCCCACCACAGCCCGGCCGCAGCCATGACAGCAACAGACTGGGCCACAGAAGAGCCTTTATTTCCCTAAGATCCACCACAAAATCAGAATTAAATTCCACACATTCAAATAAATGAAAAGTAATAGTTGGCTGAGGTGATAAAGCCTCAGAACTCTGCAGGTTCCAGCCCAGTGGATAAGACCTGGCACATGGGTGGGGAGACGACGATGATGGAGGAGGTATGGAGGAGGTACAGAGGTGACCCGATAGCCTGCTGAGGGGCGACTGGGCCCCAGAGCTGCAGAACATTGCAGGGCAATGCTGCCACAAGAGGGTTTGAGCCATTATACAAGCCCAGTGGGGCCCCTGCTGGGGGGGGGGGGGGGTGCTGCTAGGGGGGTCCTGCCAATGCAGGCCCCAAGCCCCATACCCGGCCTGGATTGCATCAGGCAGGTGGCCCTCTACACATACACATCTGAAAATATAGCTTCTGAGGAACATTTCAGAGGAGTTTGATGGCACTGCATGACAGGATGTGCAGGTGTTTCTCAATGGTCTACAGATCCAACGGCAGCCCCATGATAACATCATCTCATCTCCATTTTGACCTTGTAACGCAGTGGCAAAGGCAATCTACGGGACCTTCTGAACGGCAAGAGGCCTGGAAGTGTCCTTCACGTTCAGTTAATGTTTAAGTCTGAATCAAAAGCCACTTGTTAAGCAGGGATGAGGAAATGCAAGAGTAGCCATGTGTCTGCGTACCTGAGGGGGTCTCCAGACTGGAACAGAACAGAGCTTCAGTGCAAACTAATTCACGTGGAGCCTGTGGCACTGAGACCCCTACGATCAGCCACACCATGTCAGAAATTCAAATCCAGATCCCAGTTAGAGTCACAGCCAGAAAGGACAAACAGACCTTCAACGCATGAGGAAGGGAGTGCAGGGGCCGGCAGGAGTCTACGCTGTGGACAGGACCACCACAGAGTCTACGCTGCATAAATATAGCAGCCTGTATGACATTAAAACATACTGTAGTCGGATTATTATTCAGTCAAGTTTACAAACTCTGTCAAAGCACATCAAGGCCTCTGTCTGACTTAATGATGCTTTAAAAAGGCCATCATCAAATGGGGGGTGGGGGAATTCAGTCCACTTAAAGTCAGCAAAAATTAACCATGACAAAAAGAAATTCAATGAAAACAATGCTCTGCTTTACTTTTGTTTACTGTGCATTGTCATAAGAAGCCTGCAATAATGATTAATTTAAAGGCAAATGGAAAGCAGTAAACAAAACACATACACAGACAGACAGACAGACAGACAGACACACACACACATGCACAGACAGACAGACACACACACATGCACAGACACACACATGCACAGACAGACAGACACTCATGTGCACAGACAGACACACACATGCACAGACAGACAGACAGACACACACATGCACAGACAGACAGACAGACACACACACACATGCACAGACAGACACACAGGTTTGTATTCATATCTTTGTGGGGACCGTTCATTCATTTCCTAATCCCAACTATTGGCACTTTTCCAGTGGCATACAGGAACCGAGCCGTACCCGACCCAAACCATGGACTGAGACTAGTTACAGTGCGGTTACAGTGCAGCTCCAGCCTGCTTCGGTATTCCACTGCAAAAGGGTCGGCTCGGTAAAGGTGTTGCCGGGTTAGGGTTAGGGTTAGGGTTAGCAAGTGATGTAAAACTGAAGAGACGCTTATTTACTGTTGATACGGTGTACGTCATGATTTACTACATGCTGATTTCCTGATTTTCTAACACTTCTGGAATAATCCCCGTTATATGTTTGTATCAAGCATTAGCAGAATTAGCATTTGCTTGCGTAAATTTGCATTACGAGTCCATTCCATTCATCTGTTCCATAGTACCTTTTTTCTTTCAGATAACCCTTGCATATCAACGCAGAGCACCAGTATCTCCATGCAGTTCGACCAATCAGATGGTATTGAGGCAACCAGCTCGGTTTAGTCACGCTTTGGGCCCTGCTAGTAAGCATCAGTGCGGGTACGGATAATTTACAATGGAAAACCGTCAATTCGCGGTACAGGTCAGGTACGCCTCGACCCCTGGTGACAGTGGAAAAATGCCATATGACAACCTTAACCCCTACCCAGCCCTAACCTTAACCCCCACCCAGCCCTAACCCTAACCATAAGTAACCAAAAAAAAATGCAAGACTTTTGACGTTTTTAGTTTTTTGATTGCAGTCACAGATTTTTATAAATTCGAGTTTCCCCTTGTGGAGACAGAAAAAATGGTCCCCACAACATCAAAATAACAGGTTTTAGTGTAATATATACATAACCATACAGACGTGTCCGGGGTGAGTCTCGTCACCCCCTCGCTCTCCCTCTGCTTAGCGTGCTGCTACACTCACCTCACGTTGTCATGCTTCTGGATGTAAATCTTGTGGAACATCATATCTTCCTGCTTGGCGTTAATGTCGGCTTTCATCTCCATAGCAACATGGCGGGGGAGCACAGAAAGCAGGAGCCGTTCCTGCAGTGGGGG
>JAODJU010000035.1:4510277-4526330 GCA_026776725.1 Gnathonemus echidnorhynchus
GGGCCTCGGTGGGCGGGGGTGCGCAGGCCCGCTCGTCCGAGCCGTCGCCACACTCGTCCAGCCCGTTGCACTTCCAGGCCCGGGGGAGGCACTTCCCATTGGCACACAGGAACTCGTCGCCCTGGCAACTGCTCTGTCCTAACTTACCTGCGGAGAGTGAGAGGAGAACTCAGCCACACACACGTACACAGACACGCGCACACACACACACACACACACCCTGATTCAAGCATCACACACACAAAACAGAACTCATTTCGCCAAACTGCTTCTCCACAGTGATATTATTTCAAGGCACTGGATGGGGGCCGGTGGGAGGCTTTTCCCCTTTCGCTGACAGATCCTGACACGACTGACACGAGAGGGCTGACACTTTCCCCAGCAGAGGCCTGGGGCCTCATTTGCCATGTTGAGGATTAGCCAGGCTGCCTCTGCTCCGTCGGCCTAAGGAGCAGGGAGATCAAACCCTAATCCTCACAGGGCTGAGATACCACTGACAACCGAACGATTCAGCATACAAATGCGCTAATTAAGCAGCACTTCGCTAATCTTGAGATACCAGTGAAAAGCTGCAACAGAGAAAGTTTTAATTGGGATACTGAATTTAATAAATACTATAGCTACAACCATTATGACCACAGACAGAACTCTGCTGACCCTTGCGTGTTAAATGTGATTTTAAACTGTGCAGAAGGCTTCAGCCAACAGATCAATGAAAGCAAACAGTTTGACCATTCTTTATCTGAGAGCTGAATGAGGAATGGGTCTGACACAGGCATGGGACGGCCATCTGGTCATTGCCCCCCAGGCGCTGACAGCACCTGGCACATGTCCTCTAAGTCGCCACAGGAACAAAAAAAAAAAAAGAAATGATAAAAGAGCTGACAGTGGGGATCACCTTGGCCGGACGGGCACGCGGTCACACACGCCGGCTGCCATGTATACTGTAGAAGCAGTTTAATTCAATTTGCTACCGATGACACAGCCGGTATCAGGCCACACTGTGTGTGTGTGTGTGTGTGTGTGGCAGGTGAGGCTGTCAACCTCAATCCCCCCCTTGGTTTTTGTGAGGCGTTTCATTAGCAGTGCCAGAATTTCACCTCGATCCCCCAAACCCCTAACAGGACGAGATGCACATCCCTCTACCACAGACTGGTTTTGGTGGGAATACTGATCAATCGCCAGTGACTGTTTTTAGCTATAATAAGCGGGAATAACTTCATTTTGGCATAATAATTCTGATTTTATAATCTGAAATGATTTGTGGTATTTTTTTATTTAAATTAATAGCATTTGGTTGGTAAAACCATGTATAATGATCATGTTGTGCGTTGAATGTGAGTAAAATCTGTCAAAGAATTAAGTCTAACTGCACTAGGGTTACGGGTCCCTTTCCAGCGGTAATGACACCATGTCCTGTATTTATATAACATTTCCAAGATTCTAAATGTGTTTAAAACGTATCTCATCCCTACAGCTGTAATTCTGCTCGACAGCAGGTCCGCAGGGGCCATGATGAAAACGTGGCCTGTCAGTAAATCAGCGGTCTGTTCCAGGACTGGGGGGCAAAGGCGTGGGTGTGCAGAGCGGCCATCGTGCCGGGAGCTGAGAGCAGACACTGACAGTCAGGCTGAGCCCCGTCCTGCTCTATCAGACATGTAACGAGAGGCTGGATCGGCCAGCAGGGCGGCGACGGCGGCTCACCGCGGATGTATGAGAGGCGGAAGCCCTGAGCCTGGCCCGAGCTGTTGGCCTGGGAATGGAAGTAGAGCCAGACGCGGCCACGGGTGGAGATGAAGGGCCGGGGCTGCAGAGATCCGCACATGCGGTACCCCTCCCTCCACGTGGGGCCCAGCAGCAGCCAGTCGCCCGAGCATTTCCCGGTCTCGGCCAGGTCAAAGTTTCGGAAGCTGCGGTGGAGGGTTCAAAGGGTCAGGGAGGAGAGAGGAAGGAAGCGTTAGCAGGCTTTACTGACGAGGGTCGCTCTATTGTGATGCCTGGCCAAGCCCCGCCCACCTCCCTTCCGAGGAAACAATGACGTCGCCAGGGAAAAACAGTGCCTTCCGCTTTGAGGGGCGTGGGACAGCAGGGAGGCCAGCCTGCTGCCAGTGGCCCCTGCCCAAAGCACCCCCACCCCCACAACGCTCCGGCCACCATCCATGGTAAGTCCTGCGGGGGCTGAACCAATCGCATCCACTTCCCATAAGGAAGGTAACTGCTGATCTCAGACTCTCATTACAGGACCCCCCCCGCCCCCCAAGCTCAGTGGAGATCCACATAGAGTCCCGTTCAACATGTTCCTGCACACGGCTTAGCCAGTGAAGCTAAGGGCTGCATTGCTAATTGAACTGGATAAAAACTCTAGCTACAAGTACAGCTGGATCTGGACCTGCACTGACTGATACACAGACTGTCTGAACCTTTTTCAGCGTGGTGACCCTGCTGCATTCCCTGCGTGCCCTTACTCCTACGGCCCACCCTGGCACCCCCCCTCACGGCCCACCTGCTGCTGGTTCTCCCTCTGCGAGTGCAGCCGGGCCTGGATGCACTCTCGTGTCTCCTGGAAGGCCTGCCGCTGCGAGCCTTCGGCTGGGTAGTGCGTGCAGACGCCCACGATGTTGGTGCAGGAGAATATCAGCACGTTGGAGACCAACTGGAAAGGCAGTGATGCAGCTTCAGGTTAGTCAGAGCCTGCCTGTCCCCTGCCTCGTCGACCATCAGACTGTGCTTCTAGAACATCCCTGACAGCCTGAAGGTGCCCTGGGTGGCACCCTGAGTGCAGGGGGTGACTCCGTTGGAGCTGTGTGCTCATAAGCTACGACTGACGGAATGGAGGGAAGGAAAAGGCGAGTGGAGGGAAACGAGTCCGGTAGCGAGGGAAGGAAAAGGCGAGTGGAGGGAAACGAGTCCGGTAGCGAGGGAAGGAAAAGGCGAGTGGAGGGGAACGAGTCCGGTAGCGAGGGAAGGAAAAGGCGAGTGGAGGGAAACAGGCCTGTTTACTCCCACTGACTCTAAACATTTGTACCCCACATATGGCAACAGGTTTATTTATTTATCAACTACACTGCATTTTCTTATTCTCTTTCTCTATCATCATTCTATTTATTGGTTTGATTATCTGCATATTTTTTGTCTTGATGGTACATTTAACTGTATAGTCATGCCATACTACCAAAAACAAATTTCTCATCCTTTTTGTAAACGATGAATAAAAGTTATGATTCTTTATAGATATTGCAGCTGATTATGCTATTTATTATTGTTTTTATTTATTTACTGTGATAGAGGTAGACACAAAGCCCTCTACTAAAGTAAGGGGGGATGTTGGAGATCTTCTCTGGATTCCACAGAAAGTTCTCAGAAGCCAAATCTACGTTGAGACAGCGAGTAACAGCTCCATCACACAGAGATGAGAAGCACAACGACCCCCTCCACGGGACAGCGGAGCAAGGCACAGAATGCCAGGTTCAGGCGGGGAAGAGCAAACATCTGGCCAGGAAGGAGCACAGCCCTGCAGCAAGGCTGGATACCACAGTGCGTCCTTCAAAGGAGGGTAGATATAGATGCTGCCACAGTGACCTGGACAGGTAACCACCCCGCCGTGGTCCTGTCAAAAACGTGGCCAAGGCAGAGGAAACCAAAACGAAAGGTGGAGCTGCAGTTCCACGTGGAACAGCGTGGAACATCTGAACACGCAACGGGGGAGCGCAGGTCACCACCACGGATCCAGGGCTATTTATAACCATCCTGCTGCTTCTTGGCTCCCAGGATGTCGGAATCTCTGGATGAACGGGGCGCGGATCTAAACGCACAAGCCGACGATCCTCCTTGAGACAAAGCAACCATCTCAGAATCTCTGGAAAAATTTGCCCACGTCGCCCAGAATGCTACGCTTGGCCGTGATGCCATTTCGTCAGGAGCTGCTCACACCTCCCGCCGACAATGACTTTTTCAGTGCTATATAATTTCTCACAAAGTGTAAAGTGTATTTCTATAGGTAAGAGAAGCCAAGGACGCCAATTTCATTATTATTCATCACTTTATCTACTTATGTGCGTTTTATAGTGCTTGCTTTTATTTCAAAGGGTAAATGCTCTTATCTTACATATAACAGTACAACTCCATCCTCCGGATGCCATGGAGAGTAAGAAAATGAAAAACCTTAAAAATCTAATGGCAGCAGCTTGTGAGGGACTTCCAGCTTTCAATCCCACCATCTACAGCTTTTAACTTATGGCGAAATGCATTCCAGAAGAATGGGGTGAAGCTTCACCGTGCAGCAGAGGACAGACTTTGACAGCGGCCCCGTGACACCGTCCCCTATCGCTGCCAGCTAAGGGCTCACTTCCTGTACACAATGTGAGAGAAATGGACAAGGTCATCCAAAGCTGGTCTGTCTGAGCTACATCTGGCTAATGGACAGGCAGAGCAGCACTCAGCACGGGGAGGGGAAACCTCAGGGCTTCTGCAGAATGGTGCTCTTGCCCAGGAGCAGCAGACATTAATAGATGGAGTGAGGGGAAGGCAATGGTCAACAGCCCCAACGACGGCTGAGGAACACCTCAGAGAGGGCAGCTTAGAAAGGCCCGAGTCTGCGTCCAACTAGCCTGGCATTTAGGTCAGAACGTGACACTGCAATCAAAGGTGTTCCTCATACCTCAGGGAACAATCGATGCTGGAGTGGAACCGTGACATTTGCGAGCTCAATGGATGAAGTACCAGAGAGAGGTAGAGACCTCCATCAGGCTGGAGATCATTTATTAACATGGCAGGACGTTGCAAGGTCTTTGTATGGACCTCTCCACCGAAGACCGCCCACCTCGCTGCCACATTATGCGGTCACTGTCTGCAGCTCTGCGTCTGCAAAGCTCGAACGCGTGCTGCCAGCATTCCAGCTCCTGAGTACTCGCAATCGCCAGTAACCAGGGGGCAACCCGAGGTCCTCCAGGACCGAAACCTTTCGAGTCCTATTCCAGAAGACGGTTACTAACAGACAGGCTGAGACCTCTGAGATCCCTCCATGGAAACAGGACCCAGACACCCTCACCAAGGAGCCTCACATAGAGGCTCCCAATCACCCAAGACAGAAACACTGCTTCATAGGAAATGACAGCAAATTCCCCGCTACCTCATCAGCTGAACTGTATCACTAGAGTTACAGTCACATGCTCCATGTGTCACCATAGTCACAGTCACGTGGCCCACGTTACTATAGTTACAGTCACATGCCCCACATGTCGCTATAGTTACTGTCAAGTGCCCCATGTGTCGCTATAGTTACAGTCACATGCTCCATGTATCACTATAGTTACAGTCATGAGCCCATCCCATTAATGAATCGAGGGCCTATATCTCCAAGCGCGCCTGGCTGCATGAAGGCCTACTGATGACAGAGCAAGGCCAACGCAAACAGCGCCAACAACGTTCAGAGCTCAACCGAGTTGCTTCAGCGTGATGGACATGCTTGACAACAAGAGCTGAACTTTGACCCCAAGGGCCAACACTGCAGTCTTCCAGGCCACTGCATCGTACAGCTGAGCCCTCATGTAATCTGCAGGTGTATACCTCCAAGCAGTAGGTCTGGCACTAAGCTTAGCAGGAGGGGAAAATTACAGTATTTCTTATAAGGAATACGAGGAATGCAGTTCAGCAAGTCCCTTTGGAGGGACATGGGCTCAGGTAGTAAATCACAGTAATCTGTGAGGAATCAAATGCACTGTGTGGTTGAAGAAACATGACTCCCCATTCTCCTTCAGAAGTACATTTTTAAAGAATGTAATGACAGTGAGATCTGATCTGAAACCACACAAATGAGCACCATTACCCAGCAAGACTTAAACCCCCCTGGGTCTTAAAGGGAGACATTTTAGCATGGAACGGTCATGCAGCCCCTAGACGTGACACGTCTCCATGCAGCCCGTACGTTAGTGTGAAGGCAACTCGAGCAAGAAATCCTTGAATGCACAGCTAACATGTGAAAGGTCACGGTGTTACGGTGAGGGCGATTTTTCTCAGGGAAAAACAGGGAGGAGGCAGGGGCAGAGTGAGACCTGAAGGAGATAAACGAAAACCTTAGCCAGTCCATCAAAAAGACCAAAACGCAACCAGGATCAAATAATTAAAAATAACCCCGGGATTCTGGGCAAGCCAATACAGAATGATAATTTCTGTGTCCCTTACATCAACATCTAGTTTTAAATAATACAAAGCTTAATATTGCAAATGAAACTGATGCAGTGAGTTTGATGGCAGCTTTGTTGTCACAGTAAGGGAATATTCACAGGCACTTCATTTGAAATGCAGTGACGCATGTTATCATGAAAGATACGCTAAAATTAAGGACAACCTGTAAACAGTAACCCCAAGCACACACTCTAAGTAAAGCTTCTCCAAGGCACTCGAGTTACTGAGATAAAGGAACCTCCTGTTGCAGAACTTTTTAACCAGAATAATGGGCATGCAGCACGACCGACCACCTCAGACGTGGCTTCTGAAAGGGAGAACGTTGACACCTGTTACAGGAATGCTGTGCTGTAGGCCAAGGTCATAAATGTCATAATTCGAATCACACCTTTGAAGAACGAGGTCTACCCACCAGCAAACAGCGGAAGAGAGCCTGCATTTCATCTCCAACTTCAAAAACTAACTCCAAATATAGCCGCTCTATAGGGATGAGCCGCACTTTTGATGTTACCAGTAAGTACGCCGTCCCCCCTGCCCTCAGCGTGGGAGACTGCGCTCCTTAGCAGATCCTCAAAAGGATTTCATGGCTTTGACTTCCAGATCCGGCATCTACTTGAGCCACTGGATGCCTCATATTGATAAACTAAACCCCAAATAAAATAATCATGCAATCTGACAGCGATTAAGACACTACGTATGACAATTGCACAGCAACACCAAGAGATGATAGAAAAATTGGCTGAAGAGATTTCAAACCCTAACAGGTACCATGGCCATGGTGAAAACAGTGACCGTGACCTTCAAAGACTGAATTTGGGCTCCCCTGTTGGGCAGGAGTGAGGAAGCTTGGGCTGAGACCGAGGTGATCCTGTATCTATCTATTTATATAAAATGTTTTCTATGAACTTTGGGACATTTTTCTACTGCACCAGGTACTGTACTTTTGGTACTTCGAGAACACATCAAAAGTAGGGTTCTTCAAGGTGTTGGTATTCCATTGGCATGGAAACCGATACCACTGCTGAATGACATCACAACACAAGGCGGGGTATTTTGTACTGAATTTAAAAAATGGCTGCAGCATATTATAGGGCTGGACATGCGATATTAATACCAACATCGCAAGTTATGCATATGCAATTCTCGTTAGTCAGCTAGATTAATACCTTTAATTCTGTATGGACGGGGAGTTTACGTTTTGCTAAAACATTTTTACTCTGTCATAAGAAATACAACCTAGCAACCTTTGCAATTTTAGTAATTATTACTTTTCAAGATTATCTAGTATATCAATTAAATAGTTTAAAGTTTACCCCCACTGCTTTTGCATGAAGGTTGCATGCGTTCTCTGAGACAATCATAATCATTTTCATCCTTGCTGTTTAAATCACTCCTAGATGGGTTTCTGAGAAATGTATGTTGAACTTCTCTTCTTGCTTTATAAAAACCCCAAAATTTATTACAACAAAATTGCGTCGTGACATTTGGACATTTTCCAATACCGTGTTGTCCTACCACATTATTCAAAAAACTTTTTTTATTTCTTGTCATGCCTTCCTGATCTTCTTGTACCTGTTCTTCCAACCAGATCGCAATTAAAGCTTGGGTCTCTTCATTTGTTC
Organism: Gnathonemus echidnorhynchus; assembly: GCA_026776725.1. Taxonomy (NCBI): domain Eukaryota; kingdom Metazoa; phylum Chordata; class Actinopteri; order Osteoglossiformes; family Mormyridae; genus Gnathonemus; species Gnathonemus echidnorhynchus. The sequence continues at coordinate 4,518,083 of JAODJU010000035.1, forward strand.
ACACATCCATTACTACTCTCTATATAAATTGCTTAGTTTATCATTATTTTCTGAATTCATAACTTTTGATTTTTTTTTTTTTAAAGACGACCATTTTTTTAAAAAAACGATCATTTTTAAAGATGGTGGTTGTATTGTTTCAGAGGTAGACTATTTGCATAACCAATCAAAAGAAAGCATTCACCCCAATCGGTTTGGTACTTTAGGTACTGGAACTTTTGTTACTGGTACTCGACCGGAAGTCAATGGAAAAGGGAAAGTACCAAAAGTCCCCTACATAGTGCGGTGGAAAAAGCGCCCTTGGACAGTTGGTGCTGCAGGTGGGAGAACAGCTTCATTTGAGCCAATTAGGCTGAGGACGTGAGCAAGTTGACATGAAGCTGACGACAGGTTGACCTGGACACATTCCGGCCATAGGTTTGCAAACTCAAATCCCAGGAGCAGGAATTGTGGCAAAATGAAAATTTGAAACTAGAGTTAGAATCCAAAAAGGTAATCCTGTATCTCTGAGAGCCTTCAAGCTGCATGGTCCACAGAGATGCTGATAAGCAGGCTGCCTCCAGGGGCACCTTCAAAAGCCCAACTGACTAATGGCTCCGACTCTCAGCCCTGACAAGCAGGTGTGCACACGTCCCAGGGGAGCAAATCCGCGCACCACCACCACAACTTGTGACTGGCTATTTGCACAGAGGTCTCAAGCAGAGTCGCTGGAGAAGGACCCCAGTAAGATCTCAAAAACACACCGGACACCACAGACTCTGCAAACCCACGGTATGCCTTCCTATATTTCAAGGTTCCTGTGAATATGGACTCTGGAGCCCGTATTGTTTGTGTGTTCAACTGGGGAATGAACCCTGCAAGCTGAGGTGGAGCAAGAACAGAAGAATGTGAGCAAGAGGAGGGCAGAGTCTGCAAGGCTGTTTATTTAAACCACAAAAGCAAACACTTGATCTGTGGTTCAGCTTGTTTGTGGACCTGGCGAATATGCCTGTTTAAACATTAATACATTTAAATGCCCAGCTCAGATCAGAATGAAAGCTCACAGGAGTGTGGAGGAATTTAAATGGTTGATGTGTTACACGTTCTGCAGTGGTTTGGCTCAAACTTTCGGTTTGAAGTGAAAGCATATAGACTATTGATACTTCTCTCGCCGCTTTTAGGACAACTAAAGTTAAGCTGTATAGAAGACCTAGGCAAAGATCTTATCAATGGATACAACAGCAGATGAGGGCTTTCTGGTAAGGAGAGTGAAATGGTGGGCGGAGTCAGTAGTGGGCGGAGTCTGTGATGGGCAGAATCCCAGAGAAAGTCTCACATGCATAAACCATGAGGAACGAAGAAAAACAGGTGCAGCAGAGAGATACATTTCAATTTGTGAAATTAGTGGGTGGCTGCACATGTACCCAGGGAGCATATGCAGGGACCCGCAGAAGGCTGAGAAGCACCAGTTCAAGCTCGGCATGTCTAATGATACCTGCTGTGTCAACAAGTGCGTGAGACAGCGAGAGACAGGCGGCATCGGTGCTTGCGCACATGGGGGTCCCACGGGGTGGAAGACAGCACCTCATTCTATCAGGCTTCTCTCATGCATGGATGCTGGAGCCGGCAGGAACGAGCTGACCCACCGGTCCGACTGGCACCCACTCCTCCATCTTCACGAACGGTGAACATGTTGCTCCGTCAGCAAAAATCCCCCAGAACCACAGGGCTCTCCTGAGAGGTGCTCCAAATAACCAGCACTCATTACAGCAGCCTGCTGGGAAGTCGTTCCCACAGCCTAGGAGCAGCTCTGGGAATTATCATCACCCATCAGCAAACTACCGTGTACAGCAGGATGCCACTTTCACTTCCTGTTGTTCTCCAGATGTATTCCCTGGGTCAGAAAAGAGGTTCCCACTGAAGCTCCAGTTTCTTGTGCATGACTCGCCCTAGAGACATATTTCATTTGCCACTTGAGAATTTGCTTTATTTATGAAGTGCTTTGTAACTAATTATTTCTCCCTGATGCCCAGAAATGCCCCCCCACCCCTCATCATCAGAGCCTATTTATTCCCCGATATTTTACCTAAGACGGACTAATCAAAGAAAATACAATATAAATATAATATAAAGTAGATATCAACTTATTGATTGAACTTGGCAACCTGAGAGATTCATGCCACCACCCACCCCCCCACCACCATCTACACCCTACAAGAGGGAATAGCCCTCTGACCAGAGGTGTCCCTGAAATCATCTTTGCAGGGAGAGCTTGCAAACATTATATCTGAATCAGAAAGGGCAGTCAGCCACATTAAAGACGTAGGTCACCTTAAAAACACGCCACGCAACTTGCAGCAGTGTTGCTAGGATACGCGAAGCGCCACTTGTTTGACGCTCAACCCCAGAATGTGTTTCATTAAAGAACATTGCTGCCCTGAAAGTAATTAGCCTTTTCTAATTAACAATCACTGCTACTTACCATAAAGCAGAATCCATTTTTAAATAAAACTAAATGTCACAGGCAAATAAAATGGGTAATCCTCTCTCCCAGTCTGGCCTCTGCCAAGCATCAATGTTCTGCGTTGAGCTTAGTGAGAAAGTGTCATGAAACAGTAAAGACGAGATGGACAGTGCCTCAGTGGCAAAAACGCACCCCGAAACAGCTGCTACTATACATAGAATCAGCTGTCTACCGATTCCGTTTGACATCTAATTGTCCAATGAAAAGATTTTTGTTTTTTTGTTTTATGTAGTCATCTATCTTATTAGTACTGTATATATGTTTGTACTAGTTAACGTTTGTGTTCCTGATAGTAGTTTGTATGTATGTATTGTTTTATATTGCTAATTTTAATAGCTAGCTAACATCATCCATCCATTTTCTGAAACCGTTTCTCCTATTCAGGGTTGCGGGGGCTATCCCAGAGGCTACGGGTTCAAGGCAGGGAGCAGCCCAGGACAGGGCGCCAAACCATCGCAAGGCACACTCACACACCATTCACATACACACACCTATGGGCAATTTGGTAACTCCAATCAGCCTCAGCATGTTTTTGGACTGGGGGGGGAAACAGGAGTACCTGGAGGAAACGCCACGATGACACGCGAAGAATATGCAAACTCCACACACTTGGAATCCTGGTGGAGAACCAAACACAGGTCTCAGAGGTGTGAGGCGACAGTGCTAACCACTGCACCACCATGCCGCCCCTGTTAACATCATTAATTGTGAATATAAGGACAGATTAGTTTGTATCTTTTTGACACTGACATATTTGCCTCGTTGATAACAATCCACATACATCTGAAACAATAAACCGCTGCTATGTGTTGGCTATGTAAAGATAGGTTTCTGTTTGTGCTGCTACGAGTGTCTCATTGTGTTATTTTAGGTTTATTTTCTAAAGCAGTTTCTGAGAAAATTAGCTTTTTTTTCTCCACCCTCCTGAAACAATGGACTTTTTGAGTTATGTGTTCTTCATTGGACAGTGACTATACGCTGTACATACAGGCTTCCTGTGCCATCCTGTGCTGTTGTAGTTCGTGACACACGGCATGTATAGGCCAGCCTAGAGCTAGGGTATGGTACCAGACCTGCGGGCACCAGGCAGGCCCGGCTCCATATGCCACTGACTGTGGGCACACTACAGCCGGCTCGTGGCGCCTGGGGCCAGAGCATTCACCCCGAACAATTACACACTCACAGAGAGCAACAGATCACACGGTATCACCATATCTGCTGAAAGAGTGCACCCATCGTGACAGTGCCCAGGGAAAGTGCGGGAGAACAATCCAGAGAGCAGGAGCGGGTGGATCGGCGCAGCAGAGCCGTGGAAGTAGTTAACTATAACAATAACAACAATGAACAAGAGCATCTGATCCGCCATCGCTCGAACACGTACCTTCATGAGTACAGTGTAGGAAACTGGGGAGGGCTGCATCCAGTTTGGGGAATCTGGGAATCAGGGACTGGGATTTCAAGCGGTCGGGGAGTGGCCCCCACAAGCCCTGTTGACGGTGGCAAGGTAGTTAATTGAATAGGACTCCTGGCTCTTGTTTAGGTGTACAGCAGAGTCCTCATTAGAAACAGGGCCTCTTGGGGCTGCGGCAACCGCCACATCATCTCCCATAATGCATTGCTGCCAGCTGATAACATTTCTCAACCTGACTTTGACATTCTGTAACATTCCTCAGCATCACGCAACAATCCAATTTATTAAGGGTCAGTTCATCAGTGTCAGGAGCATTTTTGGTATTGCGTTTCTTTGAATAATTTTATGCAAAGGTGGGACATGCTATTTAATGTCTGACTATTTCACTACATATTAGAGTCAAGGTTTCAACCAGATCATGTACTACAACAGATTTCAGTCCCATAATCAAACCTTCAGGTGATATATATCTTTTGGTTTCTGAGAAAACTAAAACAAAAATAAAAAATTCAATTTTTATTGCCCCCACTGGGACATTAGAACAACATATTGTATGATAAATGGCATGCAAGTAAAACCTTTGTGATAAACCAGGTATTAACCAGTTATTTATGCAATATTTTCATCTCTGCGTTGATCTGCACTGACTTCAGGCTGGGTCAGTGTGAACTGGAAATGCATTTTTAATTAACACACATCTAGGTCAGCGGAGGCAGGCTCTTTCTTGCCAAATCACAAGAGACACTGTCTTACAAAAAAAAAATGCGAAAAGAAAGAGCACTTTAAATTGCATAAGACTCCCTCCCGAGTGCCACCATTTGAGATCGAGCAAAAGCTAACTAACACCCTACTACTGAGAGAGATGACATCCGGCAAGGAGACACACATGGTCACGTCAACGCATGGTGTCACAGTTAGAGTCGCCAGCCATCAGAGACGCCGGCTTCCTGGAAGTTACCATCCGCGCGGTGAAAGAGAGACGGTCTTGTAAAGGCTGGGATTAGGGGCGTCACTTTTTCCGAAACGAAAGATAATCCACGGAGGACACACCCATTAAAGGTGCAGATGTGCTCGAGTGGACAGGAGCAAGAAGAACTCAGATCACATGGGAGGAATGATTAAGCAGGGAGATCAGGTGGGAGGGGAGAAGGAACATCTGAGAGACTATTTAACTGGGTGGCAGTGGGCCACAGTCACCAACGCTGTGGATGCTGATGCAGCAAACTGCCCTTCTCTTCTACACCTGGTCCAACATCATCATAGAGTCTCTCTCAGACTGTCAGGAGTCCTGGGTGCCTTTTTGAGACAGCGATGTGACAGACGCTGAAGAACCATGGTCAGGGGACAGTTCGCAATGCCGATTCAGATCCAGCGTTCTCATGGTGGCAGCCTGGACGTCCTGCCGATTGCAGGCGAACAGCTGGTCTAATATGGCTTGAAATAAATGAAATATTTGTGTGTGGGCCACATAACTCATTTTGTCTGCGGAGTAGCTCAAGAGCCTGCGTGGAATGATTAAATTAGTAATCCTTGGTTAGAACAAATCCCACAGAAATAGGGCCAAACCAATTTATCGTGCTCCATTCAAAGAAAAAGAATAACATGACGAAGATGGCGGGGAACCCCAAAGCAGTATTACGATCGTCTTCCAGACATACCACTGGAGAACAGACAAGGGAAATTATTGCCAGGTGGCAAAAATAACCAGGAAAAGTCCCTTGTGTCACACAAAGGGACATTACACATAGTCCAGGCCTCTCATGCCACACCAGAGTACATAAATAAATCATAAAGGAATAAGTCATATGTCCATAAGCGACTCAGACCTGGAGGTGGTGCGCGCTGTCATTCAGCCTGTCTGCGGACTTGGCGAATGTGTCCGTTTAAACATGAATATATTTAAATGGCCACCTTTGAGGTACAGACCAGAATGAAAGCTGACAGGAGTGTGGGGGAATTTTAATGGCTGACGTGTTACACGTTCTGCAGTGGCTTGGCTCAGACATTTGCTTTATAGAGAAAGCATATGGGATATTGACACTTCTCTCGCCGCTTTTAGGACACCAAGAGCTGAGCCGTATAGAAAACTCAGGCAACGATCTAATCAATGGATACAACAGCAGTTGAGGGCTTTCTGGTAAGGAGAGTGAAGTCAGTGGTGGGTGGAGTCAGTGGTGGGCGGGGTCTGCGATGGGCAGGGCCCTATTTCACTTGTTCTCCATCCAGTGCTCTCAGTCGCTGCAGTCACACTGGCCCATCGTCCCTAAGTCTGACAGCCCGTTAATAGGTTTCCCTAAAGGACCATGGCACAAAGGCAGGACCAGGGCAGGTGCACATGTCTCAGTGGTACCAGCAAGAGGAGGCAGAACGCCTCTCCAGCACCGATCTGGTCTGGAGGGATGATCACTGCATGCTCCCCATGGAGCTCGGACGAGTGCGAGCTGCTGAATCAAAGCCATGTGCCCCGGCCTATCGGGGTGACCTTCAAGATGGTATATGCCTCCTGAAAGTTTAACTGCGTTCAAGTTATATAAAGCAACATGTTAATTCAAAACCATTTACGCCTGGCATGTCTTGCTGAGTACAGTACAGCAGGCAAGGGGCAGAGCAAGAAATAAACAATGGGGGGGTGCCATAGCAGAGGCAAAAAAGAACTGATCTGTAAGAGCACTGATGTCAGCAAAGCAGCAGAACTCCAGCAAATCAGCTGGAGATCAGGGTCACGCTCTCCCTTCCGTGGACCGAGCCCGTGCTGCTTTTGGCTGCAGTGCTCCATCATTCTGGAAGCATGTCCAGCTCATCAAGGCCCCACATAGCAGGCTCCTCAGGTCCAAAGGAGATGGCGGCACCAGGCCTCCCAGCACTGGACAGCTCTGTGCAGAAGAACCCCTAGAACTTCATTTAATTGGAAAATAATAAAGGGAGGATGAAAGAGGTAAACTAGTGAATTCACACCAAAAGAGCCCCAATATTCTCCAGTGCAGGCAGGGATGTTCCTCAGTGTTGAGGCTCCGTGAATGATTGACTTACAGGGAGATTTATTCTGTTAGTATCTTTAAGCTAATGGAGTTATTCATGTCTCCACATGATGTAATGTTGTTCCTTATCTTCATAATTAGATCAGACTGGATAAGACGTGAGCCTAACAGCAGAATGAAGCTTAAGAAGGCAGAGCCCAGCTGACGGTCATCAAGCAGAAACCGTCCGCTGCTACAGCCTAAGCGTCGTCCAGTTCAGGTTTTATCACATACCATCCACATGGGGGCGCCGTGAGTGGCAGTGCATTTGCGAGCGTGTGCGGTTTGTCCCCCACAGTGTCCAACGAGGGGCTGCAGCCACCTGGGGGAAAACCGGTGCACAGAAAACTCCATCTTTACCCTCCCAGAAAACAAGTGTTTTAAACTTTGGAAAGCCCTCCGTCAAACGTGCACGCTGTCAGGACGTGTGTTTACATCACATACAGAGGCTGCAGTCCCTCAGGAAGGTTAGGGAGCCAGTAGCGTCCCTTACGATGCCTGAGGATGGAGGGAAAATCAGCACAAACAAGGTCAACAGCAGGGGTTCACCTACAGGGGCAGGCAGGAGAACCTTAAACTCCAGCAGAAGGCAGTGATGTCCTCTGGGTTAATTGCTATATTGTGGTAGCAGACATGGTATTTCACACTTATTGTGTAACAGGGATTCAGGGGAAGCATCTGCTAAATAAATAAAACAGGAATATTAGAAAGATGACCAGTGACGGAATGAACTACTCATAGAGTATCAGGGAGACGTTTCACAAAGCATGCATTTTACAGCTTTTACTGTGTTATTTTCCTAGAACTAAAACTGGAATTTCCCAGCATAGTACCAATTACGGAGGAAGCACAAGATGGTGAGCAGGGTCCAGGGTCCGAGGCTCTGGAGTGGAAATCTGGCTCAGGCTTTTCATAAACACTGCGCTGGACGCATTAGCGGCAGCCATTTATAGACACGGGGTGAAAACGCGTGTTTACAGTCACTCTCGCACCTCCCCGACGGGCCAGCATCAATCATCTGTGCACAAACAGAGCATCGCTAAAACGCTCTCGCACTGCAATCGGGAGGAACGGCCAAAGGGGGAAGCTGCCAGGCTGCCTGGTCAGACGGGAGGGTTTGGGGGAGCAGGGGGTGGGGGAGTGACAGCCTCTAGGGGGCACTGCAAGCTCTCTGCCAGGTCAGTCCCTGTGTGGCTGGGATGCTGTTCCGTTCCCAAGCTCTGGGCACCAGAGCTCTGAATTTTTCTCATACACACAGGGACAAGGCGGGGGGGGGGGGGTTTCTGGGCCCCCTCTTGCTTTTGTGAGAGGCCCCGT
>JAODJU010000035.1:4526430-4596492 GCA_026776725.1 Gnathonemus echidnorhynchus
GGGGGGGTTTCTGGGTCCCCTCTTGCTGTTGTGAGAGGCCCAGTCTGACAGCCATAGCTGGGCCACACCATACAAGGCCTGGAGGAAGCAGCATCTCCATCTTAATGCCCCTCAGATGCTGACACCCCCCTGCGCCAAACGGGAGTGCATTACGGCACACAGGGGGTGTCCACCCCCATCAAAAAATGCACTGTGACGTTCAACAGCTCAATGATTATCTACTACCTGCCATTTATAGTTTAGAATTCTTTTGATTTACGAGTCTAAATGAAGTCAAGTGAAGAAATGATTCTGCATTACATTTTTAGTCCATAAGTATAAAATTCATTAAGTTGTCAAAGAGTTTCAGCAGTGGCTTGTAATAAAATAATCATATTAAAATAAATCTCCCGCTTGCATCTAGTCTGCACAAAGAGATAACACCATCCATCTATGGACTCTGTGTCTGTCCACCAGTTACTAAACCTTAGAGAAAGCTGTCGTTCATCTGAAAACCTACGCAGAATCCTCCTACAGCTGGTGTAACAAGCCATGATGTAAAGAAAAAAAGATTACAGGACTTATGCAAAACTACGAAACAGAGATCCTAGTCTGTTCTGCGTGGGTCCTGATAACTATCAGTGGCTCCGTCCCGCTGCACACCTTCATCGTAACCCTGCATCCTCATTCAGGAGGGGCTTCTCCACAGCCACCCGCACCCCCCACCCATTTCAAATGCTGAAGCCCCACCCCCAGGCACAAAACATGGTCAAAATAATAAACACATTCATAACGAAGCCTGACTTTTCCTGAAGTCACATGAACGCTAAAAAGGCTCTTTGATCAGCTATTTCTGACTGGGAGTTTTCCCCGGAGGACTTCGGATGTTAATTAGAGAGCGAGACTTCGGACACACGCGGCATTCGGTGTAAATGCAAGGCGAGCAGCCTGACGCGTCGAGGAGAGGGCCTTTCATACTATTACTGGCGCAATCAGTGGATGGAAAACCAGCATGCTGTTGGAAAACACCACAACATGTGGGGACAGTGACAACGCCGTGGGGGACCTCCAAAGGCACCCAGAGGGTGGCACCACACCGCATCGGTAATGATTAATGATTCAGCATCGGAGATCACTGCTTCTCAATACATGTCACACTGTCTATTAGTGCATACAGCTCTGCAGAACCACACGGCCTGTAACCCTCACCTGTAACTTTATAAACCATATTGCAGTGGTGGAATGTTCAGGTCCAGCAAGTACAGATTCACACCAAGGTTTTGTTTCAACCAACCAGCTGAGTACTCTGTGGCTGTGACTCTTTATATTCAACTGGTTGGTTGCAACGAAACCTTGCTATGGATTTGTACTTTCTGGACTGGAGCTTTCCACCTCTGCCATACTGCACGTTAGAATGGCCACGAACATAGATTCTGAAGGAATTAGTGATACAGAAACATACAAGCACTGCCCTTCTGCTGCTGAACTATCCATCCATCCATCCATTTTCTGAAACCGCTTGTCCTTTTCAGGGCCACGGGGGGTCCAGAGCCTGTCCAATCAGTCTCAGCATGTTTTTGAACTGTGGGGGGAAACCGCAGTACCCAGAGGAAACCGCAAGACAACATGGGGAGAACATGCAAAGTCCACACACATAGAACCCAGGTGGAGACTCAAACCCGGGTCCCAGAGGTGTGAGGTGAGTGTGACAGTGCTAACCACTGCACCACTGTCCCGCCCCACTTCTTAAACCAATACTCTTCATAACATTAACATGAGAAGGGGCAGCGGACACGCTACCTGCAGAGGCCTTACACCCTGTTCATCTGCACCGTTTCACTGCGTCTCAAAGGGCAGTGGGATATTATATGTATGATAACAGATTCCTTTTATAAAGCTGGTGAAAATCCATAAGGCAGGTTTACGGGAAAGGAAAGACCTTAATGGCAACTCGAAAAGAAAGAACAAACAAAAAGCCAAAAGGTGAGCTGAGTTTCATGATTGGGACCTTTAAATTAATTTACAAAGGGGTAATAAAGATCTGCATCACATTTTTACAGGTAGAAGAATAAAATAAAAACACCATACTGTCCTCTGTGATGTAAACAGCAGTTTGATAGTGGAAAGGGGCCGTCATGGGTCCCTGCGGTGACCTTCAAAGGCTAGCTAACGCCAACACTAACCCTAATCCCTAACCAAGCTCACAGGACACAGCCAGAAGCCTTGAGCAAAGCGTTCATAATGAGCCAGGTCACATGGTCACCTTGGCCAACAGTGGATATTTGTCTTCGTCTCAGGGTTGTTAGACAATGAGCTGATTTGAATTTACTTTTAAACGCATTACCTCGTGAGACAGTATTTTACATTTGATGGATGACCCCAGTGCTCAGCGTTACCATCAGCTGCTTCCAGAGGTTCCTCCATAGCATGTAGACGCATAAAATCCAGCCGCATGCCAGTGCTTCCGGGGGACAGCGCCAGCTGCAGACTGTTTGCACTCGCTCATTAAAGTGCCGTCCAGCTTTAAGGGGGGAGCTCGGCTCTCAACCACCCCGCCCCCACCCCCCTCCCAGGGGGGCCTAAAACAATAACAGGCCACGTGCTCAGCTCTGACTCACTGCCAGGGACCTCGGCACCTTCAGCTCCATCTCTGCGCAGTGATCGGGGGGGCGGTGAGGTTCCAAGCTGGAGGCTGATAATATTTCTGCACTCGTTCATCCGTCCACCCCCCCCCCCCGAGCTATGCTTTCAGAAACCCCTCATATAAACAGCTCTCTTGTTCCATTTGTTTTGCCTCCATTTTCATATCTACGGCTAAATAAAAAGAAATTTCCCTCCCCCAGAGCCATTTGGGTTTCACTCCCACTTTCCTGGTTCTACAAACACACCGCGGTCATAGCTGAAAGGACCTCATTCTCTCCGATACATTTAACAGTCTTTCACCTCACAGGCCACACACCAATAAATATGACCAATTTTATAAAAAACAAAAAGACCAAAAACAACACCAAACAGAATTCATCAAACAGGACATGGTGAAACACCAGAACCGCTGAATGACAAAACAGATCCAGCCCCTCCAAAGGACCAACAGGTCCAGTCCCTCCGAAGGACCAAATATAATGAAGCCAGCTGATGGACCAATGAGAGCCAGGCCCTCTGAAGGAACAATGAGAGCCAGTCTGACTGAATGACTAATGAGAGCCAGACACCTGTGAACGACCAATGAGACCCAGGCATAGGCGGACATTTCAGGTCCAGAAAGTAAAAATCCAAACCAGGATTTCATTTCAACCAACCAGTTGAGCATAAAGAGTCACAGTCAGAGAGAACGCAACTGGTTGGTTGAAACGAAATCCTGGTTTGGATTTTTACTTTCTGGACCTGAAATTTCCACCTCTGGACCCAGGCCTACTAAATGACCAATGAGACCCAGGCTCTCCTAAGAACCAGTGCGAGCCAGGCCCTCTGAAGGACCAATGCGAGCCAGGCCCTCTGAAGGACCAATGAGAGCTAGACCCTCTGAAGGACCAATGAGAGCCAGACCCTCTGAAGGACCTTCTACAGGCCACATGTTTGGCAGAAGACACTCCATGTTGAAGGTTGTTCACCAAGTAGCATGACCCCAGATGAAGCTCCTAGCTCCCTTGGTTACCCCATCACCTTTGCTCATCACCAGCCTACCTGAATAGAGCTGCAGTATGCAGACACCATTAACATCTTCAACATTTAGGCAGTCAAAGATATAAAGGGGGGGTAGTGTAGAAGAGACGAAGCACACCTTTCAGGCAGAGAGTAATATGCAGGTGGAGGAGAGGATCTCCTCAGCTTTGCAGAGAGAAACCTCCTGCAGGTAATCTCAAAACTAGCATCAGATATCCTGCAGGTGACGTCAAAGCTAGCATCTGATATCCACATCTTTCAGAGGAACAAATGAAGGGGCCAACAGACCAACACCCTTCATCTGAAGATGGCTCCAAGGTCTCAGCTTCAGGAGGCCACATGGTTCCAAAAATAGGCTTCCTGGGGAGGCTCTGTGGCTCAGTGCATTAGCACACTGTGCCTATGATCAGGAGGTCACCGGTTCAAATCAAAGGGTCAGGAGAGTGATGTCATCACTGGGTCCCTGAGCAAGGCCCTTAACCTCAGTTGCTCCAGGAGCTGTCTACCCTTTCTTTCTTTCTTTCTTTCTTAATATATGTTGCTTTAGATAAAAACATCCACTTTATATATAATTGTCCTGCACACCACAACCCTCATAAGAGCTGATCTCCACAGAAACTCAGATCACCGTGACACTCCCATGCCAGGCGAGGACATGGCACCACGTCTGGCGGCCAGCCTGGCGTCGACACTGTGGGAATTCACACTCGTTAAATGGAAGGATCTGTCATGTGGGTGACGGAGGCCCCCTGTCACTGTAGCGCAGGTCCAGGCACAGCAGATTCATCTCAGCAGCTTTTACACATCCCCGAAGCAGCTCCACATCATGGCAAGACGGCTCGCCCTGGCTGTCACAGAAACCTCCACCACCACTTTGCTACATTCAAACGGGGGGCCGATCAAAGCCGGAACCCCCACCATTTAACATTACATCTGACACCAGCAGCCATCAGAAGCTGAATTCCAGCAATAACACTAACACTCACCCAAACACTAACACTAACACTCATCCGAACACCAGTCACATAATATGAACTGAGCAAATCAGGAGTGCAAATGTGAAGTGCAACTTCCATCCATGGCGCCTCTTCAGTTTCTGTGAGAGTTCACAGGAACGTGGGCTGGGTAGAGCAAGCAGACTGCCCTGAAATCAGAGGTTATCTGCAGCGACATCAGATAGCCAGCTGCATCCACCTGAGGTCCAAACAAATGCCGTACAGGTCTTCGCTTCCTGTCTGTCTGAGCAGGACATGGGCATCCCTTACCCAGAGAAAACACAACGGGTGGGGGGAGAGACAAGGGTCTGGACGAGCATCACAGAGAAGAGGAATAACCTGTGGAATTCCTGAACACAAGAGAGGTCAGGTGACAAACAGCTGGTGGTAGTGGCAGCAGCGGGTGACGAGATGGCAGCAGTGGTCTCGCAAGTGCTGGAGAAGATGAGGGCGACAAACAGAAGCTAAAGGTCAGTCGGGACAGTGTGTGTGATCTCCACCACCTGGAACAGTCCTGCACCATGGACACGCCCTAAAAATGACAACCCTGCCACGGCACTCGACATCCAGACGTTAATCCAGCAATAATAGGCGATACCCCCAAGAAGGTCAGTTTTTCAAATACAATAGATCAGCATTCAGTGCTATTTGGGAAACCCAGTGTTTAGGAGAACAATATTAATACAAATAATGTAAACATTTAATCATTCAGTAACTTAAAGATTCCTCTCAAAGTGCCAGTAAATGCAGAGTAAAACCACCTGCACCCCATCACTTCCGGTCCGGAAAATCCAGACATACGGAGACTTTATTTTTAAACCGCCCCTATCGATACTGCAGCCATCTATCCCAGGATCCAGATGGCAGGGGGGGCCTGGAGCCCATCCGAGGTGAGGCAGCACAGGCCACAAGGCAGGGGACACGCTGGACGGGAATCCAGGCCGTCGCAGGTCACACACACGATACGGGCGATTTAGAGACACCGTTTCGGCTGACTGCATGTCAAGGGAGACCCGCGCGAGTCTGGGGGAGCAAGCAGACGGGCACAGGGCAGGAATAGCGTGCAGCTGTAATATCTCACACGATTTGCATATTATTGCATATGGCCTAAAATGCAAGAAGTTATTTTAAATGTTACAACTTGTTCCTATTATGTACTGTAAATAAACAGAAAAAAGAAAAAGGGTTAGGTTAAACAGAACACTTACTGTACAATAAAAACCCTTATAAGCGCATACTCATTGAGGGAGGTCGCCATGATGATAATTACTGTATTTCAGTAAGAGAGCCCATGATCAGACACAGAGGGGAAATTATGCACTGCTGCTGGTTACAAAAGGCCTGCATTCATCGCGTCCTCTGACATACATTAATTCGACCCACACACACTAAATAACGGCTCATGACAAGGTTTGAGTGCAGCCCAAACTGCCTGTGACATGCTTTTTAAATTCATTATTAAATCTGGCCTACAGATTGATCTTTAGTCTTCCACAGAAATGTATAAACGATGTAACATCTATATCCTACTAATTAGTGGCAGCTGCCCCCCCCCTGCTGTCCCAGGACTGATGAGCATCCAAGGTGGCATAGCCAGGAGCTGCCTGGCTGAGGTACAAGATAGCTTATCACTGAATGCAAGCTCCCTGTTAGGAAGAATGTGCTGTTCAAACCCATCAGGAGTTGGACTTAATCCCATTTTGAAGCTGATGAGTTCCTGTGGGGACAAACTCACTGGTGCGTAACATATGTTTAGGCGGCTTCACTGGACTCGGTCATTTTAGCATTAGTGAGGAAAGGTTTCAACTTTCCAGCACACGATCACCCATAATCCTCAGGTTAGGCTAACATTGAGCTTCTGAATTTCCCTCCAAAACTCTGTCACCAGTAAGATGGCTCACAAGTTCTTGCATGTCGACCATTAACCTCCGCGAATCAGAGAAAAAGCTGCTCCTCACAGAGTCTCCAAAACCACCGGAGCGAGTCCAAAATCAAGCCTCCAAACCCAATTAACCCATGCCTAAACTCCCATCGGCTTTTTGACCAATGTAACGGACCAACATTTTGGTTACACCTTCAAGTAGCTTCCAAAAGCAATGCTGTATGACGTGTCTGCTATCGCCGCCATCCCACCAAGGCCCCATCCGATAAACAGGGACTAAGTAGGGACATTTTTCAGCGGAACAATGGGTGAGAAAGATTAGCTGTGCAGCCAAGACACCTAACTTAATCCTCAAGAAAACATTCATTCCACAGCTGCGGCAATACAGCGAATGCAAGATGTGGGGGAAGGGATTAACCTGAGGAATAAAGCACTCTCACTTTCACAGCAAGGGGGCACAGGTCGGGAGGGGGGGCGCAAAGGTTACAGACACCATAATGAGGGAAGGGGTTTTCATTTAAGAGTGACTGAGGCCCACTGTTTTGGATAAAAGAAAATGTTTCCTCATAGGTGGGTGAGTAATCGCTTCCCCGCTCACCTATGCAAATGTCCCCAGAGGCTGCTTTTAGCAGCTGCTGCTCCATGCAAACAGGTCAAATGCCACAAACGAGAGCCAACAGAGACGTTTTTCGTAGGAACATGGGGATCGGAAGCGGTGCAGAACAGCGGCAGTGCGAGCAGCTCGTCTGGCTAGCAGCTGCCAAAGAGAGCCTGACCATCAGAAGGGGAACACCAATGGGCCACCGAGTTTCCCAGAAGTGCAGAGAGAGCTCCAAGCGGCGCGACACACTCCTGCACGCTCCCCCAGCTCGCATTTCCAGAGAACGAAAGCTGCCAAACTGTGCATCGACGACCAGAAGCAATGCCAGCAAAACGGAAACTTTACAGGAGCGTTTGGCCCCAATCAAACACAACTAGGAGGCAATAAACTCAAACGGCAGCACCAGAAACACACTGCATACGCTGCAATATAATAGGCCTGTCGAGATAATTAAAGGCAAACAACAAGTACATAGCAAAGCAAGAGTTTTTAGATGTATTTAGAATTTAGAGAAAGACTAAAAGGAAAAAGACTGAACTGCGGTCTGAGTATTGGCCAGCAGGTGGCGTGATGATTAACATTTCAGACTCAGACAGGTATAGGGGTGCAGGCAAACTGACCATGTCAATCTGTATAGTGCAGGGTCATGTACAAGGCTGAGGGATGGATAGATGGATGGATGGATGGATGGAATCTCCCCCCCCTCCCCCATTAACTGTGTGAAGCAAGTAATGCAGTCAAATAGCTGTTCTTTTAAAATCATTCTATGGGGTTATACCCAATCTTGGCCAGTGGGCGGCAGTGTCCCGTGTTTACAAGGTGGGCCTGTATCCCCAAAGGCAGCCTGGCTTCCTACGGCTACGTCCAGCATATGGACCATGATGTTCACATCACTCCACTTGCACTATTCATCTACATAGTCACACAATTCATTCACATAGTCCTGAAGGTCCAATAACCAGACAGGTGGATAAGTGTTCAAATTCAGCAGCCCCCTTCTGGCGTGGGGGAGGGGGGGTCAGGTCATCCACGTTTAAGGTGCATGGATCTACGGCCCAGTAACGTAGCGTTCTGGCATCGCAGGGTCCAGTGAAGGGGCAAAACATGCCTGACATTACAAAGCAGGAGCAAGTTCCTCCTGAGAACAGAAGGAGTGTTTGCCTAATGCAACGTGAGAAGGTAAATCAGCAGGACAGCGTGGGGGAGGGAGTGAGAGCGAGCCCCCGGGGCGGCTGCCGGCGCTGGGCGGGTGCGTGAGAAGCCAGCATGCAGACGGCAGGAGAAACAGCCATCGGTCTGCAGCAGAGCTCAGAGGCTGAAGCTGATACGGGAAAGTGCCAGGGGTTTAGGGTGAGGAAGGCTGGGGGAGGGGGGGGAAGCAAAAAACCAAAGCAGGACAGGACTGGGATTAAAAACCAGCCCTGGACTTTAGCCTGTACAGCCCCACCACACATACATGCATATGACGAATTTTGCTGAGGCCTCCTGACCCACAATCCACCCCCTTTGTATGAATCAGCTTCTCATCCGGCTGCCGATTCCACATTCTCACAATAGAAAACAACTTCTGTGAAAAGGAGGACGATGGGACCCCCATGCTTGCATGAATAACATGCCACTTACTAATTACATGGCACTACACTGCACCATACCATATAATAGTACACTACTATACTACACCATACTACACTACACTGCAGCATATAACACTATACTACACCGCACTATACTACACCATACTACACTATACTGCACTACAGTACACTGCACTACCCTACACCATACTACACTACACTACGCCACAGCTGTTCAGCACATATGTGGAGCAACCCTTGAAGTTGTGGCCCATGTCCTTTTCCCTAAACTGCTCAATAATTTACTTGAGCTTTTGAGTTCCCAAAGTCGATGGCATCATACTGGTGAGTGAGTTTCTCTGAAAAACTGTCAGGATGTGCAGAAGCTGTTGATGGCCAAACAGAACATGCGGCCACCATATCCTCCCCGCCTGCCACAGAGCCGAGGGCGTGTGAAGGTGTCGCATTATTCCCGTTCCCAGGTTGGGAAATTCACGCTTGTGGGAAAATGTTCTGAGGGCAGAAGAAAAATAACTGGTTCAGAAAGACAAACAAATAAGATTGCAGAGGATGTGGGTCCAAGCAACTGGAGTAGGGGTGACCAAGACATCTGATTGACTGGTCCCACCTCGTCTAGTTGCTTCTAGTTGCTTCTCCCCTCAGAACATTTTTGTGTAAGTAAAACTCCCATGAGTGAGATTTGCTTTGGGAAAAAAAAATACAAAAAAGCAGCAAAAGGTTGAAGATGACTGTGGAGAAAGCCAAGCCATATTAATGCTTCATTGCTTAGTTACATCCTTTCATGTCACTCTTCATTAAAGCATCGCTTTCTTTTCTTGCTCTTAATACATGAATCTCAATTTCTCTCTCACTCTCTAGGACTGTGAAGGTTGTGAGTTTGAATTCCATGGCCAGCAGAGTAATCATATTGCCACTGGGCCCTTGATCAAAGCCCTTAACCCCAACTGCTCCAACGACCCTGCCCTCTGACCCCAAGCCTTCGTCACTTTGGAAAAAAGCATCTATCCATAAGTACATGCAAATACTGCCATGTCTACTGACCGACTGCATGTGTAAGTGTACAGGGGCAGGGCTAGCCAGCAGTCAAATTCACATTTACGCTGAATGACCTGATACCTGTCCTCTTTATCCAAGAAGCATTTGCATGTGACTGCACTCGTGTTCCTCTCAGTTACTGGACACACCATGCGAGCAGAGCCACTCTGAAATGTCACAGTGTTCCTGTGGCTAATCTACAAGGCGCAGCTCAATAGAAGCGCGGTGTAGATCCCAAAGCAAAGCGCATACAGTCGACATGTCCTAGGCACCAGCCACGTCCACGGTTAGGGCCTTTGGAGATGCACACGCTATTAATGAAGAATGACCACATTAGTTAATGACAGATAGGAGCCTGGCTTTGAAAAAAGAAAAAAAAAAAACTGCTTTAAAAATAGGAGGCTGTCACCTTCATGGGCAAACAATGCAGCGAATGAAGCATGTTTGTCCTCTGAAAATGACAGGAAGCAGGGCACCAACAGCTGGGCTTGTGGGCCTCAGCTACTGGTCACACCCCCAGCTCCCAGAATGCACCTTGTCAGAGATAAAGTTACACTCTGGTGCCTATAGGTATAGGAAACCATCTGTCTGTCTGTGTACACACTGCATACTCTGACAACATATTTTCCAAATGTACTCCATCATTAATATGTCAGATAACGGCAAGAAACCATCTGGGTTACAGTACACATGGAATCCCTTTTAAAATATTAATAAGCAGCACTACGCATTATTTTTCAAATGCGTCCCTGCGGCCGAGATGGAGCTGAAGGTTAACATTAAAACAACATGAGAGAGCAGACGAACACACGCGGACCTCCTTTAGAAAACGACACGGAAACACATCCCAGCTGGATTTCCTCCAAATAGCGACTTAAGAAGGCAAATTGAGGAGTGATAGCCAAACAGGGCCGCGGTTGCCGCGGCAACGCGCGGCCGCATCCTCTGACTCTTATCGCTGCTCCTGACGGGTCTGCTGGCGCAGCAGCAAGTAACAAGCGAGGAGGACAGCGTGTCGATGTCGGCAAAGCAGCTCAGGTAGATGTGAGGAACGTCACAGGCAAAACAGTCATTCACTTTTACTTAGGCATCTAACACACAACAACAACAACGACAACAAAAACAACAAAAACACAACGTACAGGTACATCACAGCAGTCAGGAGCAGAAGGAATTCTTACAAACACCAATATTCCCATCAATGAATATTGGCACAAGGCTGTATGAATTTCAGTGCTGAGTTTCTACATGAAATATGGTAAGATAAACAATAATAGCACCATTGCTAGGTTAACGTGTATTAAAATAATGACAA
The DNA here is from genome assembly GCA_026776725.1 of Gnathonemus echidnorhynchus. NCBI lineage: Eukaryota > Metazoa > Chordata > Actinopteri > Osteoglossiformes > Mormyridae > Gnathonemus > Gnathonemus echidnorhynchus. The sequence continues at coordinate 4,537,496 of JAODJU010000035.1, forward strand.
AGAAACTCATTTAAAATAATGAAATATCTCTCTTACAACTGTTTCGGTTAAGACCAACAGAAGCATGTCAGCTTATTATTTCAGAATACCCCACGCGCTCCCTGAGCTAGGCCCTTAACGCCCCCAAAATGTTCCGGGGGGGTCGGATAAATGGCCTGTGCTCAGACCCCCAGCTTCACTCTCTTCTGTATACATGTGTCTCAAAGGAGAGCATAAGGGGGTAAGAAGCATTTCAATGTACCTGTACTGGAGCGAACTGCAAAACAAAGCAGGGTTTCACGTCGTCATGCACGGTTACGCACCTGTTTCCATAAGAAGACGTCGGCCTCGTTGAGCTTCCATGAGATAGCCACGTGCACGGCTGAGAGCAGCACCCCAGTGATGACAGCGGCTCTCATTCTCACCGGCAGCAGCGTGTAAATGGTGTGGATGAAGAACACGGTCCACCATATCCCCTCCGAGGCACTGCGTGGCTCCACCAGCAAGACTCCGACCACTTGAACCACTAAGACGACCAAGATGACGAGATAGCAGACGATCCACATGTGGTCCTGGTGGAACCCATTCCTGTTACATAATACCATGAGCAGGAGGATGAGGATGATGGTCAGCGAGAAGACCACCACATAAGGCACGCGGGACACTTTTCCAGCGCAGTGAAAGCCCAGCATGACCGCACAAACCAGCACCAGAACGGCCATGAGCATCGTCAGGCTGCTCTGATTGAGCCGGAAAAAGTAGCGCTGATAAAGTCTCTCCAGCTTCTCCGATTGGAACTTCTTGGACCTGAAGACCTGCATGACATTACTGCAGCAGGACACCATGGAGAAGTAGACCTCGGGCACCAGCTCCTCGTCACCTTTGCCCTTGGCTCTCCGGTCCTCCAACCCCAGCTCCACGGAGCGTGGCCTCACCTCCCCGTCCACAAGCTTCGGGGAGGACCTGTTATTGTTCTGGCCCTCCTCCCCGTGCTCCTGCCATGCCGACTTAGACCTGAAGCTGACTCGGCTCACGGTGGTCGTGGGTCGGCCAGGGTCCCGCTCCAGCTCATCCACATCCCTCCATCTGCTGCTGGCCCGGCCCACCTTACGGCTCAGGGTCCGGCTTGGGTATGGGCACCCATTAACCATGGACTCAGACTCAGCCCAAGCTGACCTGTGTTCGGTGCCTTCTCGGGGCCCGGGGGGGGCCACGGCGGGGGGGCTTACGCTGTTCGACCGGGACATGATATGCAATTAAAATGTATCTAATAACAGCGATTAAACTAAATACGAGCGCAGGCGTGAAATCAGCTCCTGACAACTTCCCATCGCTTTACCAGCGTGTATTTACCATCATCTCACAAAAGTACCAGTCAGATAATATCATTTCCTGGGCTTGGCCAGGAATTTGCATACAGTCCATTATTTCCTAGAATAACGACATACTAGAATGTATTACACGTGTCAATTAAATGTTTCCATAAAAGCAACTTAATGAAACAACGCTGTTACATTGAATCACCTTACTTGTTACATTTACTCATCTTAAGCGAAACCAGGGAATAAGCGACATTAATTACACTGCAGCCAGAAAAGCGCTATTAATACATAAAAACAGATTATCAGACACAGGCGGGTTTCTCCCCGATCGCCGGCGGTCTTTCTGATTCAGTCCGCCGTGGTTTTTGATCAGCCTCCCCGGCGCTTCGTGTCCGCGGAGGTGCGGCGGGTCCGAGACCAAGGTACCGGCCTCACGGAGCACCGGGGACGCGCCTCCACGCACCTGCGCGCCCCCGCAGCTCCGGGGGCGGGGGCGGGGGCGATGCCCAGCTAAGGAGACCTTACTGCCACCGGGAGAAGACGGCGCTTCGCGGTGCCGGATCCCGCTACAGACCGGGGGGGTCTGATCACGGCCGCAGAGCCGGCCGCCTGGAGAGCTGTTTATCCATGATGTTTATCCATGTGCGATCACACCTTTAACGGTGACTCCTTCTGCAGCCAAAACGAGAAAGACAATCAGCGACAGTGATCCAAAACCGGAGTCTACAGCGCGATGTGCCGGCCGGCCCACTCCTGAAGCCCGCCCCGGATCGATAGGGCATCGCCTCCTCCGCCGTCGGTGGTCTCAGCGCTCGCCATTCAACCAAGTTTGATTCCAAAATCCCGCCCTCCTCGCTTCTCATTGGATGTGCTCCTTCGCTTGCAAGCTCTCATTGGTTTTGGCGAGTGTCAGTAAAAGTCGCTGTCCGACGCGCTGCACTCCGCTCAGTAGCAGCCCGGGTCGTGGGTCGGTAGCTGGACCAGGCCGATCAGCTGCTCTCAGGTCAAGACCTGCGGACGGCGAACACAGCCGTACTTTTAAATACATAGTTTTGGAACCTTCTAAATACGTGGGACGAACTGGAAGCTATTTCAATGGTTGTGGACGAAAATGTTTTACCTCTTACACTTACGAAGAGAAACCGCAGTGGTGGATCTGTGGTTATTTGTGGTCAAAACATACAGCCCAGCTGTTTGTTCGGCGGTATCATGGTAGCCGGATCATTTTCAGTCAATGCAGGTTATCATGCAATGAAAATGGCTGCATGTATTTCGGTCTCGCAGGTCATTATGTCGGCTGCTTTCCCACATTGAAGCTCTCCTGCCACCTGTTTGATTGAAACTAGGGGAGGGGACAAGCCACGTTAAACGAGTACTCCTAGGGGACTTACACCTACCAACAGATTTGGGATTTCAGGTCAATTGATTTTATGTAAACAATTCGCATTCAACAAACAAGCCGATTGTTTTACTACGTTATTTTGAGATAATTAATCAAGGTACAATTAAGATCTTATATTGCGAGCGCAATTTCAATGTTTATATGTTGTAAATGGGATGCCCTTAGTTTCTGTTGCGTGAGATATTCTCACCCTTCTGCTTAAATGTCCTTTTTGCCGCCAACACTTTTAATGAATGATCAACAGGCTTCAAGACTGTACATATTGTGTTGATTATTTGGCCATGGTTTTTATAAACGTTGATTAAATTCCTTTTTAAATGTCTCCATTTAGTTTTGTTAATTGCTTTCCAGAGTTTTCCATGAACACACGGTAAAATTCAGCTATACTGTACCTTGTGTAATCTCGTCGCTGACATTTTCAAAACTCTAAAAAAGACACTATGGCAAATACGGATTATTTACTCAAATTGTCTCTGATAGACCCCACCCGTTAGACCCAGTCCTTTTAGAGTTAAAAATAAATTTAACACAAAAGGCAAGTTGTCTATGCCTGGCTCTAAACAAGTAGCACTACATTATACCCGCTAAACATGATTCACAAGATGAAAAGTCAAGGCTGCTGAAAACACTTAAGCCATTGTCTGTGTCTAATTTCAGACTAAAAACATCACAAATAGATTTCAGTTGGTTCTCTGTGAAATTTTGTCACTGTGTGTGTCACTGGTATTTTTTTAACGTTTGAGGAACTATACATCAAACAGGAGCAGTGGTGAAGCCAGTTAGACACTGTGTCTATGCTTAGTGCTTCAGCGGTACATACGGGCCCATGCCACTAATACGGGCGCGCTGGTTATTACCGTGGAAATCAATACACTGCATCAGGACAATTTCTGTGTCAATATCACAAGGTTTTGCTTCTTCATAGCGTATGGTTTTTGCAATAATATTTTCCTGATGGCTTAATGAGATCACAAAGTTTTACCTGTTCAATATGTCTTTTTTTCATTTGACTTGGTTGGTAAAGGATATTCTAAGCACTACTGCTAATCCTACTCATCAGATGAGTTATTTTTGCATTTTGTGGACAAGAACCACGCCAAGCAGAAGACTAACGCGCGACAGAGAGCACTGCTGCCATCGTGTGACCATGACTGGAATTTGCATTTAGAACCCAGCACCCCGTTCTCCCGTGTGTACAATTTTACTCTATGTACTTCCCTTCATTACTCATTTTTTACTTCAGTTTTACTTCACTTGATCTGTAGGAGGACACAGACATGAAGAATCCAGTACTAATCAATGGATTATCAACTGAGCAGACACAGGTCAGCTTGATGATGCACATTGCACCTGTTGGTGTGTTAATTTCCCTTCCAGTGACTGAGTCACACGTCACCTTTTCACAGGCAAACACATGTACAGTATTTATACCACTCTTCACAAACAGTAGTCATAAAAGATTAAAAATAGTCAGTAGTTTTGAGAAAAAAAAAACTGCATCATTTCATGTGCTATATTGTGCTGTTTATATCACTTATTTGGTTTATTTTACCACATACAAAAAAAAAATGCATATCATATTAGCAATGGATGAATGTAACTGAGATAGTTCAATTGTGGTAATTCTATGGTCCATTATCAATTGCTGGATTCTCCACACTCAGCCAGTCAGGACTGTCCTTATTAGTATGCAAGTCGTGAGCATCTGTGGGTTATCAGCATTAGCTTACACCAATCACAGCCAATGAGGACTCGGTACAAATCAGCCCATAGGTTTCAGGCCAAAGTCCTGGCAGGCTGAACAAGTCTCACCTTTGGCACTGCAGCATGAAGGGAGTTTCCAGGCTGGATCCGGATACCGAATGTGACCAAGAACAGGGCAGAAATAAGAATAATATGAAAAAGCACTTTTATTCCCATGTTCAGCGTTTATTGGAAATATATATATTGGTTGTATTACTTGATATATTATACAAAGTATAGTCACATGTTCTTGAGGAAATGGTCCCATGCAAAACTGGACTGAAAAGCCCAATATTGTTTTACATTCAGGTTTTCCAGCTAATGTCACACAGGGAAGCAGAGGGCAGAAGGGTCTGTTTCAGTCTGCATGCAGCATTACATGGCACTGCACTGGCGTTTTTGTAAATGCATTCCTGTTTTGGTCACAATCCATGCCCATGCTGATCGTCGGGTATGCATGGCGGTCTCTGAGAGAAGAGCGGGGGGGGGGGCACGTGGGTGGCAGCGTTATGCACTGAGAAATCACCATCTTTCAAACTGCAGAACTGGGACGTGGCTGAGAAAGGACACCAGCAGTAGTAGAGGGAAGTTTTTTTTTTTTAAGTCAAAAAGGAGCCACATTATCAGGATTACAAACAAGAAGCTCATTCCAGAAAGGTAAAAATCATAAAAAGACTTTGTAAAAGCTCATATGAAAGGATTATTTAACAGCTTGCAGGATGTCGGAATAATCAAGATGGTAAATTACTTTTGATACATAGATTTAGTGCACTGGCCACAGGACGGCACAGCAAAGGCAGACGGACGCAGCCGGTTCTGCTTGAGCGACACCCCTAGACGGCTACACCCACTGAGGATGACCCGGGCCCCGTCAAAAGTCAGCAGCAGAACGCAACTCTGAGTTTATCAATGGGTACGCCAAGGAAATGACATTCCAGACATGTCTAGTGTTTGAAAAGAATAGTTGACAAGATTAAGAATCAGTTACATTAATTTAAAAATGAATCAAATTCTTCACACAGATTTTCTGTATGCATGGTAAAATTCTATGACTTCTACATGTCAGACATAACTGACCAAACCAACTATGAAACTGACATTATCCAACCAGTACGCACACCATTACTGACATTCCAACTACAAACAAAACAAAACAATGCAACTATGCACAAAATAATTCACATGCCTACAGCAGTCATGTTATTCAGCATCTAATTTGAAGGGGATCTTTACCCATATAATGGTTTGGAGTTTTTTTTTTTTTGTTTTTTTTTTTTTTTTTTTTTAGGAGAATGAAAAAACAAGTGGAAGCCCAATGGGATTCAGAGGGAATGACACGTGCAGGTCACAGTTTCAATGGATTCATTTACTGCCCATGAGCAATTCGGGTTCAGTTTTTATTTTTAACACAGTATGTAGAACAGAGGAATGTTGCTTTTAATCAGGTGTCCTGAGAGCAGTTAACTCAATCAACTCATCACCCAGAGAGTCAAAATGACCGTTGGTGTCATTGGTTTAATATTCTACACAGTTAGCATTAGGACACCAGGGTGTCTGCATTCACTTTTTGGAAAATGCACGTTTATGATAAATTTACTACAAACACATTGACTATTTGGAAAATTTATGTAGTAAAATCGGTGATCACTTGGGTGAGGAGGCTGGCTCTCCTTGGTGAGAAGGCCTTTTTATTGGCCGGGCCGACGTTCACCAGCTTGTCCTCCTTCACTGGACTGGGCCATTCTGGGTGGGCTACTCTTCCTTGCTGGACCCCTCTGTGTGGCCCAGCACCTTCTTTCTCTGCCGCAGCATGTGGAAATAGAGCTGAGGGAAAACTGGGAGGGAAACGGGGGCTGTTACAGCACGAGCATCCATCTCAGAGGGACCCAGCACAGCACAGTCTAGTACATTTTTAGGTAGGGAAATGTCACATCAGCTAAAAGCCACCGTCCTGGATGTCCCCTGTGTCACTCCTACATGCATGTTAATGAATCGAACCCGTTGTCTTCCTTCCATATTCATATTGTGCTCGGTGCAAAACTGTAGTAAACAGGAAACTATCTGTGTGAGTTGCATGCATTACAACGGCGCCAAAAGCTCAGAAAGGCCTTCAGGTAGATTTCACCAACTTACTGGGAATGTAGGAGATCATGGTGAGGATGAGGAAGGTGTAGTAGTCAAAGGAGAAGTTGTACTTGTTTGGCAGAGTGACGGAATAGAGGCCAGTCTTCTGGACGAAGGGCAGGGCAGCGTAAATGGTCAACAGCTCCCCCGCCACCCCCATGGGGTACAGCACAATGAAGAGGGTGTACCTGGGCACGGGCACACACATACGCAACTCCTCAGTAACACGAAACACGGCTGCAGTGCATGCACCGGCACACACATACGCAACTCCTCAGTAACACGAAACACGACTGCAGTGCATGCACTGGCACACACATACGCAACCCCTCAGTAACACGAAACACGACTGCAGTGCATGCACCGGCACACACATACGCAACTCCTCAGTAACGCGAAACACGACTGCAGTGCATGCACCGGCACACCTAAGTTAGCAGACAACAGAGGCATCAGGGACCCATGTTCAGTAATGGTGTCGTATTCAACATTTCTCGCTCTGGGGAAAACTGTACGCCTCCATTGCAGAAATGAGCTTTATGCAGGTTCAGAGCCAGAGCCCTCAACAGTAAATCATTCATGGCCCCTCAAAATTGAATGAATGGGCACTGAAGAGGCTTGAGTATCTTTTAACCCCTATCAAAGTCTTCAGTATATGCGCATATATCATTTACACTGTACTGTGGATGTGTTCAAAACAATGTCCCAGAATGTGAGCCTATAGCAGCTCTGAGAGCAGCATGCTGGTCGCTGGGGATACGCTGGGCATCCTGGTCAGAAGGCAGGAGGAAACCCTCTGCAGATAAATGTACGATTTGTCACAACGAACCATGGGAAAGTCCAGCTTTCTGAGACCCAGTTTTTGGTTGTGATTTTGGAGACACTAATCAGCAGGGATTGAAATACAGCTTTGTAAAAGCTGCTTAGTGCAGGGATTTTCCCCTTTATGTCACAGATGTAGGAATAATATTTCATAAATCACCACATTGCAATATTTAGGTGACCTATGGCTATGAATATAAAATTTCATCACCACTAGAATATGGTTTCCTTTGTACTTCATTCTCACCAAACCAAATTTTCCCTCAACAGTGCAAAAGCCACAGAAAGTCATGCAATTCTCCATGCTAAACTGGAGCTACATCTTTAACCAATGACTACAGGTAACACTGGATGGAACCAGTGAGTATAAATCAGACACATTCCCTCCAACAGCGCATGCAGACAACTCCTATAATGTCCTCAGTTAAGTCTGTTTCCCAATGAACGCGACAAAAGAAAAAGGAAAAAAAAAACACATGAACCTGCAAAATATTTGGATGCGAATTTGACGGATTGAAAACTTTCACACTGAGAAACATTCGCATACCAAAAAAAAAACCTGTCACTAGCAGTATTGCCGATTTTAGATTTTTTCTGTTTCTTTTAAAAAGAAAAAGGCTACGATACATGCAATTCTAAAAAAAAGCAGACACTTTAAAATGAGCATTTCGGCATGTACTTCAGGATAGATTTAATATTGAAAACATGGAAGCAATTTCTATTATCAGTTAATATCAGTTTTTTTACCTTGTAATTTAAATGTTTATATTATTAAAAGAAGCAGGATATGAACTACTATTGGACAGGGGCACCCCTAAGTGGGGGGGATGGGAAAGTAGCCCAGACATTATTGGAAAAAAGGAAAGGTCGACCCCCCCACAACCCCCCCAATCAGCATTTTTAAAATTTATCGTCTGGCACTGAAGATCAGGATCTGGGATACCAGCCTTGGATCTAATCTAAATCAGATCCAAAAGAAAAATCAGTGGCATTTTTCCATCACTACATGCTACTGTTGTTAACCTTTCATTTGGTTTTCTTCCCATTCAAAAAAAAGAAAACAAATCAAGTAAAAACTGAAATCGAGCCATCTCCAAATAATAAAAAAATTAAAAAAAAGACTGATCTTGACAATGCGACCATGTATGAAAGCCTTAGAAATACAGAAATATGTTTCAGAATGGACTGTGTGAAAAGGCCTTAACAGTGAACATGTGCCATCTGTTAAAATGTAAATCCATGCTTAATTATATTTAACCTTACAGATGCTCACATACAGTACGAGAGAGTGGGCAGTGTTTTAAGGAGCAGTGGAGTGAGTGCCTCATCATTCGCTACCCAGGAAGGAGGCCAGAACACATCCCACAGGTCCCTGGCTACCAAGCCACTTGTTGCTATGGCATCACCACAAGCTCCATATCAGGTTACGTGAGGTTACATCAGGACGTACACCTCTGCTGAAGCTCTAACGAAGCTATTCAGAGATCCATACGACAAAACTAGCCGGGACACCCCCCCCCCCCACCTGCTTGGTGAATTTTAAATTGGCAAGATTTCAAAATGCTGGAATAGTGCCACTTAAAAAAATACCGTATACTTAGGCATGATGTCTGGACAGCATGAAAAATGAGATATGTAGGTACCTGCGACCCACCTCATACAGCTGCTCACCGTAATTACTACAAAAAAACAACAACGATTCTTCCTCTCTTTTCGTCGTCGACGGCTCATCTGTGAAAGTCCACACTGCCACCTACTGAAAATACCTAATCAATCATCTTGCACTTGCAGTCGATGCACATGGATGTGCTAAGTTTCCGCTAGACATAAAAATCTGTGCTACACGCAGACCGACCGCAGTCTTCCGCAGCCAACCTCTGATGACGAAATTTACGTGAAGCCCCTCGTCCGCAACCGAAGGCGCACACAGAAAAGTGAAGTATGAGTTGCCCTAGACAGAGTCCTATTGAACATATTTGGGTCTAAGTTCACAGATATAACCCTTGACTTCCAGTGCGTTGCTACAACGGTTGTGCCAACAAGAGTTGTAAACTGTGCTGACTCATTTCCATCCATCCATCCATTTTCCAAGCCGCTTATCCTACTGGGTCGCGGGGGGTCCGGAGCCTATCCCGGAACTGACTCATTTCCATTACACTTTTTTTTTTTTTTTTTACACATATAACACACATGATCAACAGAGTTTTAAACATCATCACTCTGCACGGACTTTATTATGTACAGCAACTTGGATCCCCATAGCGACCATGCAGCTTGCCATCTGCCGCGCAGGGATCGCAGGAAGAAGCGCATAGAGGATGCAGGGCTGCCATTCTTCACAGGCCCCGCAAACGGCGCATCAACACACCGCCACTGATGGTAGCATGTTACTGGCAGATGTTCAGTCATTAGACAAGAAGGACAAACTAATGGTGAGGATCACAGCTCAGAGTGATATCAGGAACTGCTGCGTTGCTGCTTTCATGAGAAGTGGCTGGATGCAACTGTACCAAATGCGGGCGTATATTCTGCTGGGATTCAGTCTATCACCAGGCCAGAGCACTGGACTTTAGTAAGCATAGGGCTGGTGGAGTATACTTTATGGAAAACACTATTAGGAAAACGATGTTACAGCTGTGGTTAGACACTGCTCCCTGCACACTGAACTAGTAACTACAGTGCCAGTCAGGTCTGGGAACGCTAAGCCACCTACAAAGGAGAGTGATAGAGTGTCACATCACATGACCTGTCCACTTGGCCTAAACCCAGTAGAGATGGTTTTGGAGAGTTTGATCAGAATGAAGGAAAAGCAGCCAATGAGGGCTGAACATATATGTGGGACCTTCAGGACAGCTGGAAAAGCATCACAGGAGGCCACCTTAAGCTGGTGTAGAGGAGAAAGCAGGGTCAGCCAGTGCCGGGAGCAGCAACTGGGGACGAGTGCATCGTCGGCGTCTATTTCAGTTTATATCTCGCTTAAATCTTTATGTAGAATCATGAAAAAAAACGCTGACTAAATCCATAATCTGTCTTTTCAAAACGTCTATTGTCGGAAGCATTAAAGTTTTTAAAATTAGGTTAAAATCAGCAAAAAAAAGTAAACCATGTCACCTTTCTTTGTTTTACCTGCATCGGGGGCGTGTAGTACCGCCCTCACCTTGAAGATCGCTATTCGCATTCTAAATAGCCGCATTAGCGCGTATTCAAGTCGCATTCGCATGGTAATTTGATGAACAACGCAATGGGGAAACGCGATCCAGATACAGCCCCATCAGCACCATAAAAGGGGGGGGATATGGCCAGGTGTGAATGGCTCATGCATACACATACATATGAGAGCTCCTACGTGTTCAATGGAAGGAGCCAGAAATAGTGACATGAGTTCGGTTTTTCTTATTTATTTATCCAACTGAATGTTGCAACTGCACCATTTAGTCATCTTCATGTACCCAAGACTTTGCTGATCAGATATCTGGGATCAAAACAAACTGCCAGCATTGCTTACTATGTACTTTTATAATGTTTCTGCAAGTGTTCCAAACTGCATTTTGCAATGCCTATACTTTTGAAGTCAGATTACAAACTTAACATAAATCTGACATATTTACAATATACATTAAAATTGAGTGTGATGCCAAGACAAATAAATAAGAAATAATTTGCCATGAATTAAGTTTATGATATTGAATGAAATGTGTGACCATGCCCCAGTCAGTGAAAGTGTCTTCCCTACCCCAAGACTACAGAGGGTTAAGGGCCTTCCTCACTCTGCTGAACATGGGATTTGAAATGACAACCTTCTGAATCGCAAAACACAGAGCTGCCCCGCCAATTAATTTTTAATACTCTTTTGCCAATGCATAAGTCCATATACATGTTATAGTTTTGATGTCTTTATTCTAAAATGCAAAAAAAAAAAAAAAGTACAAATAAACCTTTCTATGGGTGGATGTGTCCAAACTTTTGACTAGTACTGTATAAGCCTGCCTTGAGAATACAGCTGAGTCATCCTCATAGCCGTCCACATTCCACCTGAGGTAGATAAATTTTACACATTGGACAAACTGTATGGGGCTATTAAACTGGAGAATTCATACCCACATGCTGCCTTAACTGTTGTGGGGAACCTCTACAGAACAAGCATGATGGAAATTTGGCTCAAATTTTATCAACAAAGTTCCCATCCATGGTAATCAGACACTGTAAAGGACAGTTACAGTCACCTCACCCACCAAGCCTTTGGGAAAGCTGCTTAAACGGGATAAAACTTATCAGGGCAGTTCAGCAATGTAATGTAGATTCTATCAGCAGACTCCAGGATTGCTTACAATCAGACTGACACGTATTACAGGATGCAGCCGATGGTCTCATGAACAAATACACAGACGCTGTCATACACCTGTAAAATTGTGGAGGATGTGGTTCCAAAAATCAAAGTTCAATCATTTGCATATCAGAAGCCCTGAGTAAACTGTGCTGTTCATGCCTAATCGAGGGCGCAGATGAGCGTCTAAAAGTCTGGAGACCCAGAAGCGTATAGGAAAGTCAAATATGACCTTCAGCAGACTATCGAGGTGGCCAAATGAAAATGCAGGAAGGAGGTAGGGTCCAATTACCATGACTGCGACCTCAGGCAAATGTGGTACAGTTTACAGTCAATAACGGATTATGAAAGAAGGGAAATCGAAATGGAAGGGAATTACGCCTCAAGAGTCAAACACCTTTCTAATGTCGCTTCGAGGAAAGCAACTTCACTGTGACCCAGGTCAGTTCCTCACACATCATAACAGAGTCTGAGATGAGAAGAACCTTCAAAAGTCAGAAAAAGTAAAGCACTGGGCCCAAACGGCAAACACAGCCATCCAGAGCGACTGCACCATCTAGCCAGTGGGGGGCTTCACTGATCTTCTCACGCCCTCCCTAAGCTGGTCCACGATGCCCACTTGTTACAAGAAGTCCACCATTATACCCGTGTCCAACTACCGTCCTATGGCACTGACATCTGTGGTCATGAAGCGCCTTGAACGTTTAGTCATATCACACATCTGCTCTTCTCTTTCTGCAACCTTGGACCCACTGACCCAATGATGCCATTGCTATGACAATAAATACTGCTCCAATACACTTCTTCAGGACCAACACATACATGAGGATACTCTTATAGATCAGTTCAGCATTCGACTCAATCATTCTTGCCCAGCTCACCTGTAAACTACAGACTCTAGGGACTCCATCTGGATATTGGACAAATATCTCTCAGGTAGAGTTAGTGACTGCACCACATCTACAAGATTCCTGAGCACTAGTGCACCACAGGGGTGTGTCCTCAGCCCCCTCTTTTACTCCATGGCCACACACTGCTAAGCATGCCTCTGAAGTTACTGCTACATCTGCTGATAAACATCCTGGGCCTCATCACCAACGGCAATGAGAGAGCAAACTTGTGCCTTATCACAGGGGTACCAGGAAAACAATCTCTGCCTCAACACCAGCCAAACAAAGGAGATGATTGTGGACTTTAGAAAGTTGCAAGGAGGGTTGCACGTCCCTATATACATTGATAAAGCTGAAGTAGAAAGGATTTTAAGCTCCTCAGTACACACATCACCGATGCCCTACCCAGGTCCAATGTAGTAGCCAAATATGCACTCCAGATGCATTTTTGGCATAAACTGAACTACAACATGCCTCCTCACCAGTTTCTACAAATGCATCACAGAGAGCATCCTCACGGTCTGGAATGGCAGTTGCACCATGCAAAACCGCAAGGTCCTGCAGAGGTTTGTGAGGACTGCAGAGCAGAACATAGGCTCCAAACTCCCAGCCCTGCAGGACATCCAGCACACACGCTGCGTGAGAAAAGCCCACAGAATCACGGACTGTTCCCGCCCAGCACACAGGACGTTCTGCAAGCTTCCATCTGGTCGGTGGCACCGCAGCATTGGGTCACAGACTAAAAGGCTTAAAAACAGATTTGCACAGGCCATCGGACTGATAAATTTCATGTAGCCAGGTTACATGAACGGCTGCTGCTCAAATATGTGTTATTTAATTCTTTTTTTGTTTGTACACTGCATATTACATCTACTGTCCATTGAACATCTGTCTGTTGTCAAGTACTCACTGACTTTGCAATTTGTTTGTTGATTGTTGGGGATGGGGGCACTTCAGACATTTCATTTTTATTTTAAATTTTGTGTATGTCTATATTTGAGCCATGCTCAAACAACCCTTCTCATAAGCATTGCAGTGATTAGCTGAATCTGTTCATAATGCACATGACAAATAAAAGACTTGAACAATGCAAGATGTTGGGAGCAGGACCAATGACTGCCTCACCTCGCCCACTTAATGAGATAGGGCAGATGGTTGAGAAGGCTGAAGGTGTAGAAGGAGTAGCGGATGATCTCCGTTATGGTCCAGGCCACAACAAACAGCAGCACGCTGTCTTCGTTCTGAACCTGGCAGAGGGAAGCAGCAGGAGAGGGAGAGCTCAAGCTGAGAGTCAGGAAGCCCAGAACAGGTTAGCGGAGACCATGCACTGCAGGCAGCGACCGCTACACTCCACACGCAGCATGGAAGGACATGACCTCTGTGGCCGATGCAAAAAAAAAAAAAAAGCAACACCGTCACTGCACCAACTGCATCAGCAGGCAGAAATGTTAACGGGAATACGGCGAGTCAGATGGTCAGTTAGGCCACGCCCATGAACACATTATTCAGTGCACGCTCTCAGATACCCGCGGAAAACTTACAGATGGCGGACTTCAGCGAATTGTCCTGTTTGGGATGAATGAACAGAACCTCATTCGTCGCGATACCGCAGTCCAGGGGCACAGATTTCTCCCCCAGCATACTGACGACTTCAGATGATGGGAAGACTGACACTGACTCTCACGACTTCTAAGAAGATGGAGATCATTCAGAAGGTGGGCAGGACGTACCTCCCTCACGCTGTGTGTCACCGCCCAGGTGAGGAACACTCTAGACATCACCTGGAAGCCCGTCAGGACCACGGAGGAGGGAACGATTCCTGTGCAGAGGAAGTACAGATGTGAGAAGGAAGCAGCAAGTAGGACAGGGCCAGGTACTCAGATAGCGGGGGACATGCTGACAGGCATTGATGTTAATTTCTCACCTTTATTAGACTGACAACATGGCAATTAATACAATAAATAAATATGAACAAGAATGTACTGGCTATAACAAGAATGCCTTATTCCGTTATATGGCTCTGGGAAAAATTAAGAGACCACTCTATATGTTATAAAAATCTGCATTTTTAAATCCTGCTTTAATCCTGGTTCTGCTGGCAGAAGGCTACACTGCAATGCAGGCTGCTTCCAGGTTCAAAGTTTTTAAGACAGCAGTACAGAAGAACAAGGTGAAGCAGGAGACACTGGCGATAACCAAAAACCAGCCAGGTAGACGGCAGAAGCCACTTTCTAATGCCAGAGATGACCATCAATTTATCCAGCAATGCCTCATAAATCGGAGGATGGCCTCAAGTGACCTTCAAAAAGAATGGCAGACATTAAGAGGTGTGAAGTGCACTGCTAGGACATTTCATAACAGGCTCCTGGAAGCAGGACTGAAGACCCATAAAGCAAGGAAGCAGCCCTTTATCAATAAGAAGCTGAATTGAGCCAGGCTGGAGTTTGCAAAAAATGTATATTTTATACAGGTGCACAGTCATGAAATGAGTAACACTGAAAATTCTGCCGTGGTCTCAATTTTTTCAAGAGCTGTATTTAATTGCACCTAATCAACCCTCGTGTTATTATAATAATAATATCAGGACTGTGCCGTCTATGAAAGCCGAGGTCACAAGGAGGAGGGGGCACTATGGAGGGGATGGAACATACTTATTTTTTTAATAAATCTTGGTCTCTGGCTTCCTTCATGTTGTAGTTATGTTGAGTCAAACTTGGTTCACAGAGAACAGAATAAAAAGAGCCTAACTGGGTTAATGGTTATAGAGATTTGCATTTACTCCAGTTCCTGCTCTTTAAAGCTGCTACACTTAAGCGTGACATTATTACTACTGAAAGAGATAAAATCATTGTAGTATAATAAAAATAATGAGGGGAAGAAAATGGAGCAGCGAGTTGCTTTTTCAAGCCAGCTGAACTACATCCTGCAGAGCAGTTTCCAGTGCTGGGACCCGCGAGTGCTGGGAGCAGGGCAGCAGTACAGCTCAGTTCCCATTACGCATTTTCTGGGTCCCTTTGGGTTAAATCATCCACTTTCAAACCGTCACTCCTCCTGTCAGTATCTATCTGCCTGGCTTGCTGATAACATCTGACGTGATCAGCAGGCAACAGTGACCTCCAGTGAGCTGGCAGGATATGGAGGGTCCCTGCCCTGTCTTGGCTTCAAACTGCTAATGACGAAAGTGTGGATTGTGAAACACACACGATGAAGACATCCGTCCGATCACACCAGGGCAAACAGTGTTAGAACGGTACTAGTACCCTAAGCCTGAACGACTGAAGAGCTGGCTAAGAGTGGCTTTTTTGTTAAAATACGAGGACAACTTACCCACACCGCAATGTAATATCTGGTGGGGATAAAAAGCCAAATACACTTATGTTAGAAAATTTTTAAAGTGTAACGACACACAGTCTTAAGCATAAAAAAGTGAACAGCCTAAGTAAACAGCAGAAACACATTTAGACTGAATCCAAAGGTTAACACCAGCTGCCAAAACAACTCTGCATACTTGACTAGCTACATTTCCTTACAGCATTGTACGGGTTGTCTTTAAAACTGAATAGTTAATTCCCAAGGCAGCTGAAATCACTGATGGAAACAGTGAACACCATGCAGACACTGCACAGCAGCACTGTCCAAGAGTACCCATATTAGCAGCTGGGTCATGTGTGCGCAGACATGCACACGCAAAGCCAGTCAGAGCTCAGATACCAGATGTCACCTCTGACTCTGCCAGGTCAAAAACCTCACTTGCGCCCCCTTACACTCACCTCCAGGATTGCACCAGTTTGAAAGAACTTCAGCGGCTTCTCTATGGAGTAGTATAAGCCATGGTAGCTGCCTTTAGCCAAATATGCCCGCACCAGGCCCACTGCGATGACAAGCCACCTGAAATGGAGAATCCAGAATCAAAATCACCTGCAGATCTTATTCACAAACACCACTATCAATACAGGAAATGTTCTTCATTACGGTTCAGTACCATTGCAAATACAAGGCTGTAGAATTTTAATCAGTGATGTATAATTTTTGTATTAAACATAGGAAGTGTGAATACTAGATTTGATTCAAATAAAGCGGTACAGCAAGTAATAGAATGCATTTTCCTTATGCATTATAATCCTTTCTATGCAGAAAGATCTAGAAACCTCATTTACTATATTCTGTACTGTAGCCAAGAATCACTCTAAGTACACTTCTGCATGACTTACCGTGAAATTGCATTAGTGAAAACTAACGAAATTATTCTGTATACAAGAATCTTAATCCCAGTTTAAGACAGGCATTTATACTTCATAAATGCAGACCTGCATAACAGGTAGTAAAGCTAAACAAGCCCAACTTCCCCCTGCTCCTGTGTTTGCGAAATATACTGAAATTTGAAATTAAACTAAAAGGTAGTGAACAGGGAAGCGGCTTTTCGGTCTCCTCTTAGTACCGTGTGAGCCTTACGACTAACCATAACCCCGAGCCTAACTAGCTGCGCAGGTACTCATAATCCGGAGCCTATAGCTAGCATGCGATTGGGGCACGTCGACCTGATCGAGCTCTAACTGACGATAAACAAAGAAAAAGCCCGCTGCAGAATATAAACCTGTCTTTACGGCGACGAACGGATGTAACGCAGGGCAGCGGGTTCCCGACGTGTGGCCGAATGAAGAGCACTGAGCGCCCGTCCGTACGCTGCCCCTCAGCCCGCCGGGGATTCCGGACGGACCGGTCGGTTATCATTTATGCAGGAGTGCGGGCTGCAACGCCGCTCCGTATCACAGGGCCAACAAACTAATCTAAACCTGCACTACAGCTAACATGCAGCGGCTAGAAGGGGGAAAACACGAGTGAGACGTTCACACGCACAAATACACACACATGCATAGATATACACATATATGTAAACGCCTGCATGAACGCGAGAGAAGCATGACAGCCGACAGGCGAGGCGGCTCGCGACAGTCCGCGCGCTCTCCGTGCCTGCACATCGCCATAAAGTCCATTTACATACCCGGCGGTCATAACCACATTATAAATGACCAAGTAGACCGTGGCCAGCGCCCCGGGCCCCTTCCTCCGCCGCTGGCTCACGTCGTTGTGCACTGTTTTGCCGCTTCCCAGGGAGTGCGCTGCCATGACTGAAGCCGCCGGCTGTCGCTCCCCTCCCGGACTCTCCGCCGGCCTCCGAGAGGGCGAACAGCGACATCTGTAGAGCTCGGCGGCCACACCTCTAACGGAAGAGGGCGTAAGCTGGCTGGCTGGCTGGCGGACGGGGAACGCCGGGGTGCGGTGGCGGTTGTGCAGAAAGGGTTAAAATGCCACCGCCCGAACCGTGACTCGGTAAAGCTAACTAGTTATCTGTCCAATAAAGCAGAAGAACTTACTAACCCATACCCGATAATATCAAAGCACAGTGACAGTGAACACAGCTGAGGAAACATACGGAGGCATGTTTCGCTGATTTTGAAATTATAATGAAAGTATTATATTTAACTTAAATTCAAAGCAAAAGGTATGAAACACACAGCTCACAGCAAATGCAAAATTAGTAAAGTACAATTCTGACATTTCATCTAACGCCTTGAAATTCTGCAGTTCAGCACCTCTCCTGCAGATGGCAGTCTCACGGCAGCAGTGAGTTTTAAAGGACCCGAAAGGTGTCCGAAATTATGCCTTTTAGTATAAAATAAACGTCGTTTTCAAAAAATACTAATTAGTCTGTGGAAAGGACAGTCTCATTATATACTGCCACAATTAACAAGGTGACTGAAATTATATTTGCCTAATAAAATGCATTTCAGGCACCTTATTGGCATGCTAAATTTACGGAAGAGCAACTGGTGAAACTGGACATAGTTGGATGGATGAGGAAGGGATATTTTTAAATACCGAATATTTTTTTGCATTATTTTAGACGTGACACTGTTTTCTTCATAAAGGGTTTCGATATGCCGTTGTTCGCCCAAAATCCGTTTGACCAAGATGTGGGTAAGTCAGACAACACAACACTGTTTATGTGTTGACCCAGATATTCATAGGAAGTGGCTAACGCTAGCTAGCGTCTTCGGAAGGTTTCCTTTTCCATAGCTAGCTGCCTTGTTTTTCACGGTCTTTAGCCAGCGTCACTGTAACGTTTACACTCGCTTCCATTAAAAATCAGAAGGACAGTATAGCTTGCGATCTGTAATCGAAGAAATATACAGATAAACAAGTGACATTTTTTTATATTTACCTCTGCTCGTACAGTTATAGTTAACATATAGCTAGCATAGTAGTAATCTATAAAGGATTATGCTCTGTCATCATTGTACTAACCCACCCATGTGTGGAGCAGTAGTCGTATAACTAGTTAGGTGACTCAATGTGCAATATTTTACAAATTACAAAGCGTATAACTCGCTACGCTAACTACGTTAATAACACTAAGGTCAAAGAATTAACTCGAATAAACCAGACAGCTAAACACACGAACTGTTTAGTATGACTATGTTTTTGAATTAGTGATTTCCGACCTTTTCAATTTTTCAAATATATAGTTTTTTTTTTCTTATGGCTTGCAATTGTATTCTTATTTTCTGTAATCAGCTAGAAATTGGACGACGTAACAGAATAATACAATAATACAGGAAATTGAAGTTAAATAGCATCATAATAATAACGGATAAACATTTCAATTTGAAATGATAGTTACAGGTGTCAGGTGTCTATACTTGAAATTGATCATGCCCATTTTAACCATGCACATAAATAAAGTTTAAACTTTAAAATAAATTCAGAAATTTAGAACCCCATTATATTGTCTAATTTTGTTGGGTAACATTTAAAAATAATCAGAGTATGGCTTCTTATGTAAGAATTATTATTGTAGATTATTCTTTTGTGTAATTCCCTACTGGACTATATATTGAAGGACTTTTCAACTAGAATGCTAAGAACCAGTTAATGATTTGTGTATCACCTACATTTCAAGAAGATTCATTCTGCTTCAATGGATGTAAATAATATTTTTAAAGATGTTAACACACAAACATTTAAAACATTTAAAAATGTTATGTCACCTGTAGACTATCAAAGTATACACTAAGTAGCCAGTTCATTCATATGGGTATGACATGTCGTCTAGATGATTTTGAAAGTGGTATGAATGTTGGTGCCAGACATGGAGGTTCCAGCATCTCAGAGACAACCACCCTCCTGGGATTTTGATGCACTACAGAGTCTAGAGTTCAAAGGCAGCAAACAAAAGATCAAGTGTTTTTTTTTTCTCTGACAGTACTGATAATGAGAGGTCAGAGGAGAATGGCCAGACTCCTTAAAGCTAACTTGAAGACCACAAGTGTAAAAAAGAATAACAGCCCCGTACAACATTGGTGTGCAGAAAGGCATCTCTGAACACTCTATAATTATGTCCTAGCTATACTAGATAGGTGTACGTGATAAAGTGGCCACTGAGTATATATGTTTAAGGAAAATAAAAATGACAATTATATGCTCATACACTCACTGGCAGCTTCATTAGGTATACCTTGCTAGTTTTGAGTTTGTCCCCCTTTTGCCTTCAGTACTGCCTTAATTCTTCATTGCATAGATTCAACAAGGTGCTTGAAACATTCCTCTGAGACTTTGATCCATGTGGACATGATAATATTACGCAGCTGCTGTATATTTGTTGGTGGCACCTTTATGATGCCAATCTCCCGTTCCACTACATCCCATAGGCGCTTTATTTTATTGAGATCCGATGACTGTGGAGCACATTTCAGTGAAGTGAACACATTGTCATGTTAAAGAAACCAGTCTGAGATTATATGAGCTTTGTGACATGGCACGTTATCCTGCTGGAAGTAGCCATTAGAAGCTGGGTACACTCTGGTAATAAAGGGATGGACATGATCAACAGCAATACTCAGGTAGGTTGTGGCATTTAAATGATGCTCATTTGGTACTAAGGAGCCCAAAGTGTGCCAAGAAAATATCCCCCACACCATTACCCCACCACCAGCAGCCTGAATTGTTGATACAAGGCAGGATGGATCCATGCTTTCATGTTTATAGCAAATAGTGACCTTACCATCTGAACGTCACTGCAGGAATGGAGACTCATCTGACCAGGAAACGTTTTTCCAATCTTCCCTTTTTCCAGTTTTTCTCAGTCCGTGCACATTGTAGCTTCAGTCTCCTGTTTTTAGCTGACAATAGAGGCACCCAGTGTGCTGCTGTAGCCCATCTGCTTCAAGGTTCAATGTCTTGTCTGTTCAGAGATGCTCTTCTGGATTCTGGATTGGTCATAACAAGTGGTTATTTGAGTTAATGTTGTCTTTCTATCATTCTGAACCAATTTGGCCATTCTTCTCTGACCTCTGCCATCAACAAGGCACAGAGAACCACTGCTCGCTAGATGTTTTTGCTTTTTCAGCCCATTCTCTGTAAACCCTAGAAATGGCTCTGCATGAAAATCCCAGTAGATCAGCAGTTTCTGGAATACTCATACTAGCTCATCTGGCGCCTACAACCATGCAGTGTTCAGACTTCACCTTTACTCCCAATTCTGGTATTTGACGTGAACATAAACTAAAGCTCCTGACCTGCATCTGTATGATGTTCTGCATTGTGCTGCTGACATAAGATTGGCTGATTAAGTATTTGCTTCAAGGAGTAGTTGAGCAAGTTTATCTAATATAGTGGCTAGTTATAGTATATTTGCATGCTGACTGTAATAAGTTGATCATATAGCCATCTCGACTTGCAGATATTTGGTGTATAGAAGGGTATATAGAAGGGTAACTTAACTGAACCTTTACTATGTACCTGTTATAAAAGAAGAGGAAATATATTCCATGGACAAATGCAAATATCGCATGCAAATCTTTAAGTTCAGCGTGTTAATGGTTATTTATGTAGGGACAGAGGATACACTTGCGTGTCTCACGGTCTCCTGTGTAGTGTTCTGGCAGAGGAGAACAAAATTCAGTATTATCAAACATACATTCAAATCCCATCTTTGGCAGAATAGTCAGGAGTTTGGGGAAGGCCGTTAACTCCTCTGAAATGTACTAGGGATGCAGGATAAATGCTGAGGTGTGTGTGTGTCACAAGTAACGATGGAGAGCATGTTGGATGATGCGATATGCCAGAAGGAGCATTACAGTACATTTCTTCTCTTGTGCAAATGGCAAATAAAGCTCCATGTTTATTTAAGAAGTTTATGAATGATGTTTTTTGTAGTAGAGAAAACTGTAGAGAGTAGGAAGTAGAGAAAATTCCTGAAGAAAATTCATTTGGAAAATGGCGGGAGTGACTGGTAATGGTAGAGTAGTCTGGTGCAGTTTGTCATAAAATAGTAGCTCCTCCTGTTGTGTAGAGACATTTTATAATTTTATTGAGTGCTTTTGTTGGTAGCTGCCTCCCTCAGGCACCAATGCAGTTGTGGCAGGTGCTACAACGCTTGTCCTTTTTTCGCATTTACAGAGAAAGCAACAAGTGAAAACAACACAACAGATGACTGGGGTCTCATCATGGATATATGTGACCGCGTGGGGACGATTCCGAATGGGTACGCTGTTTCTTCCTATCTTTTATCGGGTATCGGTCATAGCCCGAGGCCTTGCTAGCGGTAGCACTGATATTGTTTGTTGTAAGTCAGATGAATTGTTTTCTTTTGTCCTTCATGCCCTTCATAGTCTTAAACAACCAGCTAACTTCTATTCGTCAGTCTAAAATGGCATCTGTTATCTGTGTCTTCTGCTGCCTGTCTGACAGGTGTATTTACTAGTCTCCTTACTCCACAGAGCTAAAGAGTGCCTGCGGGCCATCATGAGGAGAGTCAACCACAAGGTCCCTCACGTCGCCATGCAGGCGCTGACTGTGAGTCATGCTCCACTGTGACACTTTAGCCAGTTTTGTCCACATCCTGGCCACTCACATTATTGGCATGCCTTGGTGGGGGTTGTGAAATGGAAAAATCATGTAAAGGGGCATAAGTGTGGCAAAGAATGGTGAGAATCTGATGTCGTGAAGACTCTACCTGTACTTTTGTGGGACATAGTGGAGTTTCTAATATTTTGAATTTGCTCATATGGCAGCGACTTGGGGAAGTAGGCTGGTGGCTTCCCCCCGCCCCCCCGTTAAGGGTTATCTACACAAAGGCTATAGGAGAACACTATGGTGATTCTCAGCTGGGTAGCATCAATGTTGAGCTCCCTGAGACCCTGTCACTTTTATGGCTGCCCCCATTTTTATCACTCTCCCACAATCGACATCACAGGTTTCAGCTGCAAGGTTTCACGCCTGCTTCGTATTTTTAAAATCTTTACAGCTCATATGAAATAACCTTCTCTGCCACAGAACCAGCCAAAGTTTCGCATCTCATTTTAAAAGCAAGCCTTTTTATCATGTTAATGCTCCTGCGCCGCCATGGTACATGTCTGACTGTTTGGAGATTTACTTTTACTCACGAATATAATGAAACATGCTCATACTGAGTGAAATCCAGTATCAGCACTTTATCACCAGCTCTCTAATCTGTAATCCTCTGCGGTTTCTTTTTTCCTTCAGTTGCTGGGTGCTTGTGTATCCAACAGCGGAAAGATCTTTCACCTTGAAATATGCTCACGGGACTTTGCCACTGAAGTCAGAGGTACTCTAAACAAGGTACCGTTTCCAGCAGTGTCATTTTTTCAGGTCTGTGGTTTCCCTTAATGTAACTGCGCTTTGGTTTTGCAGTAGTGACCCCTCCCCCACCCTTGTTAACAGGCCCACCCCAAAGTGTGTGAGAAACTCAAGGCCCTCATGGTAGAGTGGGCTGAGGAATTCCAGAAGGACCCCCAGCTTAGCCTCATCGGGGCCACCATAAAGTCCTTGAAGGACGAAGGTGTGAGCTTCCCGTTCTCCGGCCCGCAGGTTGGTGCATCGTCTCTCCCCCTGCTGCAAGCGCTTCACTGCCTGACATGTGCGCTTCACTAATTTCAGCTCATCGGTTTTAGCATAATTGTGCCATTGAGCGATGCTGTTCCTTGAGGGCTGTGGTCCCGTGGGCTTTCAATTAGTCTTTGAGTGTGATGGCTGTTGTCAAACCGGCCAGAAGGTGAACTGCATCCCCACATTCCCTGGTGGACCAGAGAGTCTCTCCCCAGTGCCTCATTCCCCTGTGGTGTCCTCCTCAAACTCCAGCTATTGGGTAGCTTTCAAAAGGGACACTTTACTTCGTACTGCTCTAGTAATGGCAGAATCCTTATTCAGTAATCTGACCAAATTCACAAGAAATACAAACCTGTGACGCTTCCTGGAGGCCTTGTGACCTGATGGATCTCTACATGAAGGTGAGGTAAATGGGCCTTCTTGCCTGCCCCCTTGTGGTATGACACAGAAACACATCCTGCTGGAGCACACTTGAAATGTGGGCCTTTTTCATAAGACTGCTTTGTTGACGTTAAGCATAATTAGTTAAACTTGTTTGATAATGCAAGCAGCTTGGTGTACAAATGTTATGGGGCAACCTGCTTTTCTTAGAGAAACGATGACATTCATCTCACCACTGATGTTGTGGACCGAGTGTCTATCTTTTGAGGGCCTCAGTAAGCTTTATGTGTAGAGTGTTGCTTTAATTGTGGCTCTTGTCTCTGTTGATGACAGAGTTCCTCCACAGTGAAATCTAGCACCCCTGCAGCAGGCAAACCTTCAGACGAAGATGACTTGGCTAAAGGTGAGGACCCCTTCATGACAAATGTCCCCTTTTGGCATCATCTGTTTCCTTTATGTTAGTTCATTGTTGTCATTATTAGTCCTTCTAGTAGTTTACGGTTCAAGTAGGTAAAATTGGTGGATGGAGACTGATGGTGATATTAAATCTGAAGCGTCTGCCATTGTTGATGCACAGAGTCTTTAGTAATTTATACAAGTGGGGGCCAATTAATGTTAATGACTTTGCTCCTGTGGTCAGCTAGAAGGCCACACCTACCCGTAAACTGTATGACACCTCATAGCCGCCCTTCTGGCGAACGTCCCTGTGTCCACCTCCACAGCCATCGAGCTGTCACTCCAGGAGCAGAAGCATCACACAGACACACGGGCGCTGACGGTGCCCGTGGACCCCCCCTTCAACAGCGGCACCCCTCAGGACGCCCGTAAGGTGCGAGCCCTCTATGACTTTGAGGCGGCGGAGGACAATGAGCTGACTTTCAAGGCGGGGGAGCTGGTCATCATCCTGGATGACAGGTACTGACATTACTGGCTTTTTCCTGGCTCTCTCCAATCCACATGCAGCCCTCAGACTTTGACTTTTTTTGGCTAATGTAAAGATAGCTGCTCTTCAATATCTCCTTGTGATTCCACAGCGACCCCAACTGGTGGAAAGGGGAGAACCACAGAGGTATTGGACTTTTCCCCTCCAACTTTGTCACCACCAACTTGAATGCAGAACCTGAACCAGGTGGGCTCACTACAGTCTCACACTTGCAGTCTCATCATTGATCAGTCTTTCTTGTAGAGTGCAGACCTGCTCCTGTATGTATTGAGGTGACTGAAAACTTGAAGCCTTCTGTTATGTTGTCTCCAGCTGTCTTTGTGGAACATGGAGCTCCTCCTGAAGAGTCTATTCAAGACACCAAGCTGGAGCCTCAGATTGTTGTTATAGATGAGGTTTGTGTGTAACCTTCTCATAACTATACATCTGGATTGAATGCAGAACAAGCTGTGGGGTAGTTATGAAGTTGGTGTGCACTGTGTCTGCAGGAGAAGATGGACAGAACACTCTACCTGCTGCAAAACAAAGACCCTGCAGATGGAGAGCCTGACAGCCCAGAGCTTCTTCATCTCGAGGGTGAGGAGCACTTGAGTCTGTCTTTTCCTCCAGGGATGTTTCTGGCTTTGTGTGCCTGATGTCCTCTTGCCTCCATCTTAGATGCCTGTGAGAAGATGAATCCATTAATCGATGAGAGGCTAGAAGACATTGACAGGTAAGCAATCCTGATGTATTCCCTTAGTCCCTGAGACTTCAAAATCTGACTTTTCATAATGCTGTGTAAACTGTCATTAAACACGTCATTAAGGGTAAACCATCCTAAAAGTGGCCGCATACTTCAAACAAAATCGATGGGATCAATGTTGCTCTAGCAATACAGTCAGACCTTGGACATTAGCGAGGTTAGGTTCCAGAACCCGTCATGAATGAGGAGGATTCGCAGATGTTTGGTAGGATCACTAAAAATGGTAATATGTGCTTATTTCTATAGCGTATACCCTAAATATGACCCCAGTCAGCCTCCCAAAACACTTTAATTTAATTTAAAAGTTAAATACATTAAAAGCTTAATACATTACCTTTAAAAAAAAACAAAAAAAAAACAAATGTTTGATGTAAAAATAGAGTACAGTACCGCCTAACGGATATTTGTCAAACTAGCACATTTACAGTACAGTATACTAATGTTACCCCTACTTATTCATAGAACACGGCATTGGCTGCCGTTTTCTTTTGCATTCACGGTAACGTAAAATGAGTAAACGAACGGTACTGTAAACTTATTGACAGAAGTCATATACGTAACCAAGGTACAATTCAATAAAATACGTAAAGGAAACTTGTACTCGATGTACAGGGTACAGGTTTTCAATCGATTAAAAATTACGTAAAGACGTACAGAAATAATAAGTTGCAAAAATACTATGTGTACGCTAACCACGAAAAAGAGAGAACAAAAATACATCCATTAAAAATATTTAATAAAAAACAGTATTATGAAATGTTCGCGGCTCTGTGAATTCCCGAATCACGAAGCTGTACATCTTATTAGCAGTCATCACTGTTTCAGTGCACCACACATACAGGTATTTTTTTTACTTGTTCTGGTTCCACCCACTGTCCACAATTGGTTGACATAGTGTAACGCTGTTGGTTGGGTTGGTCAACAGGACTAATTATGCAGTTACCAGCATGCTTTGCACCGCACTGCATGTATCTTTAAATTGTGTGAATTAATATGTATATTTATGTTAATAGTAAATGTCCTAACCATGTAATGCGTGCCTTTTGTTAGTATGTATCCGCAAGTGTTGTGTCTATTGTTGGTTTCCTTGTCTGTAGTGCTGCTAATATTAAACCAGTACTGGCTATTGATAAAGACAGCACCTTCCATGTCAAAACAGCTGTCATCTTTATTAAAAAGACTCCAACACTTATCACAATACGTTTATCTGTGCTCCACTGCATCAGAAACACCCTGCGGCTCCTGGGGTTGTGGCGTAACATAGAAAGAACAAGGTGGCAGCGTCGTTTTAAGGACGCGACACACATTGATGTAGCCACCGTTAGGCTAAAGCTTGGTGTGATGTTCTCTGACGTCCAGGAAGCACTCTGAGCTCTCGGAGCTGAACGTGAAGGTCCTGGAGGCCCTGGAGCTGTACAACAAACTGATGAATGAGGCGCCCATCTATTCCACCTACTCCAAGATGCAGCCCCAGCCTCACTACGTTGCCCCCGCTCCGGGCGTCACCCTGCCGGTCAGAACGGCCTGCCTCGGCCTGCAGAGGGCGCCACCTCTTCCTCACACCCTCTTCCAAATCTTCCATGGGAGAAATAGAGAGGGAACCTGTTAATGACTGTCGTAATAAAAGCATGCTATTCTCCGTAAACACTTTGCCCATGACTGATGCACATATCTGCAGTGTTAAGTCACAGATAAGTGAGCACATTTATGATTCTGTAACGGAAATAATCAGCGCTGCTATTATAATGTGTGTGTCATGTTTTCCCAGGGTTATCCAGGCCAGCCTCAGGGTGGTGCATACATGCCGTCAGGAATTGCACAGGGCCCCCCCGGTCCGGCTTATAATCTGGGCCCTGAGCAACCCGCGTCCCTGCACTCCCTCCCCCCACCCACCGGCACGTCCGGCAGCAGCCAGGCCCAGCAGCCGCCCTACACTGGGTACTGTCGCCCTCTCGCCCAACGCTGTTTATTTATTTGTTTCATAATATTGATTATTTCCTGAGGTGATGATTTCTAGTCCTGAGAGTACAAATCCAGACCAAGATTTTGTTCCAACCGACCAATTAAGTACTCTGTAACTGTGACTCTTTATACTCAACTGGTTGGTTGAAACAAAATCTTGGTCTGGATTTGTACTCTCTGGACCTGAAACCACCTCTGATTATTTTCCAGTGTCTGAATTCAGATGTAAAAATTGAATATGGATACACTGACCTACTTTATTTAGCTCAAGTCAAATGTAGCCATTTGTTTCCTAACATTTTGCCTGCATTTCTCCAGTGCTGTAAATCCAGCATACATAGGTCAGCCACCGGGTGGCCCCACCTCGTACCCGCAGCAGATGGGCGTGGCCATGGACATGTCAGCCTATCAGAACACTAACCCCAGTATGCCCCCAGGCGCTTATCAAATGACAGCTCCAGCTCATGCCGCCCCACAGCCGCAGACTACCTACTACCAGCAACCTCTCCTCTAAGCCTGTACAGTAAAGTCAGACTTCAGTACCCCAGAGAAACCCATCCGACGCAACATCAGTTAGTTAACCTGCACATCTTTCTTCTTTATTTTTGTTTTCCTCCACTGCTTTATTGTTGTGTTGAATTCAGTTTTTGTGCTCACAGGCTGGAGGGTGCTGCCTTCTATGGGAACAGGGCCTAGTTAAGGTGATGAACAGCAGCCATGTTTAGTAGCTTTGGCAAAACATGGGCACATGTTCCAATTTTGCTGTGTACATTCAACTTTAAATTTAGTTAGCTGCTAATTTCACAGGAAGATGTTGATTAAGTGTCCCGTTCTTTGTACATCCCCGCTAAGCTGGAGCTTTGGAACCAAGCTTTTCATTTCATTCTGTTCATTACTCACAGCCTGTGACTCCCTGAGACTGTAAACTCACTACACAGCTGAACATCTTCACCTTCAACATTGTGACTCCCTTGGTTCTCCACTTCTGCAAAAAATAGCTGCATTTTGAAGTCTCAACCTCTGGACACTATGAGAAATTATGTCGTGCTCATATTACCCCTTAGTCAGTGGGATTGGTAGCGTACGTTTGCAAAAGGGTTGCATCATTTGAAGCAGTTTACATTGTGGAGGCAATACACATTTTCTGTCTTTTTTTTCCTTCAAATGAACATAAGCATGTGAACGAGAATACAGTTTTAGAGCTTAAAATAATGGAAGGAATGAATCATTTTACCTTTCCCAGGTTAATGAGGTTATCTGGTAAAATGTAGTGGGTGCACAGTAAATGGAAACTGCACGCATGTTCAGCTGGCTCTGTAAAGGTTAACCATGGTTACCTTGTTAATGTGCCAAGTCTTCAGACACCTTGGGCTTAGGGTTGGGGTTAGAGCCCACATTGGAGCTGCACTGGAGCAGTGCTCAGTGACGGGCTTGTCGTCAGGGACACACAAAAGCTCCTTGGTACATGTTTCCTGCATGTGTAATTGCCCCAAGTGATGTGACAGGTCTGCTTTTGGGGCAAATGCTAGAGGCCTGAGTGGTACGCACCCACTGGCTCAGAATGCTACAGAGAACAGCCTCTGATATGCAAGTCCTAGCTGTCTCTGCACTCTGAGAGAAGCTGTCTTCAGGCTTTAATTTAATTCACTGTAAATGACTCCTCTTGTACTGCAGTTTGTACTTTAATTGTAATATTTTCTTTAGGGCGGACATTTGTTACTGGGTCACCTCTGTTTCCCAAATGTAAATCAAATCTTTCTGGTCTGCTTTTTGTTTTTCTATACAAGCAGGATGAATACATGTATAATCCACACTGACTAATTGCTGATCAAATGTTACCGATCTGTTAATAATGTTAAAAATATATATATTTATGTGCTACAGAGACACAGTCAAACTAATTAGTAGAAACCTTTTTTTTATCTTTAAATTTTAGAATGGGGGAAAATCCTGCAGAGTAGTTCAGTTGTGCTTTTCTGCAGCAGTTATGATACATGATAAAAATCAATATAATCCTTCTGTAACCTTTACAAAATCTGTTGTATATTAGATGTAAAATATCTCGCATTAGAGGGATTGCACCTTAAATTTATAAGCATTTCTTTGCCATTGGATGCCTTGTTTTCTTTAAAAATTGAAATAAAAGAATTCATTCCAGAAGCTGCTGTGTGTTTAGAGTGTAAAGAAGGGTTTTTGGGACCTCTTTGTCCACGATTGTCATATTCTCTTGTACTTCATGTTTTATATCTTTAGGGTCCTCTGTATCTTATCTTGTCATTGTATATTGTTCAATTTGTAACACCCAGAGAATACTAAACAGCCTTTAAAATTAAAATGACTTTGTGTTTCAGCTATGGTTGGTTGATATGTATAATTATACCCTGTAATACCCCTTTTATGCTTTTGATGTAAAATATTAAACGTGAGTAATTTCAGGTTGAGCCCTGTTCAGCAGCTCCTTCAGTAAGTGTGTGTTTTGTTGTCCATCTGTGTGGTGGAGAATGGTACCCATTCGCTCATGAAGGACCCTTTCTCACGTGCCTGAAGCTTGTTTCCTCCTACATAGACCAATGCAGTCATACATTTGACTTGCTTTTCTCCTCCCTCAGTTGTCATCCTCTTCAGCTCATACCTTCATTTGTCAACTATGAAATCATCTCCTTCTGTCAAATTTTGACAGTCATGCTCATGACTCAGGCCCCTAAATTTTGGAAAGCTTCTGTGTGGTCTTCAATGCCAGGCTATAATTTGCTTATTATCCACTTAACACAAGTGGTTCATGAGTGTTTTTGTGTCCTGCTGCTATTGTAATAACTCTACAGTATAAATGCATGGGATCTTTTCTTTACTAGTTTTCTATGCTAATTCTCTCTTCTTGGCCAGTGATGTCAACCTTAGCAGTGAAGATAGACATTATTCACTGTATTCTGCTTTACAGTTGAGACAGTTGTTAGCTACTATAAGGTCAAGACTAATGTTTAACCAAGGTTTGTGTGACAGCAGCAACAACTTTGCCTAGGATAAGCGCCTGTAACATATTTAATTTTTTTATTAGCAGTTAGGCCTTTACCTATAGTTAATCCAGTCAAAGTCTGTGAAGAGAAGTATTATCTCAGGTGCATTTTGTTTATTGTAATATTTAGTACCAGAGGGATCTTATGCACCCACGCCGATATACCAATGCAGAGTGAATACTGCTTTTAAATTCTTAGTTATACTCGATTAAAATCAATTAATGAAATATTTTATATTGAACTGAATGCATCCTCATGTTCTTTGGCAATTTGTTTGCTTCTATGAGTTGTTTTTGGTATCGCTGTTGAAATGTAATGCGTGTCCTGATGTAATGCATCAGGATTATACATAACCCTTGACCATTTCCTTGCTAATGACTTTGGTGATATACACCGGTATTTCCTTACTTCATTATAGTGCAGATTGCACTGTATATATTTTTATTTCCTTTCATTTTTTTGGAAAGCGTGCAGTTCACGAAGGTTTCTAAAAACTCCTCGGATCTCAAGGGCTCCCAAGAGCTTCCAGCAGCTCACGCGGAGGCGAAGCGCCAGCCGTCCCATCGTCCTCCAGCCCCCTCGAGCCCCCCGCGCGCGGCGCGCCGCCGCCGTGCGCGCCGTTGACGAAGCGCGCCCCCACTCAGGTAGCTGGACTCCGGCGGAGTACGCGGGAGACATCGTTTCTGCGCGTGAGCACGGAGCCGAGAGAGAAGCTGGAGCCGGCGGTCCAATACCCGCAACACTTCCAGTGGAGCGGCCCGGAGAGGCAGCCGCCGCCGTGGACCGACGAGCTGGCGGAGATGTCCCGGCACATTTACACCCGACACAAAATCGGCGAGGGGCTCCAGAAGCCCATCTTCCAGGTAACGCAGGGCTCGGCGGACACGGAGCAGGGCTGGAGTGTGCCTGGGTCCCGTCCGGTACCGAGACAGCCCGTAAGAACGGGACTCGGTTAGTTAGAGGGTGAGTGTATGACTCGCAAAACGGCGTTCTTATACATTACCATTAAGAAATGTGAGTGAAACGCCACGATTCGTTACTTTGACAGCAGTCTTACAAGATATTAAATTGAAGTAAGCGCTTCGTTATTTCCGTGCTGACAGTGTTGATGGTCCCTGTTCTCCGTTATATAGTGATACCGTCATGATATGAAAACAAATCTTTATATTCTGTAACAGCCTATCTGTTTCCCGATAGGCACAGAGGAAACACGGCTACCGACCATGTATGCCGTACGGTCCGGTTACTTTTAAAATTGTTGTTTTTAAATGTTGTATCCGATTAATCATGTGGATTGACCTTGCCGGAAATCATCTGACGAGTGTAAACTGACAGAAAGGAGGTGACCTAGATAATGTGACCCCGTTTGAAAAAATCCAGTTAAAAAGAGAATTTTAATGCTTAACTGACACAATTACTTGATATAGTACTAGATATAGTTCATCTAAAAATGGAGCAAAAAATCGGATCATAATTAGGTCAGTCTAATAAGGCTGATATCCTTTTGGAAGTATCTGAGCTTTAATGCCAGTCATATGCATATGACAAACTGTTTTCCACTTCCGCCAGTTTCTGCAGCTGTCCTTACGTAGGATGCCCCTCAGTATCCACTCGAAGGCTTTTGTGCGGTAGTCGCATAGGCCTGCCGCAGGCTCGAAAATGGACGCCTCTCGTAAGTCGTCACATGAGCTCGGTCGCCGGTGCGGAGGGCTGTGTCTCAGGTGGCCTTCGCCTGCCTGGACCAGTGACGTGGCAGTTGCTTTCCCGTGCAGGTGAACAGAGGGACCTATTCGCGGCGCAGCCGACTCAAGCGGTCGGATGGCAGCACCACCTCCACCAGCTTCATCCTCAGACAGGTAAGGTGGGGGTGGGGTCGGGTGGGGAGGGGGGGTTCCTTGGAGCCCACATACATTGCTCCTATCAGACTGAGCTCTCCGTTGATCTATCTGCGGAGTGGTTGTCCCCCTTCTTCATGGAAGTGGCCATCCATCTGGGTGGATGCTCTTCGTCAGGGCAGCTCAGCACCATGCACCAGCGTCTGTTGGGTTTTGTTCACCTCACAAGGGTTTATCTACAGCCATGGCAGCACAGTTATTCATGAACATATCACGCAGAAGGCTGCATTGGCAAGAAGTCCAGAGAGTGCGCCCTGTTCCTCCTCTAAAAATACAGGAGCTTACACTGGAAAAATGATCGGAGCTGTTGTGGGGAGTCAGTGGCCTCGATTTCCATCCACCTGGGTGTTTGCCAGCCCTCCACTGAAATAACCTTTATTACATAATTCCAAGCAGGCAGGTGAACTGCAGGTGCCTGCAGACCCAGCACTAACAGAGTTCACCTTAAGCGCGCTTGCATGTGTGACAAATTCAGGTGACCTTCTGTCAGGGCGAAAAAAAACGCACGAAGACACGACTGCCGTTGCTGAGTAAGATGACGTCCCTGGTGTCCCCGGCCACCTGCTGGATAACCATACGCATGGACCATGTGTTTGTTCTCATACGTTGTGCATACAACGTGAGAAAGAGCAGCACATGTAAACAAAGAAAGCAGCATAAGCCAGGCTGATTGCCTTACTAAGTATACCCTGTCATGTTTTAAGCATCCATTTCTCTCATTATGAGTATCGTGTTTAAAATTATACAGATTTCAATATGTGCAACCACAAGTCTATGACTGAGGGCATGTTAAAGCAGAGGGTCTTCCTCTTTAAATATCTTGTATTTAGTGATAGTGCTTTGATTTGCTTTTATATAATGATCTGACTTATGTAATGTGAACATGGTGTCTTACGTGGCTGTTTGAGTTCTTTGTCATACCCAGCAGCCTGATACTACTTTACCATTACCGCTTAGCCATTTCACCCTACCTGTTCAGCAGATTTTATGCTTATGTCTGGTCTGAGTTTTACCATAAAAATTTATGCTGGCTTGAATAATTTTTGAGAGACAGACAAGCACATCACTATATCTGACAATTTATCTCCCCTGGGAAAACCATAAAATAAGCAGGCAGCAGTCCAGCGGTCGGTGTCAAAAGGATATTGCAGGCCGTGGAAAAGCCCAGATTCGGCTGAGGTGTCTGCTAATGTCAGGAAGTCCACTTTGGTCTTACTGTGCCTGCATGTTGTGACAAGCAGCAGCAAGGTCCCCCAATCTGCCACTGTGCCTCTCCGCCTCTCTGAAGGCTTCTGCCCTGAATAGCGCCAGACGTTCAGTGGTGGAGCACAAATGGCGCCGTCCCCACAGGTCACAGTGCTCCATCTCGCAGCTGGCGCGCTAGATACCAACTGGGACTGTGACAGGAAAGTTGTGAAATAGTTCCTGCTGTTGACTTAGACACATTTTGTGCTATTTTGATTGCTTTGCACGAAGCAGCAATGTTATGTAATGTCTCCCTTGGACTGTGTGATTCCGTTTACGTTACATCACATTCATGCTGACTGTTTTAAGGTTATATGGTATTAAAATACCTAATTGACCAGGTTGGAGTACATATGAAAGAAGAGGGACCAGCTTCACATATTTGACCTGAAACTTTACAGTCTGTGCTACATTCTATACTACGTAAAGAGATAAATGACAGAAATGTATTATGTATAATAGGTATAATGTAATATGTATAATAGCCTGCTTTTAGGGTGAGGTGACACTTTAGCTTTGAATGTTTTTGTCTGGCATGCAAGTTAGTCTAGCTGGCGACCAATTGGCATGAGATGAAGTAGCATAGCGCTGGTACAGAGTGTGTTGTATCCTACATGTGGAAAATTTTATGAAAAATTGATTACAGGTAACATGATGGGTTGTGCAGTGTGTGTCACTCTCATCTAACACCATGGGGCCTTACGTATAGCAGGTGTAACTAGGTAAAGACAAGCCATTTTTGTTAGTGTTTTGTAGCAGTTCTTTTTAGGGGTGTAAAGATGCATCGTGATGAATCAATTTTTGGGGGCAGAATCCTGCTTATCTTTGCTCTCATGTTCATGTGCTGGAGGTAAATGCGCAAAGCAGCAGTTTCAGGATGACAGGGGAAGGTTTATTAATATTCATAATGGAAGAGCTATGACACTTTTGGGTAACGCCCTGTTTCCAGTGCAGAACGCTCTCTCTAATGATGAAGATAATCTATGTGCTACAATGTTTTTTAGAAACTCCCCTCTTTTGTAATATTTTTTGCTATACATGGTACAAGACTCTAAGTAAAAAGTAATTTTACCCTTAGAGATGCATGATATATTGGTTAACATATTGGTATCGAATGATATTGCTTAAGAATCCAGATTTTGCTATCAGTCTGATGCCAAATCTTGGCTGATATTTTAACTTCATCAGTATTCTTGGTTAGCAGCAGCACAGCTAAAGACACAACTACTAAAGCACCACGATAGTGGATACGATTACATTGCACAATCAGCCATTTTCCAGAGAGGAAGACGAGGGATTTTGTCGGCTCTTTCACCACTTAAAACATGTCTCAAAGTACCGGTCTGCAACATGGTTATAATTCATTATTAGATATGGCCCACAGATTGGACTTCCATTTTTCTCGCAATAAACATGATGACATCATTTCGCTAATTTGCACCAGCAAGCTCCAGCAGCCCCAAATCAGGTAGTGCCTTTAATGTGTTTGTTTTTTTTCTGTACAGTTCAGTAGTTGGCCTTTTAACAATTTTATACTGGCTTGTTCTTTTTCTGTATTCCATTAATAGTGTGTAATTAAGTTCCTGTGGTAGAACTTGTGATTTTTTTTTTCAGTGAAGTTAAAAAGGTTTGAATTCAGGCCATCAAAATAATTGAATATTCGAATTGAGATTAGAAAGTCAAGATTTCTGGTGCATCAAATTGTTCCATCAGTAATCGTTACTGAATTGTATTGCACTGGGGTTGACAATTTACACCCCTAGTTCTTTTGTGTTTGATATCTGACAGTGACCAGAAATATGTAATGTGGAGAAGCTGAGGAGAGGAATCTTCACTGATGGCTGGTTCACGACAGTAACGCTTCAGTCAGTGTTTCAGGAAGACTTCATGTTTACTACCTCCGGGCCTCACTGTTTATTTCTGAAATGAACACCTGTTCAAACTCTTGCGAGTAAAAGGCAAAGGCTATTTTCACTCATGTGCCATTTAATTTGCTCCATTTAATTGAATTTCATTTCATTATAATTTTTTGACCCTCACTAATGTGTGGATTGTCTGTGAAGGGCTGATTCGCATAGCTCCTCTGACACAGGTATTATGATTTTACAGATCAGTGGTAAATCTTCCCATGAAACCCTTTTGACGCTCTCTGGCTGGCTCCTCCCAGATTGGGGCGGGGCTCTGCATGACACCAGTGTATTTGTTGGCACCATGTAGGAAAGTTATTGTCTTAAATGAGGACTTATGTGAAATAACCAAAAAGCTGATTTGTTAGTGCCCTGATGCAGTCACCTGCTGTACAAAAAAGAATTTAGCTATCCTTCCATAGAGGAATAAAGCCAATTCATGCTATAAATGTCTCCCTCTGATCACAGCTTACAATTTTCACTGTCAGCACTATATAATGAGTGTGCCCAGCCCCTAGGGTCTGCCCAAAGAGCAGATCTTAACCCACAGTGCTGGTCTGGCAGTCTTGATGCCAACACTGGACAGTTTATTGGACTGATTGGTTTTGTTGATTGAAAAGCTGTGACCCAGAGCAGTTTCCAGCACTAAATTTGGATTGTTCCAGTAATGAGATCAGCTGTCTGAAATACAATCTATCTATATATCTATCTATATATATAATCTATAGCATGACCAAGTTATTAAACTTCAGGCAAGCTGATGTATTTATCTATGAATCGGGTGTCCGGTAATCCTACAGAAATGTATTTTATGAAAAAAATGAGGTGAAAAAAATAGTTATTTGATCACTCTAACAACCATATTAGTGAAACTATTGACCTTCCTGTTACAGGCACAAAACCAGTCCTAACCTACAGGGGCACCCACCTTACTGATGCTGGTTGTAGGTAGTGTTCAAAATGTCGCAATTCTGGACTTGGGGCATTGTACTACTCTTTGTTGCCCTCTACTGTCTATTAAGGGAAAAACACACAAGTATAAAATCTGTCACACTGTTTTGTACAGAAATTTGTTATGCTGTACGTGGAGGTTATGATGGAGTAACATAATTTTTTGGCTGAGATTAAGCATCTACATGCAAAGCCTCGTCAGTGATGGTAAGTAAAGTCAGCTGGTCTGTGCTTTACATGGAATGAGGAGCCCCCCCACCCCTCCCCCAGCTGAATAGACTCCCGTGGGAATGGCAACTAAGGTCTGCAAAGGATCATGCTGGGGGAGGTCTTTGCGTCCTGAAGGGGGCTGTGTGGATAACAGAACCTGCAAGTTGGCTATTTAAAATACATTTTTCAATATCTGTGCATCACAAAATAATACCACCCAGTTAGTCAAAGCATGGTTTCAGCTGGCAGTTGTAGTTCTCAACTTGGTGCCTAGAGGGCCTCGTGTTTCTATATGGTTGTCATTTCAAGGGAGCGTTGCAACCCTGCACTTCATAAGTGGTATGGAAGCCGGAATGAACCATGATCCTAAAATAAGATCATAATTAATTTCCTTGAGGTGGTTAACAAGTGATAATCATCAAGTAGCTCATCATTTAAAGAATGCAGAATTCCTGTGATCATGGAAGCACAGTGATGCTCTGTGGTTGATATTTTCCTGTGTTTTAAAGGAAATGTGCTGGAGAAATAAGTGCTTATTTATGAGAAAGAATATCAGAAAAAAATCCGAAGGGTAAGCAGCAGTTTATTTAGTCAGAATGTCACATAATATGGTTGCCTGTGCATTTGTCTATATAAACAGTGCAGGCAGTGTGACAGAAAAAGCTCATTTTGTCATCCTTGGCTTTAAGATAAGTCGCGATGAGGCATCGTCGTTATTACACGCACATTTCTTGGTTTACTGTGTTTATATGGCTGCATGGCATGTCCTGTTTTTACAGTTACACAAATTAAATATTAATACATGTTTGTTTCCTGACAACAATTATAATTCTGTTCTGTGTTTGCTGACATAATTGTGCTTTGGAATGTGTGCTTATGTATTAAATGTCTGTGTATGTGTGTGTGTTAAATAAGGAGACAGGTCTGCCTTCAGACCTGTGAATAAAATAGAGTGATTCACACATTGGCCGTTCATTTCTGAGGTGCTCCTCTGTAAAGCATTACAATGGATCTGGACATCATTCTGGGAATAGGGCTGCCTTGGTGTCTGCTTCTCTGTGTTTCATTGGTAAGAACTGGAGTGTAATGAAGCAGGAATTTCACCCTTTTGCACCCAGTGTTCAGGAAGCTGCAGTGATGTGGCCAGCCGGCATGCTCCGGTGCCTTGCATCCAGCTCCCATTTTATTTTCCGTCACTCCGTCGCGTGTTGTGAGTAGCAGAGGGGCGAGGGGAGGGGGGCAGGGCAACACCGTAAGAGCCAGAGCTCAGGGTCAGCATGATCACCCCTCACATGCCATTGTAATCAGTCCCCCCGCGTAATCGCTCTCTCTTGGATCCTAATAGCAGAGAAAGAGGGTGCAAGGAGGAGGGAAAGGGAGAGGAGAGAAGGGAAGGAAGGCAAAGAGGGGGTGGGGGCGTTGCTTTCCCG
This sequence comes from Gnathonemus echidnorhynchus, assembly GCA_026776725.1. Classification (NCBI taxonomy): domain Eukaryota; kingdom Metazoa; phylum Chordata; class Actinopteri; order Osteoglossiformes; family Mormyridae; genus Gnathonemus; species Gnathonemus echidnorhynchus. The sequence goes on from JAODJU010000035.1 coordinate 4,575,690, forward strand.
ATGCAGACCCCCCCTTCCTTATTCACAGTCGAGGAGAGCGCTCTCCAAAGCTGACTGGAGCAACCGCCAGCCAATCAGCAGCCCGGCTGCCTGCTTTGTCATCGAGCTCTGATTGAGGAAGGATTCGCTCTCTTGCTCTGTGTTTGGAAGGCAGATAGGATGCCTGGTCAGTACAGCCTCCAGGGATAAAGCTGCTGCCCTGTGATGTGAATGAACAGCAGCAGCTCGCTGAGGAGGAAGCACGGCACATCTCTCCGCGCAGGCCCAGGGACGCCGCAGCAGGCCTTTTCCTTGCTGATTTCTGCTGAAGGGGGGGTCATTGCAGTGCCCCAGTCCAGCTTTTTTCGTTGCTCATCACCCTTGTTTTTTTGTGCTGTTTGGAATATTGGCCCTCCATGTACGACAACTTGTACCTGCATGGATTTGAAGACTCGGAGGCGGTGAGTGAGTGGGGCTCACCTGGGGACGCCGGGGCTCGCGTGTGCACTGTCGCCGTGGCTCCGCTGGGCTAGGGAGGGGGATCTGTGCGTGCATCTCAGGTCGGCTCCTCTGCGTTACTGAGCCATGCATCTCTGGGGCTGGGAAAGAAATGCGGGCAGGAAGGGGTGTTTGTTCCCTTTCTCTGTACAGCCTGCCTACCTGCACGCCGGTTTGCATCTCGTTCTTTGCGTCACTGAATAGCATGCTGTCCGAGAACGGCCGGACGAATCGCCGTCCCTTTAAGGCTGCCATGGCATAATGTGTCATTATGTAGCCTTTTGTAAAAGTCCACTGCGTTCGTGTCCCATTTAAAGGGGCAGCATCCCCCCTTTGTCTCTCCCCTCCCCTGCCGAGCTATGCGCCTAAGCAGCCATCGCGGCGGCAGCAAATGATTGTGACGAGTCACCCGCAGGGGCAGCAGCACCTAACGGGCCGGGCTGGCCATCCTTCAAGCTGTCTGCCTGGCTCACATACGCACAGAGACCACATCCCCGCAGTCTCCGTGGTTCCGTTTCTCAGTGACGGGCAACGACAAGAGGGAGCCAGTGCAGGACAAAAAAAGCTGCTTACAAAAGCAATAATAGAAAAGGCCTGGGCAGTGAGCTGGAAGGGGGAGTGTGCGGCAGGGCTTAGCGCAGCGCTAATTAGCCCAGCTAGCTCTCGCACCGAATGATTTCCCATGGAAGCGTGTGCTGGAAGCTCCTGTGACGTTAGCGTGTTTGCTGCAGTGTGACACACTGTCTCGCAGAGAGCCTCTCGTGTCAGAAAGGAGCGTGTGCACGCTGACATCAAGCACCGTACTGCTGTCATTGGGCAGGCTTGGCGTCTCTCAAAAACCGCGCAACTGGCCGATGGAACCCACTTCCATTTTTAGACAACTGTTTATCCAAATTTATGTGAACTCATTAATAATTTACTCTCGCGGTGAAACATAGATCAATATATTGCATTTTTCCTTTCTGTCATTTTAGCCTGTACGTGAGTAGTTAATTGAATAATATCATTTATTGCCTCTGTATGTAATGACCGACCACCAGTGGAATACACAGAATATGAAGAGCGTAGGAATCCTGAGCTGGCGGACAGACGCCGAGTCTGAGGAGCAGTGTCTCCCACAGCTCCTCAGCTACAGCCCTGTAGTGTGCGGCCCCCGGGGGTTCAGGATTAGGGTCAGTATTATGCGGGTGTGGAGGTCTAGAAGGCCACTTTGCAGAGGGATGCTTACTCTGAAAGCCCGGGAACACTGACACCAAACAACATGACTGTTTTATGACCTGCAGGCTCCTTGGTTACGACGGCCGTCTGGGGGATGGGAGACCTGGCTGTAATTCCTGCTGAGGTCTAGACCATCTCAGGACTACTGCAACATCATTTTTAATCACTATGACAAAACAAATGCACTAATAAAGTTTGCGTAGTCCTCAAAGAAAAAATATTTCATTTACATAATATGTATATATTTTATTATATTTAGTTAATATTGTATTTCTTTTTTAGGCAGTTAAAGTACTTAAAGCATCTCAAATATGTTTTTGTTAATGTTTTGATATTTAGGGCATTTTATGCATCTTTGTATTATCTTTAGTAGTTTAGTAGTAGTAAAAATGATGGCTTTCCTTGTCCAATCTGGCCAATATTAAGGCGACTGAGGACAGCATCATTTGAGGCAGTTTAAGAATTTGTGGCGTGTGTCACTCCCTTCCACGTGTTCCCTTAATCCGTAAGACATGGGCTAGTTCATCCCATTTAGGATGTATGTTTGCTGTCGTTTTATATTTTGATATGACAAATAGTCACTTTTATCAAAGATTGCGTGCAGAATATAATACTCTGTTGTGATTTATAATAGTATAAATGCAAACACTAAGTACTGTATGTTTAACTACTATGAAATGAGTATCATTACCCAGCCGTAAAGAGCAGACCCAGGAAGAAATATATATCTTTTAATTTCTGACCTGCCAGATTAGTGACATAAAATGGATGTGAATACTGAGCCACTCCAGCCTCCGTAAATCAGCATGTTTTTCTGTATGTGTGGCATCTGCGGTTTGTGGCACACACTGTATCACACCTTTCACCCATTCCCTTCTCTCAGTCTCTTGAACTTCCTCACCCCCCCCCCCATAGTGCCTCAGTTCTGTGGGATGAGAAGCACATTGACACACAGTGAATTGGCCCTTCATACACTCTGATATACCATTGAGATACTCTTGGATTCTCCTCTAGTAATAGTCAGCTGTGTTACTGAAAGCAAGCTTGGTTTTGCCCAAATTCTGTCTTCAGATCAGTCTCAGAGAGTCCGGCTGATTGAGGACTCTGGCTTAGCCACTGTGATGTTCCTGTATTATTGCCCCTAACATCTCCACTTTCCTGTAACCAGTGTCTGTCCCGTGATCTTTAGGATGCTGACATGTCCGAAGCCTTCCGAAGTTCAAATTCCACGTCCTGCCAGCCGTTCTTGTCATTTTGGCTCCTCCATCAGGGTGGCCACCATTCCAGCCTCCCTCCCCCCCTTTTACAAGCAGAATTTGGTGGGTAGTGTGCACCTACCTGGGTTAGGCCACTGTGCCTGTTATCAGAAGGACACCGGTTCAAATCCTAGAGTGATTTCACTAGAAGCCCTAGAAGAAGATCCTTAACATCCTGCCTACTCAAAAATGTACGTCACTTTGGATAAAAGCATCTGCTAAAAATAAATTGGGGGGGGGGGGGGGGGGGGGGGGCTACTGGGCCCCACTGTACCCTGATAGGGACACTGGCCCATTTTGATAAGGGTGATATGCTCCAGCTGCTCCTGGTGACACACATAGATAGAAATTTAAGTAGTGAATGGTCAGTGGCCAGGGGAGCTCACACTTGGAACATTCCAGAGCCATCAAGTGCTGCATGACATCACTAGGCACTCGGGTCACCACGAACATAATGAATGATGCTCACCACTGTTCCTGACACTCATATTTTTACGGTAGGCTGTTTACCGCAGCTCAGCATGTTTGTGTGATGTGTTAATGGGTCACCTGCTGGAATTGAAGTGTTATAGCATATGCTACATAATGCTTGGTGCCCAAGGAGAGCCGTTTCGTGTGAGTGTGCCTGTGTGTGTGTGTGTATATATATATATATATATATATATATATAATATGTATTTGGCACATTCAGAATATTCTCAATATTGAAGCATGAGTCAATCTTGCAGATTAGCTCACAGTGAGTCAGACTCGGGTGCGGAAAAGTCCTCTGTGTTTGCGCAACTTCCTTTAATGTGTCCCCCAGTGAGATGCCATCTAACGTGTCCGTCTGAACTAAGATGGTGAAATGGCACAGGACTGCAAACGTTTCAGCTTGGAAACGTGACGACCAAAAAACTGTTTTGAGGAGGTCGACACATGATTTTTATCATTTTAAATGAAACATGGGTTTGCACCTGGGTTTGCACCTGGGTTACACAGTTAACATGATTAATTTCATAGATGGCCCAAGTAGGATGTCCAAGCAAAAGATACTGCAGAACTAAAGTATGAGCATTGGGCCAGGAATGAGTGTGTACCATGAGTCACGATAACTTTAAAGAAGAGGAATTAATGAAACGGCTATGGAACGTACTATATCAGCCTCAGGGCTGTGTTCATACCCGCAGTGTCTGAGCACAGTGGCCAGTACCTACTGTCTCTGCACTTTGTTTTTGCACTATGTGCACTTTATATACCTCGCTGCTGTATGCAGAAGAATTCCCCCCGGATCAATAAAGTACATTTTATTGTATCTTACCTGAACTGCACTCGGCGAGATGCTCTGAGCCTTTCTGTGACTGAGACAGTCAGGGTACTTGGAGGAGAGGGGTTGGTGTCTATGTAGCAGCTGACTCCAGTTCTTCAGAGCTGTGGTAGCACTTTCCAGCTGGAACACAATGTCAGTGGGCATGCTAGCCAGATGATTCCTTGAGTGGAGTCATTAAGATGTGAGGTTAGGGTTTGCAATATTCCTGATGCATTTTCATGAATGCCAGATTTCTACCTAGAAGACAATGTCAGTGACCTGTTAACCAAGTTATTCCTTGAATGGGGTCATTGAGATGGTAGAACAAAATATCTTGGTCTCACCTCTCCACCTACACCAGGTCCACCAACTTTCAGCTGCAGTGCTGAATATTCACACTGTGTGCCTCTGTGGCTCTTAAAAGAAGGCGGGGTGTGAAATCACTTGGAAATATTGCTTGGAACCCGTCAAGTGTGGGTGCCTTTTTCTCAGATTTTCTCGCACATAAAAGGCAGAAACACAGCCTGCTTCAGAGAACCTTCTAGAAAATTGTACTAGGGTATTTCTTTTAGCTTCATTTAACCTTTTTTGGCTAAAGTAGAATAAGTGAAAACATTGTTTCTTTTACATGGAAACATTCATACACCCTGCATGAAAACTGCAATAGTAAATTTAGGGGAAAGCTATTTCCGTGAAGCCCTTCAGACATATAAAAATAGCCCTTTCAAATTAAGCACTGACAGGCATGGCTCAGGACACAGTGGATCAGTACAGTTCGCAGTGTTTTTACAGAGACTCAGGGCAGGTTTGTGTAAATCCCACCCAGATGTCTTTAAAGCATTATTTACGCTGTCTGCTCACAGCCAGGCTCCAGTGGTCCCTCCCTACAGCCAACCAGGTGACTGTATTCTCCTCCTCCCCAAAATGCTTACAACACGACAAAACAATTTGTATGATTACTGGACTGTTTGTCATTGGATACTCTGGCCTCCATGCTTCTCAGGCAGACTTGTGTCTGCACCATAATACATGAAATAAACACTAATTCTTCTTAGGGTCCTGTAAGGTGCCAGCAATAGAATCCTCTTCTTTTTCATTTTTTGTCTTTTCTAAGAAGGCCCTGGAATGACCAACGTCTCTGACACGAAGCTGAATTGCCATGCTACCCCCCACCCCCACAATGTTATTATGTCAATGTATCATTATGTCAGGAAGCCAATGCCATGTATAACACTGTATGCATTTTGCAGCCAATCAGGAGCAAAATCAGAGCTTCTGGTCTTCAGCATTGGATAACAGCTGAGTTTTATTATTTTTTTTTTGTGTACTTTCTGGTGTGCAGCGGAGAAGGTGATGTCACTCGGCAGGAACTGGCACAGACCTTGTCTGCGTTGTGAGAGGTGCAAGAAAACGCTGACATCTGGTGGACATGCTGAGGTATTGCACTGGCACATTTGCGTGAATGTTTGAAGGTGCTGTTAGCAACCAGTATTCTACTCACAGATATTACAGAGAAGAAAGAGATCAGTGGGTGAGATTACAAATGGCTGTCAGTCGCTGACAGGTTTAATTGGGTGGGAATCAGTAGACATGATCTCTTAATGATTTATTCTCTAGTGAAACCGGTGAGTATGATACATGTGTTTATATTTAAATTAGTCGTGTGGGATATAATGTTTAAATTTTTCCTGTAGTACATTACCAGAGTCCTGACACCTGCCTTTTTATATCAGCATGAGGGTAAGCCTTACTGCCATGTGCCATGCTACGGGTACCTGTTTGGACCAAAAGGTGTGAACATCGGAGAGGTTGGCTGCTATGTCTACGATAAAGACACAGAACAGAATGGAGTTTCAAGCCAGTCGTAACTTCCCAGATATGAGGCTGGATTTTGAGGTGCTTTTTTGTCCTCTGTCCTAAGTAAATCACTACCAGTCTCTATTACTGTAAATATATTGGAAATATTGGAGAGATTAATTTTTTTTTCTTATTGAGTCATTCTAGTGAATCACATTCTATTTTTCTGTAATGTAACTGTAATGTGTGCTTATTGAACTAAAAATGGATGCTTAGCCTCTTAATCGTTATTGGCAGTTGCACTCCTTATCACTTGTTTACTTTTACAATATTAAAAGCTGTGCCTATGAACATGCTGTTTTACTTTCAATGGATATAGTGTATACATTTCTGAACTTGGTGAAAACCAGGTGTCTACAAGAATGACTTGTAAAATATACTTCACTTATTACTTTTTATACTGTGAATGTGAGTCGTATAAATGCCCTCTCTTCAAAAAACAAGAAAAACAAAGAAAGGATTGGTGAAGATTAAGGAAATGTTTTGTCAATAACTGACAAATTGTTATTTTTGGGTTAACTGAGCTACCTGCGGTGATTAAGGAAGTAACAGGAATTCTGTTTTCTTAGGATAAGAGCTGACAATCACACCCTGGTGAGGTTATGTGCCTGGCCAGTCGACTGGCGTTGCAGCTCTCCTGTAAATTAAGTGCTGCACTGTGGAGGAGGTGTTTTGGGGTAACAATGTGTAAAGTTCACATCAGCCTTTCCGAAAGGAAGGAGACAGCTTTTGTGGTCAAGGGTCACTGCTCATAGAACTTACCTATCCGTCCTCCACATCCAGCCTCACGGAATATTCCCGAAAAATCTATTTATCGACATAACCCTCATTTCTTATTCCATCTTTTTTATACCATCTCTGCAATGGATTATAAATAAAGATTTTTAACCCTGGTCTCAATGACGTATATCTTGTCTTGCCTGAATAAACATTTCTGAACTATTTTTGCTCTGATGCATGGATGAAGGAATTGGCTTCAGTACAGTGAAAAAGAACAAAAGTAATATTCCTCAGGTGCTTTGACAATCTGTGAATCTCGACTCAAACCTCACACTGCATATTCATTGATGGAGCTTAAACACTGCAGGCAATTATTATGACACTAAAAATAACAGTGAAGCAACTGTGAAATCCACCCTGCATAGAATTATTCTACGAACGCCTCCGTTTACTGTACCTATATTTTCAAGATATAATTCTGCATTCAAGCAGTGGTTAAAAAGAGAAAAGCAACTCTGTCTTGGATTAGCATCGTTTGTTACAAACGCATTTATTTCCGTCGTTGTCCAGGCAGAGATGACTCCGTAAATGAGCCCTGGTCGTTTGTATGATTCATTTCCCCTCAGCGCTCTCTAGGTCGTCATTAGGCACTGGGGAGCCAGTAGGCTTCTCGCTGAGATGTAAGAAAGCTGTAATTAAACAGGGCAAAGCAAAACCAAACTGCAATCTGTTTAATTGCCGAGGGTCACTTAAAAGAAGCTCTGCAGCCGGAATCTGTTACGTGCCACATTTGCGTGTCACTACTGCAAAAAAGTCCAAGCTCTTTGTAGGCCTACAGTTCATTCGTGGCATCAGTTGTCAGTCATTTGATTAGAACTCAGATTCACTTGTTTGCTCAATATTGTGTCAGTTAGTCAGGATCTGTTACAATATGCTGTGTTTGTGTATCATCAACTGCAAAATTTGCAATGGAAATTTGCAATGGATAGAACATCCAGGCTGTTTGTAGGCCTATAGTCCCAACCATGGAATCAGTCATTAGGAATCATATTTGAGGTCTGAGTAGATGTTAGATCCCTGTACCTTGTTTGTTCGATATCTTCTATGGTTTCTGGTAGGCGTCTGTTCATGGTCTCTGGGAGACACCTTGCTGTCAGGCCAGAGGCTATAGCTATGATGCATAAGATAATCTGGGGGAGGGGCTTCCACACCTCATCCAATAACATGATGAGTGGAGCGATGGACACGCCCAGGCGGGCCAGGAAGGAGTTGTAGCCGAGGCCGTTTTGTCTGGAAAGAGGTGGGAGTATTAGACACTTAAGGTGGAGGGGACCACGGACAGCGCGCGCATTCCAGGAACCCCACCCAGGGGTTCCACTAGGGCACAAATGGATAAAAGAGATCTCTTACCTCACAACCGTGGGGTACAGCTCGGAGGTGTACAGGAAGATTGTCGTAAAGGAGGCTGAGGAACCCGCCTTTCCCAGCACCGCAATGATCGACCGAAAGATCCACATATCTAAGGGAGACATGCAATAACTTATCTAAAGAGGGATGCCAAAGTCAGACTCTGTCTCTATGGGCAACAGAGCTTGGAGACATGGATTTAAGATTTCATCCTGGTTAGGGCAAGGTAGGTAAAGGACCACATGTCCATTCACCCATCCATCAGAATTCCAAAACCACTTAATTAGTACAGGGGTGAGGTGAGTCTGAAACCTATCCAAAGAAGCCCATTGCAGGGCGAACACTCATTATGACTCTTTTTAGGGACTGGCAGATGCCACAGAATGCTTACCTTTAGGAATAAATATGTTAATAGCGAGACAGATTCCCGCCAGCAGCAAAGCACCAGCTTCAGTGTATCTTCTCCCAATTCTTTCCAAAAGGAAATAAACCAGAAACTTAGCCGGGACCTCTACGATCGCGTAGATGAACTGGGTTAGGTAAATGTTCAGACCGAATCCGGCAAGGTTGAGGCTGATCCCATAGAAAGTGGAGGCAATGCCAAACCTGTAGAGAACCGATTCACTTTCTAAGCCGTTTAATGTCTATTCAGAGAGTCAATAAAGAAAATTAGCTAAAATTAGCTAATACCATACTAGTCCTGTTTTCAGAGCAAGTCTCCTCATCTTGGGGGTTCTCACAAGATCCAGATAGCTGTAAGTCTTCTTTCCTTTCTCCACCACAACTACAGTAGAAAGGTCCTGCAAATGAAATCAAGCATGAACACCATCCAGCATCATGGTTCCGGTAAATCAGATATTACTGCTAGATTGATAATCTGGTAAAAGTCAGTGAAGGAAGAATGTCAGTTTACCTCTGGCTTAATCTTAGACGCAAAACCATCACTTGCATTCATTTTGGCGCACCTTGTGAGGTAGCAGTGAGCATTTTGCACCCTTCCTGTAGCTATTAGCCACCTAGCGGACTCCGGTAGCCACCTGCACGAGTCGTGAACAGTGTGAAAATGGAGCAGTCAGAATAACATGTAAAGTTAGCGAAATGTAGCTCTGCTTTCTGACCTCCAGGATACGATAGCTGCCGCTAGCGGGGATGTGATGGCGACGATTAGCCAGCGCCAGTCATTCACAAGGTAAGCGATGCAGGCCAGCATGATGGAGCCGAATGTCCAGGCCAGGCTGTCCAACACACCCACCACTCGCCTGTGTTCGATGCTCACCCACTCCACACCTGCCTCGGGTGCAAAGTTACAACACGGTCTCTCCACCCAAGTAGCTAGGCTCATAAAATTTAAGGCAACCACAGAAGACTGACCTGGAACCGGCCTAGGGATTAAGGATAGAAAAATTACAAAGGAAAGCCTCTAACTTCTAACATCAGGAACAAAAGGTAAGTTTGAGAAGCAGATTTGTGTGGCTGAAATTTTTTTTTGAGTACCTAGGTGCAAAAATGTATAAGCATGTGTATGTTCTATATTGGGGCATACTGAGCTCCTGTAGCTCAAAACGTTGAGCACTTTCCTCAAATCCTACGGAGCACAAAAAATTGTAACACTTCCCTCTACTGTAGGTCGGTTTGGATAAAAGTGTCAGAAAAATTAAATAAACCTATCAGTATGAACTTTAAACTTATGAACTTTCAGACATACGAATGAAGAGGACTGTAAGTCCAAATTGTGTTCATTGGGCTCCCCTTTCCTGCCCACATCAATTTTTTTTTCTGCTTGCCAATTCCTGTCTTTAGTACGACTTCTGGCCGCTACTCCCGCCACACAGCAGCGTAGCGTACGTACTCCCAACATCCTAGTTCTTTGTACTTGCGTATACCCTTAAAATGATGTTGAAAAACGACTTACGAACATTTCAAGTTACGAACAGCCATTCGGAATGTATCTTGTTCGCAAGTAGAGGAGCGTCTGTATTTACTCAGAAAAAAAAACACTATTAATTACTAATTAATAAACTGATTGACTAAATAACCGATTAAATAATTAATTGAGCTAGTTTAAAATGTCAATGAATTGATTAGCCATAGGAGGTGCGTTAGTGGTCAAGTCAAAAATACATGCGTGTTTTAGATGATTACTGCAAATATTGGGGTGACTTTAGGAGAGGTTTTGAAATGGCTAAGTTGACACACTTTGACAGATATAATATCATAGTTTTATACTAAAATAAAGATCTTTAAATATAGTTCTCTTTAACTGCCTAAGACTTTTGCACAGCACTGTATATATATATATTCGACAGAAAGTTCCTTAACAGAATTACCTGTCACAAGGGGCTGGCGATTATTTGTCCTGGCAGAGCAAAGATAACCTCAAACACAAAGTGAATGTGCATAAGATGGACAGAGAGGAAACCAGCAAAGAACTTGTGGAGCTGGCATTACGGGAGAAGTGTTTTTAACTAGGATTTTACCCATCAAGGATTTTAGATGGATGGATGGATGAGTGGATGATGGACGGATGGATGGATGAGTGGATGATGGACGGATGGATGGATGCTTCATTAATTAAATAGATTTTATATGGAAGAGTGAAGATCCACTCACTCAGAACCGTGGAGATGATGCTGATTCCTGTGATTCCGAGGCCTGTGAAAAACCTCAGGATGGCAAACATCAGGAAGGAGCTGGAGAAGGCGCTGGCCAAGCCGAAGATCATGCCCAACACGTAGGAGAGCAGCATCATCCTCCTCCGGCCGTACCTGCAGCGACACGGCGAAACCCCCACGGGCCGTCAGGAGGCACGTGCCCGCGTGGAAAAAACGCACACATAACTGAACAGGTGGAAAACCTCAGCATCAAAGTCTGATAACAGACAGTAAAACATTGGTGTGCCTGATGACGTTAGTGACACTCTTCCTGAGAATAACTGTCACAGACAGATATAGCTGAATGAGTTACCTGTGAGGTGAGTTACCTGTGAGGTGAGTTACCTGTCACTGAGGCTGCCAAAGAGCATGGCACCAATCATCACCCCAATGAAGAAGATGGTGGCTGTCAATTTGTTCAGCTTTCTTTGGTCACAGATCAAGTCCCACTTTGAATGAACGAAAGATCTTTTCAATGATAAAATCTGCACAAAAAATCATTTACAGAGTAATGGACTGTTTTGGAGACTAAAACGGGAAATTTATAGTTCATAGAAGAATATAAGACTATTCTCATTGTTTACTGGTTAATGTTGCAGTAAATGCCTGAATTAAGATAGACTGTTTCAGTTTATAAGTGGTATGATGTAACATACCTCAGTTGCTATGGTAGAAGCAAAGGTACTGGTGTCATAGACCCATCCATTCTGACACGGAACAGCAGGTTCTGCTGTAGCATTGGTGACTTCATGCAGGAGATGGAACTGGGGCTGTGAGAACATCTGGCAAGAACTTAGACTGCCATCTTCCTCAGCCGGAATAGAGACGACCATCCTCTGCTCCTGAGTGAAGTTCTCAAAGACTTCCCCATCATCCAGGACATCGATGTCGCAGTGGTGGGGTGGAACAGCAGCGATGAAGTTTTGCACCAGGAAGTGGCAGGGCAGGGTGAAGCGAGAAACAAAGATGATGGAGAGCACTATGACCTGAAAGCGACCAAAGCCACCAGCTTCTGCCAGGAGGTTCTCAAACTTCATCCCTGCCTCCAACTTATTAATGCATCTGCTTTGGACCAGCTGTTTCTACCATGTGCCACACAGATCCACTTGCGAGCTGATTTATAGATGTCACTAGAAAAACTCCAGTTTTGTTAAACATTAAAGATAACTGACTAATTGGTAACCAGATACCATTTTTTTACTACATTACTATGTAATAATATAGCTCTACATTAACAAATGCAAGAATCCAGAATGAGTTAGCAATATATAAACTATGCCAGGTCAAGCAAAAACGCTCCAAATGATTTAACTTTACATTCTTTACATTTGAAGTATAGATTGATTTTCAGAAAGTTAGCAGTTGAAAAATTTATATTTTTCAGAACTGCGTGACGGTCAGCCCTTCCAGGCCCGTGAGTGCGGAGCCAGTCACTTCCCAGACGTGACGCCCAGGTAATCAGGTCATTGAGTTTCTTAGACAGAGGCAAATAGGCTGCAGCTCTTATTGCTGGGGGGTCAAGCACTGGAGGAAAAATATCATGAGAGCAAGGCAACATCTCCAGATAAGGGCAAATATCAGACCAGCAAAATCCAAAAGAAATAAATAATAACTAAGACACACAAGCCTCTATCGACTCTGCACACATGGACCTTGTAGCTCCATTAAATTGCCCCTCCTTCAAGGAATCTGTCGATCCCCATGTGAGCACAGAAGTAGCCCCCCCCATATGAAAAATCAGCATGGTTCCTATAATGCTATCAAGTTTCTCATTTCAATTACGTATGACAACGCATGATGTTTTGTATAATTTTACTACAAGTCAGTGTTTTGTCTTGTATGATTATGGATCATACATGATGCCAAAAGCCCCCTGACATGTGAGGCACTCAAGGCAAAAACCGACAGGAAAAATATAAAACTTTTACATGAGCTTTACATTTTACCACACATAGTAACGTATGGTTTTAGTAGGAAATGCGTGTTTATTAATTGCTTGTTGCTTCTTGATAACATTTTATATTGCTTTTATATTATTCTGATTTAACACATGCATGATCTCTCTACATTCTGTTGGTTTAATTAGAGATGAGAAAATTCAGTGAGGTTAACTCAGTTATGTTCTCAGAACACAAACTGGATAGATCAGCTCATTCTAGCTGTGTGGGCCCACAGTCCATGACTCAACCGAGTTCATTCAAATAGTTTTGCATAAAACTAATACTGACAAAACATTCATTTATTATGCATTTATATGTCTGACAGTACATTAATTTAATATGCCTTTAACATTAATGTAGAACTTACATATTTTACAAAACATTAAATATATATTTTACATGAATAAAGGACATATATGACTATGACACATTCATTTAATATGAATTGTACATGAATGTAGGACTTATACTTGACAGTACATTAATTTGTTATGTATATTTACACAGATAAAGGGTGTATTTGTCTATTGACACATTAAGTTAATATGCATTTCAGTTATTATGAGTGTTGTATATAGAGCTTGTATGATCTGGGTAAAACACATGAACGTTGTTTTTAAAAATCATTCCCATAAGGCCTTTTGAGACCCTCACCCACTTTCTCTAAGAATGCTGGGTATTTCAAACTGCTGTCCAACGCAAACAGCAGTCAGAGTTTTCCTCCCCTTTACGTCAGAGTGCTATTTAAACTTGGGGACGAAACAGGAAGAGATAAATTAAAACTGTAACTGAACTGGCTGCATGGCTGCTCACATCTGACAAATCTGCGGCTTCTCATCCTAGAGAAGACGATCTCAGCTCTGAAAGGAGCTACTGCCCCAGGCCTCAGTGTACATCTAGGCAGCCAGAATCTGCTACTGCAGCCTTCAGGGCAGGAAGGGTTTGCCTTGTGGCTCATTGTTATCCTCTGTAAAAGAGAAGAAAGGTTATTAAAATTGAATGAAGCCATGGATTTCGGGCATGGGCGTGAAATTGCTCAGAAAAGTTACTTGAAGCCTACAAAGTGTGGAGGCCCTTCGTCACCTTGCCTTTCACAAGCACACAGTCTGCTTCATAGATCCTTCCCCCAAAATTCTACCATAAATCAGCTGCAGTTTATTTTATGGCCAAAGTAATTTGAGTGAAAACAAGAATTACTTCATGGGAACACTAGTCTACTTAAGGTACTATACTATCATAACAAATGTAAAGATTATTTATACAAGGAGCTCATGACATACAGAAGATGGCATTTTTAAATGTTACGCTGACAAGCCTGATGGCTGTATATATGCTATTTCCACAGGGCTTGGTCGTCTTAAGCCTTCTGCAAATCCCACCCAGACGTCTTAATTAAACACATTATTTACGGCGTCTGCTCAGGGTCTGACTCCACCTGTACCATGCATTAGCATTTATCTTCGCTGCTATACGGCTGTATTCTCCACCCTTCTATTTATCTTTTTATTGCGGGAAGGTAATCTGTGTGTGATTACAGGACTGAATCCTTTTTGCCAGGTGCAGTCCAAAGAAGTCACTTGATTGTCCAACGTGGTGCCACTTCAGCTGTTCACCTGCCTTTGAAGATATCGTTTCTTTGGTTACTCTGACATCCATACTTTTAAGACACTCATAGTCAAATAAGATGCATGACATAAGCCCAATTTTAGTCAACAATTAGCACAGGACACACTACTGACAGATATTTCATAGGGTCTTGATAGGGTCCTGTAAGGTGTCAGAAAAAAAATCCTGGTTTTCTCTCTTGAAACGACCAACCTCTCCTACACATAGCTGAATCCCCCCCTTGTCATTATGTCAGGGAATCATATGTCAGGAAGACAATGCTGAGTGTAACACACTATAAGCATTCTACAGCCAATGGGAACAAAGTGAGAGCTTCTGCTTTTCACCACTGTCCTAGAGTTGTTTTTTTTTTTTTCTTATTTATTCTGGTATACAGCGCAAAGCAGCGTCTCTCGGCAGGACCTGACACGCACTTTCCGGTGTTATTAGCGATGAAAGGGAACGCTGACATCTGGTGGACATGCTGAGGTATTGCACTGGCACATTAGCGTGAATGTTTGATGAAGGTGCTGTTAGCAACCAGTATTCTACTCAAGATATTAAAGAGAAGGAAGAGATCAGTGGGTGAGATTACAAATGGTTGTCAGTCGCTGACAGTTTAAATCCCGTGGGAATCAGTAGACATGATCCCTTAATGATTTATTCTCTAGTGAAACCGGAGAGTACAATACATGTGTTTATATTTAAATTAGTCGTGTGGGATATAATGTTTAATTTTTTCCTGTAGTACATTACCGGAGTCCTGACACCTGCCTTTTTATATCAGCATGAGGGTAAGCCTTACTGCCATGTCCCATGCTACGGGTACCTGTTTGGACCAAAAGGCGTGAACATTGGAGAGGTTGGCTGCTATGTCTACGATAAAGACACAGAACAGAATGGAATTTCACGCCAGTCTCTGGCATCTGTTGGACATGCTGAGATATTACACTGGTACTTTAAATCAGTGGGTGAGACAACAAATGACTGTCAGTCACTGACTGTTTTAATCCCGTGGGAATCAGTAGACGTGATCCGTAATGATTTATTGCTTACTGAAACCGGAAAGTATGACACACGTGTTTATATTTAGAGTTGTGTGGGATATAATGTTTAATTTTTTTCCTGAGTACATTACCAGAGTCCAGACGTCCACCTCATGTATCATGGTACAAGCACCTGTTAAGACTGTGAACACTGAAGCTTAAAATAAGACCTTCTTCCTGTTCAAGTGGCCTTGTAGGATAGTGTAGCAAACATTGGTTGCACACTTCGCAATGTCGCAGAATGTAGTATGTCATTGGGGTACCATTCACCTACAGTCTCATTCATACCGAGGAGTCAGGCATACTGCTCACATTGCATACTATATTTCGCCCACTACATAGCAAACAAGTATGCGATTTCGGACCCACTGTAGGTGAAGCATGTTTCACCGGATGACAGTGGCAGACTCAGGCTGTTTGATGGGCAAGAAAGAAATAATAAAAAGGAGTTCTATTGCCTAACATGTGCCCCCCCAGACTATATACACAGTATAACCTGCACACAGTATGGTCAAGCAGTCTTAAGATTATTCAGGTAATGTTTTGTCAACTACGGTGGCAACCTACAGTACATATCACATTTTCTGACACGTATGAACACCTAGATGGTACATTATTAAATTTTTTTTTTTTTTTTACAGAAAACTGCAATTTTTGCGGCACTGTCTCTCATTTTTTTCACTGGAAGGGCAGCTATCGGACATATTTTCCTCTCCATCACAAGGGCACTTCACCATGTTTGCTCACATGGAAGGGCACCACAAAGGGGCACTTCATGAGATTTAGCAACCAGAAAGAACCCATAGGGCACCTCAAATTTTCCCAATTATGAAGACAAGTTACATGGCACTACATCACGCTTTCTCCACTGGAGGGGCATCCATTAGGACAGCTGCTCGCGTCCTCACACATGGACGCACATCTTATACAGCACTGCATCACATTTTACCCACTAGACTAGGGCTGCACGGTATCGCATGGCAGAGGCATTGCGATTATATGGCTCATGTACGATAATCACCAGCAGGGATATAGACGACGGGGGAGACGTATGTCCGGTATGATACCACACGGGCGGCCTATACTTGAGTTTATTAAATTCGGTTTCTGTTTTGGTAAATCATGGAAGTGATACGCACAGAAGTGGCGGTAAAGAAGTGGACGGTTCAACAGCCACAACACCTTTTAAAAGGGGAGATATTGTGTATAAACCAATTAAAAAGATGTCGGTGGTGTGGCGGTACTTTTTGCAGTTTAAAGTCAGACCCGTTTATTAAACAAAGATACGCCGAATTTATACAGATTATTAACTTATGGGCGTCATAATACGCCTCTTAGCAATATTTTAGGTGCACTAGTAAACTGCTTACCAAATTGTGAGCCACGGAAAATCTCTGTATAGCACCGAAGACAAACGTTTACGCCCGTCATTTAAAATGCTGGTGATAATTGCGCATGCGCAATGTGACGTGCAGCCCTGCTTTACATGGATGCCGATGTGGGGCCTTTTTTCACGTTTTTTCGCCTCCTTGTATTACGCTTTACAGCACCGTATTCCATTTTCTTGACTCGATATGGAGCCCTTTGGGACACTTTGAGCTACGTAACGGCACCTTTTCCATTGGAAGGGCACTCATGGAAGCAGATTACACCATTGTAAAGGCCCGGTATATTTCCACTAGTAGGGCCTTCATGAAACACTTCATCACATTTCCTCACTCTATTGGGCACATTGACTCACATTTGAAGGGCAACAAATAGCAAGCATTTTCACCACTCTAAAGGGCACTGTATTAATGGATTTTTCAGCCATGGTTATCTGCCATGTTTAAAAATGTATTATATTCCATAAACATCAAATAAACTACTAAAAGTTTCATTACAGAAATATGTCATTGGAAATGGAGCATAGGAACATGCTGTTTTTCATCCATCATGTGTGCTGCCATCTCTGAACTTTTCAATGTTGTCAGTTCTAACGTCTTACTGTGCATGTACTGAGGTACGAAGGCCAAAGCTTATTAAAGAAGGAACAGTTTGCGCTTCTTTTACTCTCAGTGATTTTCGGAACTGAATTGAATAAATTGCTGTTTTTGGGTGAACAACGATTAAGGACGGATTTGGAATTTTATCTTTTTGATACTAATAACAATAACTGTCTGAGGTGTTCAACTGTTATTTTAAAGGGTTTCATGGGGAAGGAGATGAAAGGGCCTTTTCTATGATTCATGTCCTCGCAGTACTCATGAGTTTTTAGGTTGTAATTAGTCATCAGTAAATAAATAGGATTCTCACTGTGATCCAAGAGTCCCATAATTAACAAACAGGGGGAAGCAAAGCCAAAGTACCACCTGTTTAATTATCGCAGGTCATTTAAAAGTGGAGCTGCAGTCTGGACGGCTTGTTTTTGTGTCACCTACTACAAAGAAGACTACACAAATCATCCAAGATTTTTGCAGGCCTATTTGTTAACCTTGGCATCAGTCATTTGATTAGATCCTGGATCCTCTTACCTTGTTTGCTCAGTATTGATCAACAAGGACATGGTGGTGTGGCAGCAGCCAGCACCGGTCATCCACAAGGTAGGTGATGCAGGACGGCATGATGGGGTGGAACATCCAGTCTAGGCCGTCCAACACACCCAGGACTCTTCTGTGTTCAATGTCTACCCACTCCATGCCTGCCTTGGGTGCAAAATTACAGCATGCTGCCCCCCCCTGAATCTGTCCGGGTATTCATGCCCCTTTGACGTCCCTGATGGAAGTTGACGTAAAGCAGGTACACGAGAACACAAGAATGGTTAAGGATGCATACCGAGAAACAGCCCATGACTGACAAAGATGGTAGCGCAAGTTGATGGGTTCATAGGACTCATAGGTCCTGTGATGCCGCTATGGTTGGTGCCATAGACTTATCCATTCTGACACAGGACAGCAGGTTCAGTGTTGGCGACTCCATGCTGGAGACGGAACTCGGACTGTCATTTTCCTGAGCCATTATAGTGACAATCATCCTCTGCTCCTGGGTGGAGAAAAGAGCCTTGCTCATCGTGGCTTTATGGGGGTGGCTTGCTGGGGCTGGTGTGATGTACATCTCTCTGTACAGTAGGTGGCAGCAGTATGCAAACTGGTGTCCCATGCTAGCAGCAGGGAAGACTAGGAGAGCGGCAGAAACCGTAGTGGTAATTGCAGAAGGAGGCCCAGAGGATATCGGGAAACTTCAGAAGCCTCAGGTGTGATTTGCGATTTTCATTATATCATTTATATTGCAGTCGTTATATAATATATATAATATGTATTACACGTTATATATTATGCAATTATAATGCAGTTCATTAGATTAGATGATGGTATGAAGGAAGAAGGAGTGCAAGAGAAATGAGCTACGATGCCATTTATTTTGAAATCCCATTGGAATCACCACTGTGAGAGAGCCACTGTGAGAGAGCCACGATGACAGTCTCCCATTCTCCTGCCGTATTCTCTTGCCAAGATGAGGTTCTCAAAGACTTTGGCATCATCCTGGAGACCGAAGTGGCAGTGGTTGGACTGCACAGCAGCAATGAAGTTTTGTACCAGGAGGTGGCAGGGCAGGGTGAAGCAAGAAACGTAAACAATGGAGAGCACTATGACCTGAAACCGACCGAAGCCACCAGCTTCTGCCAGGAGGTTCTCAAACTTCATCCCTGCCTCCAACTCATTAATCCCATTTTGTTGGACCAGCTGTTTCGACCATGTGCCACACAGATCCACTTGCAAGCTTAAGGTCCTGATTTATTTATAAATGACTTAAGATTCCAAACTTGTTAAACATTGAATACAACTGACTAATTGGTAACAGACATGTTTTTTAATATTTCTATTTACTGTTCAATATGTAATAATACTAAAAACAAGTGCAAAGATCCAGAGTGATTTAGAGACATACTCCACACCATACACTGAAATACTTATGTAAAGTGTAAAAACACGTCAGATGGAAAAATATCTACAGTAATAATTTGACTTTCCATTTACATTTGACATCTAGATTCATTTTCAGAATTGTAGTAGTGCAAAAATTATTATTTTTAAACCAGCTATTAGGTGTAACACCCAGGTAACTAGGTTATTGAGTTTTTTAGACAGAGGCAAATAGCTTGCAGTCGTTCCTCCTGCAGGGATCACACACTAAGAGAAAACAGAATAACGGAGAAAAGATAAAATCTTAGATCTTCAGGTCATGGCAAATGTCAGACTACATTTTACAAGGAGGAACAAGCAGATTGAGCTGTAATCGGGTTCCAGACCTGTGAAGTTAATGATTAACATCAACTACCTTAGGTGGCCAAACAAACAGGTCGTCCAGCCCAAATGAGGTTATTCTTTTAACAGACATATTGTCTGAACAGAATCCCAACATCTCATTAAATTCATAGTCCAAAAATCACTTCCAGGAGGAGAAAAGGGCAGTGCTTTAAAGTATGTGCATTAAAACTTACAGACATTTCTATCTCGGAGTGACTCAGATACTTAAGAAGCATTTTACAAAATACCCACAATGCACCCAGTGGCAACTGGAGGCAACTCAAAAAGGGCCGTGAGGAACGAGAAAAGCGGCACTCTGATTAATTGTATTATATCACTTGAATGGACTGTAATTAAAGTAATTCTTCTCTTGGGGAGCATAAACTGTAGAAAGTGCATGAAAAATTATACATGAAGACCAAAGCACAGGAGCATTCAGTCAACAACCCAGAATTCCTCTGGTCAGTATCCAGCTGTATAAGTGTTCAATATACAGGCGCAATGTTTCGGGAAACAGCTGAATGCATTTATCCAGAGAATTACCAGCAAGAGAGCAATAATCCAGTGCTTTCCAATACCATTAATCTTAACAAGGACACTTTTCTAATTTCGTCCCTGCCGCTGGCTGTCTAGTGGACCCCAGGAAAGTCGAAGTGCCAAAGAACCATGAAGGAGTTTGCTGCCCGTCAGCCTTCACGAAGCAAACCCTGATGAGGACAGACATTGCTGAGAAAGGTGTTAGGCCAAGGAAAGACTTTGAATGTAAAAATCTCCATTTCCTGCCCATCCTATAGGGCCGGCTATTTAACTTCTGAAGGAGTCAGGCAGATGGTTAAGAGAAAGTACAAGATCAATACCGATTCTGGCCATGAAAATAAACATCCTTCATTGTCTTTGCTGGTTTGCAGATTAAGAGTCTGAGGAAACAGGGAAGGTCCCTCTAGTGCAGGGTTATTCAAATCACGGTCCTAGAGCTCTGAGCACTGCTGGTTTTCCAGCCTTCCTTTACCTGTCAGTCAGGTGTGAAGCCTCTGACCAATCAGAATCAGTAA
>JAODJU010000035.1:4596592-4611764 GCA_026776725.1 Gnathonemus echidnorhynchus
CATGTTTAAATTGAGTAAGAACAGATATTGGATACCAAGATATCCGCGAAAAGTTTTTTTTTGTTTTCCTGTGTAATGAGTAAAACCAATGTAAGATATCGTTACACATGAAGGAGTAGGATATGACCATCACAGGACTCATCGAGTCGTGTGTGTTTTTTATTTTTTTTTTGCCAATTAGTTCCATTTGTCCCATTTTCCAGCAAAGATTATAAATTGGTGCATTGTGGTTTGTTTTGACTAGTATTCTAATCTGAGTTAATGCTTTTCATTTTTTCTCATCCACCAAAATGGCTTTATACCATTTCCTTTTTTTGTAATGTTCAGCCCCTTCCTGCCCCATCTAAGGATCTAATTCTGTTTAATTCTTACATCACATGGATATATTTTTCTCCATGGGGACATATACTTCTCTCTTTTGCTTGTATCTTGCAGTGAAATCACATACTGCACTGTCTTGCCTGCTGTATACTAAGTACTAAGGCTTTTATATTCAATACTAGCATGTTTATGTAGAAAGACCAAATGTTAGATATTAAGCCACTTGCTATGCATTTGACAGAAGCAACTTCAGCTGTGGAAGCTGAGCTGGATGGCATTTTAAAAAGAATTGTCCGGAACCCCACAACCTTGTTGCTTGAGGGCCAAGCTGTGAATAGGGCAGAACAGAATGCTATACATCATGATTTAGTGCTCATATGAAACATCATTTGTAAACCACTTTCCTTCTCCCATGAGCCAGCATTGTAGATCTACATGGAATCAACAGTACATCAGTTGACACTATGTGGACGAGGGAGTTGTCATGTGATCCTAGGCTGTATCATGTGACCCAGTTGTAGCTTCTCCTTGGTGAAAGGAGCGTGGGCAGAGCGGCTGAACAGAACACCAGTTCTTGTTACAGAGCTGCTCAGGCTTTGCTTTTCACCACATTCCCCTCATTGTGAAAGAACCTATCTGGAGGACAGGAGGTGGCCCTGCTGTAGTAAACAGAGATCAAGAAACCCATAAACTCACAAGGGACTTGCAGTAGTTGGCAGGACATAATGTTGTCTGAGGGAGATGCCAAGAGACACGGCGTCCAGAGCAGTAGAGGAAGTTCCCCTATGTGTCATTATAGAATGCCCTCTGCAGGTGGTCATGTTGTAACAGCAGCCACTCACAGGTCGCTGGCAGGCATTACGTCTTCTGTCCCTATGAAACATGTTTTGTGTCTGAATACACACCTGCAGTGTGTATGATGTGTCAAATTTGAATATATTGATTGAAGTAGATTCCTGGGAGTTTGGGTGCTGTACTCCTCCTCGTCACCTGCCAGTCTTGCCCAGGTTGTGGTTGTGACCCACCACTGGAAATCCGTTAGAGCAGAACTAGGGAAAGTTGTCCACTGATTACAGAAAGATTCAACATTCACATTTGTGAAATGCTGTCTGTACAGAGCCATGTTTTGGTGGTACGATAGTACCTTTAGTATTCTGATTGACTTAATTAGGCTTCTTTAACTTCATTAACTAGTCTTTCATGGCTCACAGTTATATAATGGAATAAGATCAAGTATCATTAATCCTGAACATTAAATGAAATCTTTTAAAGCTATGCTGTGTTGTACAGTTTGAGTGGGCATTACTAATTTTGAAAAATGCAATGATGCTTTATTTGCCATTTACAAAAGTCTAGGTACATTGGAATGTTTCTTTTCACATCTGCCATCTTGTTCTCTGAGACATACACACACAGAGCTCCAGACTAACTTTTCCAGTGGTAAAACTGGTGCTACCAGTTTTTTCAGTTGGTCACACCAGCACATGATTTGGTCGCACCCGTTTTTTGGTGTGGCATGGTATCAGTCAATGACCTTGTATGCTGATAAATAGTTGTTCTAATTTGCATATCCTAGTTTTTGCATTGATGAAAGATTGACAGTGACTCAAGACTTGATATTTGCAAAATATTTTAATCTCAATATTAACTTAATAATTTTACAACAGCATTCATTCAGCCTCGACAATTCAGATCAAAGAGGCACTAGCCATTGTAATTGAAAATGGTACTTTTTCTCTGCCTCCTCTTTCTTCTCAAATTGTTTTTTTAAATAATCAACTATAGACTGCTTTTTGGATTACATTAACACCACAGCAGAAGGGATTGTTTTGCACGTTTTATCATCAGTGTGCATATACGTCTATACTCCTGTGTGCAAGTAGGGAGAGACTAACTCAGTAAAAAAGAGAGGAAAATAAAATTCTGAGCCAGTGAAGAAGAGAAAAAACTTTCAACCACAATTCGTTAACGCAGTAGCTGTGCTGGAGCAAAACATCCTAATGATTTTCATATACATGCACAGATGCAACAACATGAAATTTTAACTTGCACATTCTCAGTAAATGGTTGCATATGCAACCATTTTAGTCAGTCTGGAGCCCTGGTACATACGGACCTTTTCCATACAGGAACCAAGCCGTACCATAAAGAGAGACTAATTGTGGTATTGTGGTTCCAGGTCCTTTCGGGTTTCCACTGCACAAGAATCAGCTTGGTAAATTTGTTGCTGGGTTTGGAGATTGACAGTGAAACTGAAGAGACGCTTATTTACTGTTCATACAAGGTACATCATGATTTACTACATGCCAATTTCAGCTAGCAAGCCTGTGAGAATCGCCATATTAGGTTAACATCAAATGCTTGCGGAATTAGCATTTGGTTGCATAAATTTGCATTCCGAGTCCATTCCATTTTGCTGTTCTATAATGCTATTTTAATTAGGTGGTTGGAAAGTTCCCAGTTATCGAGAATGCATCAATACATTTTGATATGCAATGCCACCAATAATGAATAATATATAGAATATCCCCTTTTTTTCTTCAGATAATCCATGTATATTGATGCAGAACACCGCCATATCCATGCATTTAGATCAATCAGATGGTGGTGAGGCAACCAGCTCGGTTTAGTCACGCAATACGGGTACGGCTTGGATAATCTACAATGGAAAACCGTCAGTTTGCGGTATGGCTCGGGTCTGGCTCAGTTCTTGCTGGCAGTGGAAAAGCACCAATATATACCGGTAAGAGCAAAGTGCAGGGTCAGGCCAGGTACCTTATCTGGCACCCATGGAATATTTCAGGAAGTTAAGAGCCTTGCTCAAGGGTCCAAGAGAAACTGCCCTACACCCCCTGCAAGTTTTTGTATCAAAGGAGGTTTTGTTTTCACTGTGATGTGGTCTGAGTTGTTGCTGGAGTCCCGGTTTTGTTACAGCCTGCCATCAGCTCGCATGCCTTTCCTTCTGGCAGCAGTTAGGGGACTAATATGAGACCAACAGGAAATTCTGAGGTGTGGCGATCCTGGAAGCTGGGTCACAGTTAGGGTCATGAGCAAAGCTGCAGCATGGCTGAAATGAAAGCCTAGCAGCCAGACAGCACTGAGAGACTCCTTCCGCTGGGTAAGCAGGGAGCCACAGTACAACACAGGCTGAATGAGGTACCATAGCTCATAAGAGGATGGTTATTTGTATCTCCCATGTTCCTGAAAATACACATTCAAACATGTGAAACAACTAAGCTTAAAATCACACCACACAGACAATTGTTCAGTGAAAACATCTATCCATCAATCCCTCTGTCCATCCATCTATCTGTCCATCTTCTGGCCAGTTAACCCAGTCAGTGTCACGGGCATGCCTGTTGCCTATTCCAGGGAGAAGATGGCACAAGAGTGGGGTACAACCTGGATGAAAATTATATAAAAACAATATATAATTTTGAGAAATCCGAAATTAGTAATCACAGTAACAATGACTGTAATGCTTGTGGTGATTAAGGAAATGGCCATAATGCTCACCAGTGGTTTAGATCATTTCAATCAATGACAATTATAATGGAATAACAGTAAAAACCAGTGACATAAATAGGAGCTAATGGCCCAGGGAAAATAGCAGATCTAGCCTTAAATGAATATCTGCGTGGACAGAGAGAGCGAGAGAGAGAGAGAGAGAAGGGGGATGATGAATCACGCAGGGTGATGATGTCATGGGGAGCAGTGTTAGCAGAGGCCGCTCTCACCGGCTCCCTTTATGTAACGGCTCTCATGTGACACTGACGGGGTGCCCAGTGACGGGGGGGCTGCTGACAGACGCAGCCTGATATGGGCACAGCCGGGCTCCGCTAGGCTGTCAAAACAAACATCAAAATAACCATATGCATATTTAACAGGCATGCTGATTACAGTGTAAATACTCGCACCAGATGACGCTTCCCAGTATAAATCCTACATTTCATACAATTTAGTCACGTTGACAGGTTTTATACTCTGAGCTCCGACACTGAGGGTTACGTTTTTTTTTTTTTTTATAGGCATCAGTAATTGGTGTGCACATATTATGTGTTGACAAGGGAACTACATGAAAACAATAATAATAATGGTTGTTATAATTATCATTATACCTCTTCTGTCCATCCATCTTCCAACCATTTATCATGATTCTATCCCAGAATGCCAGGCTGTACCAGGCAGGGATACACCCCAGAAAGGGATGCCAGGTCATCGCAGGCTGTGCACACACACTATGGATATCCTTCTACAATACTATCTATAAAATGTATTACCAAACTGGGGGACATCAAGAGAGCAGAGTGAAGCCATGATACGGCACATAAAAACAGGAAAACTACTTCATTGATGTTGGAGGTCTGTATGGGGAGTAGTGAGTTTAAAAAATAATTCAGTTAGCGTGTGTAGTACGGGAAGCTGCTGATGCAGCATGGGCGTGACGGCAGAAATGTCACAGAAATGAGTGAATGCTTCAGCTGCGGTGCCGCTCTGTCGTCCATTAGTGATCTTTCACAGGGGTCACTCAGAATACACTCCCATAAGCCCCTGTGTGTTGTGCTGCTGCAGTCCGCTCCCTTCGGAGTTGGCCCTCCACTCGCCCGTCTTTCTCTCCCCTTGGTGAGAGAGCATGATTGCCGGGTGATGTGTGGCTAATGGGATGGGGGCTTGTAACACCCCCCCAGCGGCTTCAGTGCAGAGCAGAGTGTGGCCGTCTGCGAGAGCTGGGGTAGGGGCCTAGTGCAACTTGGGATTTGGTCAGTGGACATCATGCCATTATACTGCTTCTGCTTCCCAAACTGGAAAGCTGGGAGGTGTGTGTGTGTATGTGTATATATATATATATATATATATATATATATAATATAAAATGAATAAAAGCAGCAAACACACTAATTGCAGGACGGCAGTAAGTAGATGCACACTATGTACAGATGCAGATACAGGATACAGTGCATGGCCTGGGTGGATGAGTGAATTATTTCACAGAAATAATATTAAGACAGTATATTGTACACAAAAGTGGAATATTGCAGAATGATGAAACGTCATTTGTAGGCTTTCCGCACTGAACGAGCTGGGAACTCTCTGTATGTGCACCCATGTAGCGTAGGAGGAGAGCACTCCCTTCTACAGCAGACGGCCGTCTGAAGGAGGCCTTACTGATGGCTTTGTCTGTGTCCTCGCAGTCTGGAATAACTCAGCTGTGCCGCCAGCCATGTAGAACCCTGCAGCTTCACAAGTCCAGGGATGGCGCTTGTTTTGCTTTTTGGGATGAGGCACAGGAAGGGTTAGTCAGGCTGGAAGAGGTGTGAACGAGGATGAACAAGAAAGCGTTTGATTCCAGGATCAAAGAGCCCTGATCAGCAGCTCAGTGTGGTAGAGCACAGCTCCTTTTGAAATGAAAAACCAGCTTCTCCTTCGCAGTTGAGGGTGGTTGCCTCTAATTTATCACAAGCATGCTACAAATTCAATTTAATGCAAGAGGATGATGACATAAAGCAATAAAGAGCGGTCTAACCCTAAATAATAACCTTAATAGTGTGGGGATGTAAAGATTTTTGGCTGATCAAATTGCAGGAACTGAGGTAAGCAGGTTCCATTCTGCTTCACACACCGCATTTGGGACTGATGCGGAGACCCACCGCTGTATCCTCGCGCAAAACTGAGAAATGCCATCGGCTACAGCTTAAGCTGTAAATAAAGTCACTGCTAACCACTGTACATCAGCAGAGTAAGGCATGTAGTGGCTTTCCCTTTGACACTGCAAATACAACTCCGTAGGAAAGCTGCATGCCATTGCCATTCAGTGCATCACCCAGGCCTCCCCATTATCGCATCTCTCTCATTCTCTGCATCACCTGTGCCTCCCCATGACTCCATTCATTGCAGTGCCCAGGTCTCCCTGTGCCCCCATTCACTGCATCGCCCAGAACTCCCTGTGCCCCTATCTCTTCCATTCACTGCATTGCCTGGGCCTTCCCGTGCCCCCGTCTCTTCATTCACTGCATTTCCAGGGCCTCCCGGTGCCCCCGTCTCCCATTCATTGCATCATCCAGGCCTCCATATTACTGTGTCTTTCCCATCCCCTGCATTGCCTGTGCCTTCCCATGACTCCATTCATTGCATTGCCCAGATCTCCGAGATCCCATTCACTGCATCGCCCAGACCTCCCCATGACCCCATCCCCCCCAGCCAGTGTATCGCCCAATCCACCCTATGACCCCATTTCTCTCATTCACTGCATCGCCCAGACCTCCAGGTGCCCCTGTCTCTCTAATTCACTGCATCACTCAGGCGTCCCCATTAATACATCTCTTCCATTCACTGCATTGCCTGGACCTCCCCTTTCCCCTTGTCTCTCTAATTCACTGCATCGCCCTGGCCTCCCCATCTCCCCATCTCTCCCATTCACTGCATCACCCAGACCTCCCCATTACTGTGCTTTCCCATCCCCTGCATCGCCTGTGCCCTCCCCAAAACTCCGTTCACTGCATTGCCCAGGTCTCCCTGTGATCCCATTCGCTGCATTGGCTGGACCTCCCCGATGACCCCATCTCTCCCATTCACTGCATCGCCCAGCCCTCCCCATGACCCCATCTACCCCAGTCACTGCATCACTCGAGCCTCCCTATGACCCCATCTCTCTCATTCACTGCATTGCCCATCCCACCCAATGACCCCATCTACCCCAGTGACCCTTTCTTTCCCATTTTATTATTTCTCCTTAATTCACTCAATGAGCTTCAAGGGGTGTCCCTAGCAACACTCCTCTGCTTTAATCAGTGTGACTTTGATCCCACTTAGCATAGCCCTAGCCTGTAGACCCACGGTGAAACCATTTCAAAAGGCCAATGACTTGTCTTCTACCACCTCCACTGTTACATTATCACATGATTCAAATGAAAATGCATCATAGGTATAAAAACAGTGATCTTTGAAGATAATTAAACTAGTGCTGTCTAGTGATCTTTGGGGATAACTAATCTATGTCTGTCCAGTGATCTTTGAAGGTTAATAAATTAGATATTTCCAGTGATATTTGAAGATCACTAGGGAATGTCTATCCAGTAATCTTTGAAGGTTACTGAACTAGGTCTGTCCAGCGATCTTTGAGGGTAACTAAGCTATGTATGTCCAGTGATTTTTGAGGATAACTAAATTAGGTCTGTCCAGTGATCTTTGAGGGTAACTAAACTAGATCTGTCCCATGATCTTTGAAGATCACTAAGGTATGTCTATCCAGTGATCTTTGAAGGTTACTGAACTAGGTCTGTCCAGCAATCTTTGAGAGTAACTAAATTTGGTCTGTCCAGAGACCTGAGAGTAACTAAGCTATGTCTGTCCAATGATTTTTGAGGATAACTAAATTAGGTCTGACCAGTTGTCTTTGATGATATCTAAACTGGGCCTGTTCTGTGATCTTTGAGGATCACTAAGCTATATCTACCCAGTGGTCTTTGAGGGTAACTAAACTATGCCTATCCAGTTCAGCTTTTAGAACTTTTGCAAATTTCCTTTAAAAACAGAAAATTTTGCTTTTGACTGGTATTTTTAAAGTCTCATTAGAGAGCTTTTCAATTTGTACATTGACAATAGTTATAATATGATATTATTTTATGCCGAAAGAGATAAAACTTGATTCTCACTTCTGCTGGGCTGCCCCAGAGCAGTGCTTGTATGTCCTTGTTTGAAACAGCACTGCTGTAGTGCCTCATTATCCAGCATACGCATAGATAGCATGCAGGAAGATAATAGTGAAGCAGTTGGGGGAAGTTACTCACAAAGGTAATTCGTTATAGACACAGATGGAAAGTTCAGGTCCAGAAAGTACAAATTCAGACCAAGATTTTGTTTCAACCAACTACTGGAGTACTTTGTGACTGTGACTCTTCATACTCAACTGCTCCCACAGTACAACACATACTCCGTGTGATCAGCCTGTTTGTGCTGCAGAGGACCTGACTATCCGATGACATGCTATAAAGTGTCATTGGTCTTTGCCCATCTGTGTAGCCGGATTTATCTTTTGAGGCGATTTGGTTGAAGTTCTTTGGTTAATGAATGTGTTTCCCTTCTGAGTCTATTTCAGGGCTCTTCAAATCTGGACCTCGATTCCAAATCCAGGCCTTGTTTTCAGTTCTCCCAGGTAGTTAGTTTAATAATTACTGATTCTGATTGGTCAGAGACTTCACACCTGGCTTACAGGTAAAGGAAGGCTGGAAAACCAGCAGTGCTCAGACCTCGAGGACCGTGATTTGAATAATAGGGGTCTATTTCATGGGCTTGATAAGTCATTACCACAAGCACATGGTATGCACATGGCTGGGGGAAGTTATAGAGGTGCATATTCCAGGTGACTGATGTGGACATGACTGAGCCTTAACAGAGCCCTGTGACTTTACTAGACGTGCCCAGCCTTAATAGGGCACTGTGACTCAGCTGGATGTGGCTGGCCTTAACATACACTTTGACTCGACTGGACATGTTGGGGCTTGCAGAGCACTTTAACACAGCTGCTGTAGCCAGCTTTAACATACCGCAGTGACTCGGTTATACATGGCTGACCATAACAGCACTGTGACTCAGCTGGAGGTGGCTTAAAATGCTGCATCTCAGCCAAATGTGGCCTGCCTTCAGAGAACTGTAACTCAATTGGATATGGCTGACCTTAACAGAGCACTGTGACTCAGCTGCACATGGCCTTTCTTAACAGAGCTGTGACTCAGCTGGACATGACCTCCTTTAACAGTGCAGTGACTCAGAACATGGTCTGCCTTTTACAGCACTGTGACTCAGTTGGACACGGCTGGCCTTAACAGCACTGTGGCTAAGTTGGACATGGCTGGCCTTAACAAAGCATTGTGACTCAGCTGGACACAGCTGGTTTTGTGCTGTGACTCAACTGTATGTGGGTGGCCTTAACAGAGCACTGTGATTTAGCTGGACATTGCTGGCCTCAACAGAGTGCTGTGACTCAACTGGACATGGCCGGCCTTAAAAGAGTGCTGTTACTTAGCTATACATGGCTGACCTTAACAGAGTGTTGTGACTCAGCTGGATGTGGCTGGCTTTAACAGAGTGCTCTCACTTAGCTGGACATGACTGCCCTTAACAAAGCACTGGGACTCAGCTGGGCATGGCCTCCTTTAATTGCATTGTAACTGAGCTGAATATGGCCTGCCTTAACAGCACTATGACTAGGTTGGACATTGTTGGCCTTAACCGAGTACTGTGACTCAACTGGATATGGTTGGCCTTAAAAGAGCACTGTGACTCAGCTGGACGTAGCCAGCCTTAACAGAGACCTGTGACTCAGCTGGGCTTGGCCTGCCTTAACAGCACTGTGACTCAGCTCGATGTGGCCAGCCTTAACAGGTGCTGTGACTCAGCTGGACGTGACTGGATTTAACAGAGAAATGTGACTCAGCTGGACTTGGCCAGCCTTAATAGTGGGTTGTGACTCAATTGAATGTGGCTGGTCTTGAAAAGACTACTGTGACTCAACTGGATGTGGCCAGTCTTAGCAGTATGCTGTGACTCAGATGGATGTGGCCGTTACTAACAATGGGACTCCTGTCCCCACAGGGCTCAGCTGATTCCTACACTAGCAGACCATCAGACTCAGATGTCTCTCTGGAGGAGGAGCGTGAGGGTGGACGGCAGGAGCGTGAGCAGCAGGCTGCCCTGCAGTTGGAGAGGGCCAAGGTGAGCATACCTCCCAGCTACCCCTACTCATCTGCTCATGTCTGTACCTCATCAGCAAAGTCTTCTTATGATCTTTGGATGTTCTTTGTCCCTGGTTCTTCCTAGGCCAAAGCAGTGGCCTTTGCTGTGAAGACCAATGTTTCCTACTGTGGTGCCCTAGATGAGGAAGTCCCTGTAGCAGGAACCGCCATCTCATTCGATGCTAAGGACTTCCTCCATATCAAAGAGGTACAGTATCATGTAGCTGAAGAGGTGAGGATATGAAGTCCCTGCCCCACAGGATGGTGTTTTTGTTGAAGTTGTTTTGCCACCTAGCAAAGATATCAACATCTGAAACATGAGTCCTTCTAATTAAGGGATGGATGGGTATCTCCAAAATACCGAGCTCATCACGACTGCATTATTCATTCTGTTTCGATGTTCTTAGATATACTGAGACTGCAGACTGCCAACTGAATGGCTCACAGTACATCTATAAACAAAGCCCACTCTGTTTTTGTTAAGCAGGCCAGTATATTCCAGCTGTTTCATTATATATCACCACACCATAAGACTGTGGAGTTCTGGGGAACAGTTTGCCTACTATGAATGCCTAATATATTCAGCCCAGATCAGCTGGATTTTCCCTTTTGAGTTTACTACCTGACTTTCACTGTAATACTGGCAGGCAGGCCCCCTGTTTTTCATTGGTTCCTGCTATGGTTGTAACTGTCCTCTGGGCTGAGGTCCTACCCAATGGCAGGGCGTCTCTCATGGTTTTTATTCTACAGTGTTCTTTGTCTTTGTTGGAGTTCCCCCCCCCCCGGTTTGTCAGGTTCATGGAAGGCTGAGCCTGGACATCGGTTGTGTTTTCTGGCCCACAGAAGTACAACAATGACTGGTGGATCGGCCGACTGGTGAAGGAGGGCTGTGAGATCGGCTTCATCCCCAGCCCTCTCAAACTGGAGAACATCCGCATCCAGCAAGAGCAAAAGCGGGGGCGCTTCCACGGGTGAGGCTCTGGGGGCTGCTCATAGGACAGCTCACAGCTCATGTGTGTGATTCTGTGTTGTCAGCTGATGGCCTGGGTTTCAGAGTGGAACACTGTGTCCTCAGCTGCACAGGGGGGCTAATTGAGCACAGGTGCTCCTGAGGAGGCTTAATTAAAATTCACAACTCTGTGCTATTTTCTAAGCTGCTTTGATAATGAGGGCACCCTTGACAGATCTTACCAGAGAGAGAAGATAGATACAGGACTGACATTAAATTCCTTACATACTGGGTTGGGGCTAGGGTTTAGGGTTTAGGGTTTAGGGTTTAGAGTTTAGGGTTACCTACTTGTGAGTAATAGCACCCATGAAGTTTACTGATAGTACAAAATTTCAGCTGTCAGAGTTACACAGTAAATTTACAGCATGTGCCTTTGATACATAAAGCGGCAACACCGTGTATAGGTGACACACATCATGACACAGGGTGGACAGCAAACGGTGGAACAGAACATGCCGTTTGAGGTCTGAGAGTCCCCCAAAGGGACAGTGGTGACAGTGCCCCAGTTCTACCTTCTGTTTCTGCTTATGCATTCCTGGATGTGGCTGATACACAGTACAGCATTACAGCAGTGAATTTATGCGTTGAAGCCCACAGGAGTTCAGAGCAATAGTCATCAGTTTCTCCATCTTGCTCTCCCTGAGCGACACAAGACACAAGTATTTATACTGGTGAGAGCGAAGCTTGGGGCCAGAATGCAGGGTCATCCTGCATCCTGAACCCCAAAGAAATTGGGGTTAAGGGCCTCGCTCAAGGACCTCGTGGCAGTATGATTGTTCTGCTGGCTGCGGGATTCAAACTCACAACCTTCCAGAAATAGGCACAGATCCATCACTGTCTGAGCCACTCACTGCTGTAGTCAGTGTGTACATACAGATGTTCATGCAAAGGTATGTCAGCTAGTCAACTGTAGTCAGTGTGTACATACAGATGTTTATGCCAACGTACACCACTCAGCTGTAGTCAGTGTGTACATACAGATGTTCATGCCAACGTACACCAGTCAGCTGTAGTCAGTGTGTACATACAGATGTTCATGCCAAAGTACATAAGTCGGTCAGCTGTAGTCAGTGTGTATATACAGATTTCATGCCAAAGTACATCAGACTATTTCACAAAGAAATATTGTCCAATAGGATCTTATAAGAGCCGTAGGTAGTCTGTCAAACAAATAAACTGTGCAAAATGCAAAATGTAGGTGCCGAAATGCAGAAATGTGTAGCTGCCACTGACTTTCCCAGAATGCACGCAGTGAACAAGTTCTAAATAGTATTGCTGCTAAGGATGGGAGTTTATCGATCCCACGATGCCTTAGCAAGCATTCTCTTACTACATGCTTAAATCCACACTAGGTGACCTATGAAAATGAAAGAGCCTTTCCCCTGAAACCCAGAGCACAGCGCCGCTTGTTCTCTCTCAGCCGCTAATGCTCTGCTCTGCTCTGCTCTGCTCCCTCGCAGTAAGTCCAGTGGGAATTCCTCCTCCAGTCTAGGAGAGATGGTTTCAGGTACTTTCAGACCCACCCCTCCCTCTGCAGGTGAGCCTTCCCAAAGCAGCCCTGGGGATACTGATGAGGTTTAAGGTGCCGCGTTGCTTTGAGTAGCTAAGGCCTGAGCTGGAACCACACCCCCTGGGGCTGGCCCGGCATGGCCTTCTGGGTGCTGGCCACCCCTCCCTTAAAGTGGTACAGTTGTCAGACATGAGATGTATAACGGCCCCAAACCTATAATGTGCTGTAGCTTAACATTTAACAAAGTACTAGAAGACTGATAAATTCTCTTTACTTTTGAAATTGGGCCGCGCATGTTTAGTAGGAGGGGTGAGTGTAATGGCAGCTGTGTATATACTCTGTCCACTATTTTCTACTCCCTCTCCAGCCGCTGCCACAGTGACAAAGAGGGGACAGAGCCTAATTAAGCACGGGATGGCACTCACTAACCTATCCCCCCCCCCGAATCCTCTGCTCCGTGCTCAGGGCATGTCTCGAGATGGCACGTGGCCTGTACATGCTCTTAAGGCGACGGCTGACCTCAGAACCTCTGACCAACCACATGAGCACCATCCTTTCACTCCCACACAAAGACTAACACAGCTGCTCCAGCTGGCTTTCCAATGACCCCCATAGCAGGCAGTCTGGGTACAGTCCCCCACGTGGGTTCACTGCAGGGGTCTTACAGAAACATGGTGTTACACATATTTGTGCAAATTAAATGTAGTTACATTTGTGTTTAATGGGTTGAATTCTTACTTGGTATGACTTTGTATATCCCTGTTTCGTTTGTGGTTTGAAACATCTTGTAAAGTTATACAGGCTGCCACGGTACGGCCTGGCAGAGTGACGGAGTGTGGGTCACTCTCCCAGCGCCGTTCCTGCATCAGTGTCGCGTGTGCCAGGCGGGAATGTGCCGTACTCACTGTCCTCTGCTTTTCTTCACAGGAAAGCAGAAACAGAAGGTGGTGAGTGCATATTTTGCTTATAAGGTCATATATACTGACACATATAAACAAAGCGGCTAGTACTGGCTAAGGCAGCAAGCATTTCATGGCACGATGTAGATATAAAAAAGACTATAATGAAGCCAAAGA
The DNA here is from genome assembly GCA_026776725.1 of Gnathonemus echidnorhynchus. Lineage (NCBI taxonomy): Eukaryota > Metazoa > Chordata > Actinopteri > Osteoglossiformes > Mormyridae > Gnathonemus > Gnathonemus echidnorhynchus. Next base: position 4,610,240 of record JAODJU010000035.1, read on the forward strand.
CATTTAAAACAGTGTTCTGGTGCTGAGCTCTGATTTGAATTGTGTGGTTTTCTCTGGAATTGGCTTCTTCTTCACCATTAATAAGGAAATAACGTCACAGGTGGCATCACTTATTCAGAGAATTTCATCGAGTTCTTCCTGTTCTATTTTCTGGCAAGACAAGGATCAACAGATTCATGACACAGTCATACTGATTGGGCCAAGCAGACAAAATGCTGCATTAACTTAATTAGATGGTGCAACTAGAGAGAGGATCCAGACACTCTTTTGTATATTACCCTCTCCATACACCAGGAGCAGATCACACCAAAGCTCATAAATGCCTCCAAAGCTTTTCCTAGCATATGACACAAGTCGCAGGTAATAGACTGTGGCAAGACGGTGATCCACTGTGTCAACAGCTGTACGTATACTTGATAAAAATGTGGAGTAGCAGTCACACCCGAGACCCTGAGCAGAATAAGCGGTTAGAGGATGGATGGATGAATGAATTGATGGATGGAGGACGAACCTGTCAAAAGTTTGAGTCCACCTGACAGGTCATGCCAACACATCTGCAGCAGTTCCCAGAGATGTAGGGGGTTTGTGGGCTGGTTTGCTTTGACTCTTCTGTCAAGTTCATGCCATACATGTTCTCTGGGATTAAGGTCTGGAGAGTGGCAGGTTTGAAATGAAAGCCTGCCATGGATTAGGTAATGATTGTCAACTCCAGACCAATATCAGTGCACAGAGTCTCCTCCTTGCTGGACATCGGGACCCCACTTACAAAGGTCATCTGCTCACTTTTCCACTTCTCATTTCTTACAAATCATTCTTCCAACCACTTATGCAGTTCAGGGTCTCAGGGCAAAAGAGCAGCAGAATTGATGGAGATAGCAGTAACTGAACTCGATTATTAATGGTGAGCAGTGTGCTGATAGTGCCTCCATCTGTTGGCTTCTGCTTCAGACTGAGCACGTTCCTCCCTACGACGTGGTGCCCTCCATGAGGCCCGTGGTTCTGGTCGGACCCTCGCTGAAGGGATATGAGGCAGGTGACATCGCCCATGGCTTGTCTGTATCTCCATTGACTTGATCACCACCTTCTCTCCTCCATTCCTGCCCAAATTCTGCACATTTGACCAGTGGCTCTCCCAGCCTTTGCAGAGCTTTATATCTGAATCTGGAATGCTTACAGTATGTACTGAGGATAATAATGAGGATATTTTAAATCAAAACGAGGCCATATAAAGGGGCAGTTCACCCCAAAAGTGAAAAGATGTTTTAGAGGGACTTTAGTGCTATCTAACCATCTAGGTTGTTCTGCTGGGAGTTGCCTAGATTTGGAGATATCGGGCATAGAAATGTCGGGCTCCTCTCAAATATAATGGGACTGAATGGCATTATTCTTACTGTGGTGAATAAAGTGCCAGAAAAACATATTTAAAAAAATTCGACAACAATGTATCGCCCTGCCTCGTGCCCATTGCTTCCGGGATAGGCTCCGGACCCCCCGCGACCCAGTAGGATAAGCGGCTTGGAAAATG
>JAODJU010000035.1:4635382-4650472 GCA_026776725.1 Gnathonemus echidnorhynchus
TTGAGCTTGGTACCATTGAATTATATATGCCAACGAATAGGGGTGCAACTTGAACCCCAAGGACCTGGAACGTAACTGTCTAACAAGGACCCATTGAGGGTTAAGCAATTAATCATGCTAAAAATAACACTTTGACAGACCAATTAGCAACCCTTGCTCATTTTAAATTGTTGGTTTTCTTGTTGCCTTTCCAGTTTCAATTTCTTTCTTTTTCCTTTGGTCACACGATGCGAACCTAGCTGCATCCTTGCATCCCCCTACATCATGACATGGCAGTGACCCTGTCCAAGACAAAGTGAAATCGGCTGACATTTCATGCCCCCTCAGAAGTTGGCACCCTACATCATGTAACTGTGTGTGCCGCAGTGCAGAGGGCACGAACCAGCCAATTTCACTTTTATCTCAGAAGCACTATGTGCAAGTGAGATCAGCTATTTGCCTCTCAGTAGCTGGTGCATTAGGCAACCTCCTATGTCACCTGTAGGGTTAAACAGCCTGGTTGGTAGTGAATTTTCTGCAGAACATGTCTATGAGAAAAGCAGATTTGTGTGGATGCTCTAGTCTTCACAGGAGACGCAGTAGGGTGTTTATTACTTTTGTTGCTATGGCGATTAACGTAAGATGAGGCAGTTGTGTCAGATATATATTTGATGACAAAAAGCCGGGATGCTTCTAAGTATGTGCTGTTCAGGATATTATTGTCCAACACCCCCCCCCCCCTTAACCACATGATTCATTTTATCCAAATGAAGTCCAAACTCACTATACTCACTTATCACCTGCAGTTCTGGGAAACAAAAAAATAACAAAGGCATTTTGATACCACATAAGTAATGACAGGATAACAGTCCTTAAAACAACACAGAGTGACATTATATTGCTGGTGTCTCTATGCTGTGACAGCAACAGGCCACCATCACATAGGCGCAATATCAAATATTTGAAATGTTTAATGTTGCAACTTATTTATTTTGTAAACAGCTGTGTTAGCCTCTTGGCAACACAAACCAGTTTTGCTCATCTTCCAGCCAATCATGTTGTGCTGCTAGCAGACCATGTTTAGGACTTACCTCAGTGTTTACGCCTATCAGTTCATTCCAGTGTGAGGCATGATAATCTTTGTAGACTGTCATCTGATGGAACTTGCTTAGATGCCACTTGTTGGTTAAGGTGCCATAACACCTCCAATCATACATATATCCAGCAGTAAAGGGAAGAAAGGCTTAAATACAACTCAGGAAATCTTTGTGCCATAAAGCAAAGATTACAGAGGAAGTAAAGCCATTAAATCATAATATAAGCAAGGAGATGCCACTCTGTAATGCTGTGTTAACACGCTGGCTGTGGCCAGGAGTATCCAGTGCTATTTTGTTTTTACCTTGAGGATGCTTTTTTCTTCTGGCCAGATACAGGGGTCAAGCACTTGCAGAGATTATTCAGCTGTCTGCTGGGACACTTTGTCCTGTAATTATTGTGTTTGAAGTTATTCTCCGACCATATGTCAAGTGTAAACAAGTAAAACACATTTGTGTGAGTCACCAGGACTGTCAAAATAAGGCGACATGGCAGGCACCAGTGTATTTTGCCATTTTTTTTTAACTTTCCTGCAATATTTCTTGCAGTTTGCCCACAGTTTGCCTGTGTTGTCCTGGTCACGCATGCATTGTATTTTTTTTTCAGATTTTCTATCTTCCAGGAGCTTGGACAGGGTCGTGGCTCCTTCACAACCTATTGTCTTCAGGCACAGATGCAGCACTTTCAAAATGTCCGATCCCATCTTTTGCCTGGATGGCCCTTCAGGATGGATAGCTCACTGTAGACGACTGAGCCCTCGTCATCTTCTTTGATGAACATTTGTTTCTCTGTGGATTTGCTGAACAGGTGGTCTTTTCGCGATCATTCTGTATAATTAGCCTTTGAAATCTGAGGAAGCTGCTCACAGATTGGCTGGCTGGACCACATGATAATCGGCCCTGATGGGACCGAGTGGTCTTTCCCAGCGTTTCACAGGAGGGATGAGCTGGGGAGATTGGTAGCTTGGTACACTTTCAGCTTAAAAGAATTACAGGTAAGCAAAGATGAAATTTATGTGTCGTGTCTGGTATGGTGTTTACTCTGTACAGTAACATCAGTATGAATACCCCTTGGCGGATGTCTTGCCATTGTTAGAAAGACATCCATTTCGAAACAGCTTCTCCTCAATAGCATTAGATGATGGTAGAGTTGGGGACCCTTGTCTAGTCAAAAGTCTATAAAAATCTGTTTACAGGGCAGGGGTTTATCAGCCCCCTCCTGACAATTGTCTTTCAGTAAAATGACAGTAACTTTGAGAAGAGTTGCAGCCGATGGTACTATATTTAACTTGCTTCCTCAGAAGGCATTGTTGGACCATGATTAGTTGAACAATGCTGGCCAGCTGAGCGCTGACATTAAGTCTCAAATAGCTGGAGGACGATGGGGCAGCTGCTGGGAGCCTTCAGCCAGGGCCCTCGCTGTCTTTGGCGTTAAATCTGCAGGCTGACTGACAGAAGTCCACAAAGAAAGCCAATCAGCACCCAAGCATTGTGCTCGCTTCAATACTGCGTCTGATTGCCCATTGTCTTTATCTGTTTGGCAGAAAAGACCGTAAGTGGACTATCTGTTTTGGGCCAAAGTAATTAAAGAGTAAGTAATGAAGAAAATTCTGACTTTGATCTATGCAGTGACTGGTGTGTTTAATTAGCATTTTCCCTTTGATTTTGTGAGTAAAGGTATTTTTGATCATTTATCCATATGGCTATTCAGTTGTCCACACTATTGCCTTCACCTTTATAACTTAATGACTGAGCATCTTCACTAGGCCTGGAAGTAGCAAGTGATCTTGAATTCTATCTGCGTTTAGATCAGAATCATGATGGAGACAGAGGAGTATGAAGAAGAGTATGAGGAAGAATATGAGGAAGAGACTGAGGAGGAGGTTGTGGAGAAGGTAAGGCTCATCTTGCTGCTGTAGCCATAAAGTGAGCGGCCCTGCTGCCAGCCCTCATCTACATCCCATAACGTAGAGCACTTGGGCAGAGCACTTGTGATCAATCTCTTGTTGATTACTTGTTTCTGGGTGCTTCTCTGAACTTAATCAAAGATCAATAAATGGTGATATTCTTGGATGCCAGCAGTTTAACTGGAATCCTGGGATATACACATAATATTATGTAATTGCTTTGTGGGCATTTGGTGAATTGATGCCAAAATGCCATTAAGTGAAGTATGAAGAATGAGATGTAATCCACGGTTAATGCTAAACTACATTTTATGCTGTCTTCATATGTTTATGCTATAAAATATGCAGTAGAATAGCATCCATTATGAATTATGACATAAACTCCCTTCCTGTAACAGAATTAACAATGAGCTTATATACAATTCAGAACAAGACCCCCTGCAGGACAACCACTTTAGCACAAGCTACACTGGCAGCCTGTGTGCTTTTGCTCTAGACAGTCAGACTTCCAGTAGTTTGTACAAGTGCACAGGCCATCAGTGCCCTGAGGGATGGCAGCCATTTTGGCTACATCTGTTTTTAATACTTTCTGTATACATGCATGTGTGGCTGGTGTGTTTACAAAACACCAGGTCTGCCACTGGCTTCTATTCCAATATCACTAATTGTTTTGTAATTTCAGAGTTACCTGGTTTCATGCTCCAGGAATTCTACAAATTCTCATAATCATTTAAGATTCATATTGTCAGTACATATAATTTTGGGTTTACTGTCAAAGTAACATCACAATAAAGCAAAATTAACATCTTTTTTTACAAAGAAGCTTATTCGAGTTAGCACGGGTACTCAATGGAGGTCAGCATAACCAGAGTTACATTCTCTCCCCACCCAGTAAAACAATGACTATAGAAGATAATTCTCTGGATACTGAGATGGAGTTCTGTCCTCATTAGTGATACTGCTGAAATAATGCAGGTAATGATGGATGTGCTGGAATTTTCCAGTGAGGCAGAAAAAGATGCAAAACTTCAGTGTCTGTTCTCTGGGCAGCCTGACCTGGTGTTTATATGTGGAAGTTCTATATTTAAACGCCGTTTAACTATGGACTCCACCACCATGGTGACACGGGGAGGCAAGTGAGTGCTATAAATCACACTCTATTGTTACAAGGCAAGTGTCACCCTCCTAAAATGCAGTGGGGAGGAGAGCAGCCCCTGCTGCCTTGGGGCCCACAGGTGACTGTTGTCATGGAAACCAAGACCTGTTGGCATGACAGTTCATAGAGTGTTATGTTTTGATGAAGTTTGCCTACATTCATAGTTCTGCGTGTCCAGAAAAGGATGTGTTAACATTTTCATCCCATCTACAGACTCTTCTAAGTTTTGAAAAGAATTTTCTCAAACTGGTGGTTTTCACAAAGGTCAAACACAGTAGCAGAGCTCCTACCTTAGCGAATAGCAAGCGGGGTGAATGAACAAAGTGGCTGCAGAATCTTCCAGACAGTCTCTGGGTAAAAATTGCACCTGTTCAGTGCCCTGGGGTAAAGATGGCACCCATCTGAGCGATACCTCAAAGTGACAGTCCCCATTCCACCCTGATTGGTTGCTGTATCACAACCTCTGCGCTGTAACTCTCCTTGACCTCTCTCACTCTCTGTGGGGCGGCAATGGGTTTTGCCCAGTTTCCATTGTTCTTCCCACGTTCCCTTGTGGTGCAGGAGGCTTTTGCCTGGATTAGTGTCACCAAAAGGATAACTGTTAATAGAACTCGCCGAGCTAGAGTGCGATTCTGGTATAGGTAGCATGAAACGGTCCATTACCCGACTGGTTTTTGTGAAGAATTCTGAAAAGTGTGGCTGAACAGCAAATGTCCAAAGATACACTGATGTTAGGGAATCACTGTATTTTAGATAATGCTTTTTTGGGACCCATTTGATTTCCCGTCAGGGGCACAGATTGCAGTGCGAATGAGGATAGAGGGAGGCAGCCAAGGTTAGGGACATGGTCAGGGTTAGGCTGAGCTCCACAGGTTGATGGTCCCCCTCAGTGCAAGGATCTGTTTGTGCAGTGGATCTGTTTGTGCAGTGGATCTGTTTGTGCAGTGGATCTGTGTGTGCAGTGTTATGATCATGTTCTCAGTTAGATCATCCCTGCTGGGAGCAGCACTTCATTGTTCTGTGTCACACTGGAAAAAGCCACATTTATGCTATTCGTTTGTATCTCTGTCCTCCATCTGCATGTTGAACAGTTTCTCCTATATTTGTAGCAAACGAAGGGGATCACCCAGAAATCAGCAGCCGTGGAGGTAAACACAGAGCACTCCTGTTGGGGAGTGCAGTGAGACTAATGCAAGGCTGCCCCCCCCCGCCAGAATAGGCCTGCATGCCAGGGGGTTATTTCACTGATCCTGGCTTTATATTGCTGGGAGCAGAAGGTGAAATAAGCCCCACGTTACCCAGAAGCAGCTCTATTCCTCCTGTAGAGCTTCTTGCACGCTCTCTATGCCGGTGATGGACGTGCTTGCAGTCTGACCCCAGACAGCCTCCAATCCTAACATGATGCTGTAGCTGTTAGCAGCCATTGCTAAACACTCTAGTCTTCCTCATCACTGACAGCTCCAGCTAGAGCTTTTATTTACTTAATCCCAAATGTTTATGACCAATTCAGAAATGCAATGAGCACTTTAGCAGGTACGTAAAATAGTGACTTACCTCCTTGTCCTGAATTTTCGCAGTACGGCAAGTATGTAACCATGGTTGTAGTTGTATGTATTAATTCCTTTTTCATTTCCTTTTTTATATTTGAATTCTGCTGACTTGAGTCAGACATTTTTGTAGAGTTAATGTCTATTTTCTCTGTTTAAGTTCAGGGCATTCTGCATTTCTTATGTACAGTAGTTCATGAGAATGGCTATTTTTATTTTTATTTCCTGTAATACAAGACTTATTAATAGGCTCATATTTCAGTAATGTTCTCATGACTGAAGCTGTGTGATTGTCTGTCTCCTAGGACATGTGAGTAATAGTGTTTATTAATCTCTCTCCAACAGTCTGGGGCTCTTCCCATGCGAAGGGTGAAGAAGAAGGTGAAGGTGGACACCTCCAAGTTCATGACCCCCTATCTGGCCCACAGCCAGAAGATGCTGGACCTTTTCAGCCATGTGAGCCTCCGTTGTGGGAGCGTTTGCTGCCGACCGCATCCTTCGCCTGGCCTGGGGCAGAGTGTGTAGCTCAGCGACTTAAGCCTCTGAGCCTGAGATCAGATGGTGGCCAGTTTGAGCCTTAGCCTCTGAGCCTGTGATCAGATGGTGGCTGGTTTGAGCCTTAGCCTCTGAGCCTGTGATCAGATGGTGGCTGGTTTGAGCCTTAGCCTCTGATTAGATAGTGGCTGGTTTGACCCTTAGCCTCTACAGAATAGTCATATGTCTACTGAGCCCTTGAGCAGGGCCCTTAGACTAACGGAATGGTTCAGGGTTACTGGATAAATGGTAGCCGACCCTATGCTTGGATCCCAAGCTTAATTCTCACCTGTATAAATATCTGAGTGTCTCAAAGTAGAGCAGGATGGGATACGTGGGAGGTTTCCAATGTGCTTGTGCAAATAATCATCATTTCATTTCTCTTTGCCCACAGAATAAATATCGGCAGGCGTATGACCAGAGCAAAGGGCAGCCATATGCCGTGACGGGCGAAAACCTGGATATGATGAGGATAAAGAAGGCCCAGCAGCAGCTCAGCGATGTACGCAGAACACGTGCTCCTCGCAACCTCATTGGATAATGAACAAGTCAATCAAAAAATTTATCATGACACGAGACATATAATGTCAACAAAATGACACGTATGTCACAAAATGACAAAATTCACATCAAATTAGAAAAATATAAAAAACTGAAAATAAGTTGATGGATGATGGCTGCTTGTAGAAGTTATTAATGTCTTCATGATAATGATGACACTTAAATCCCTGTGGGAAAACTCTATTTTCACCTACCCCATCTTACTCTCCATGAGGCACCAACACATATAGCAAGCTTGGCAGCAATTAAGGGTCTTGCTCAAGAGCCTGCAGCCGTGGCTGTACTGCTGAAACCAGGCTCAAGGCAGCGACCTTCCGGTCACAGCCCCAGAGGCTTGGCCTTAGCTGCATTATGCCAAGCTTTACGCATAGTTTTTATTCATCCTGCAAAGTTATATGCTGCTTCATACATATTCTTTATACATTTAGTACATATTCTACCTACCAGATTTCTGGAACTTTCTTTCACCAGCATCTTTAGCTGCTGTTATTTCACCACAGGTGAAGTACCGCATGGAGGGTGTGAAGTCGCAGACCATGAGCCATTATGACGGGACGGCCCGGGAGATCACCCACGTTAAGCACGTCTCTGAGCTGTTGAACAAAGTAAGGCCCAATCCCGGTGATGTGCAAAGCTGCATCTTCATAGGCGGGATTACTGGCGGTGCAAGGGGTGAAATTGCACCCCCTAGTGGTCACATGAAAATACTATTTGAACTTGTGAAGTTCAATAAAAGTATATTGTAAGTTGAAATATATATGAAATATATATGAAAATGTGGCTTGTGTTAACCATATCAGTGTATAATTGTAATAATAAATTATTGTAAACATATTTATTTTTATTTTTTTCCTCTTTTTTTACAAATTTATTTGGATGAATGACTGGTTGGGCTCTCTCACCTTGTACCTCATGGGAGAGAAGCCTAGAGTCGCCTATGTGCATATTTACAGTGTAAACCGCAATCTGTTCACAAGCTTGAAGGTTAATACTGGTGCTTAGAAAGCAAGAACCAAAGGGAGATTAAAAATGAGAGCTGGCTGTTCAACCTCTCTGGTTGGTTTTGATGTTTAATCTGTAATTGTTAAAAACCTACCTAAAAGAAGCTTAAGACTAAGTCTGTACTTTACTCTTAGCTTAATCTAAGCCCAGTATCCGGGCTTTCAGTCATTAGGGTTGACCTTCCAATTCCCCTTAAGATTTAGTCACCACCTGCTCAAGAAGACATTTGTGGCTGAAAACCTGTCCTTGTAATAGGAGGAATCCTTATATTTATCCTTACGGACGTTGCACAAAATCAGCAATAATTTCTATTGGATAATAAGTATGACATAAATCAGCCAGGATGGGCTGCTTCACTGACAGGCTGCTCTCTCCATTCTAGGCTCTCTACAGGCAGAAATGGGATGAGACCAAGGACAAGTACCTGTTGCCCCCAGATGCTCCAGAGCTGGTGCAAGCAGTGAAGAACGCGCAAAATTACAGCAAGGTACAACCTACAAGAGGCCTGGCAGGGCAGCTAATGGCCAATGAATCCCCATGTAATAAACAGAGGCGGACATTTCAGGTCCAGAAAGTAAAAATCCAAACCAGAATTTTGTCTCAACCGACCTATTGAGTATTTTGTGACTGTGACTCTCTATGCTCAACTGGTTGGTTGAAACAAAATCCTGGTTTGGATTTTTACTTTCTGGACCTGAAATGTCCACCTCTGGTAATAAAGTATGTGAAAGAGGAAGCAGAAGAGCGATTATAGATCATTAACACTGTGTATGAACAGCACATAGAAGGTCAGGTGAGTCCTTGAGGAATCTGTACCTGCCTCTCATTTGTTGTTCCTCTCATGCTATCAGAAATTGTACACAGAGGCCTGGGATGAGGACAAGACCATGTACTTCCCCTACAGCGACAGCCCCGAGCTACGCAGGGTGGCCAAAGCCCAAGAAGTCCTCAGTGATGTGAGTTCCGCCCCCCTCTGATTCTAAGAAGGAAAGCCTGATGAAACGTCGCACGGACGTCACTGTTACACCAGTGCTCAGTGTGGAGGACCAAAGCTGCACACGCAGAGTCTCTCCAGTCAGCCTGCACTTGTTTACGTTTGTGTTGAGTCACGTACCACCTGGAGTGTATTTCCAGTGAAATTAGTCACCTGAATCCACTTTCAGACTCTACAGCTTTCCATTTCATAAGACAATTAAAATCAAGTGTGCGACGTAGGCAAAGGTGATTATCGGCGATTTAGCTCGTTTAACTGAGACCGTTGGACTGAGATCCCAGACTTAAAAGCCTGCTGACAGAAATCTGAAGCATTGACATCCATCTGTAGCAAAGTCACCTGTCTGTTGCCTGGCAGCCTGAGCGGTGCCCAGATTTCTCACCTCTGTGTTGTACTATGCAGGTCCAGTACAAGAAGAGTCATGATGAACAGCTGGCCAAGTTCACCTCCCTGGCGAACCCCCCCGAGGTGGATCTGGCCAAGAAGGTGTTTGCACAGCGCAGTGATGTGAGTGTTCCACCATCTTCCTGTCTGTCAGCATGTGACAACCACTTGCACCAAAACACATAGCAAAACACTCATACTCCACACTACTGGGTCAAGAACGACCCAGAAATATGCTAGCCATCTGCAAACTGCTTATCCATGCAGGCTGCTGGTGGGGGAAGGGGGAGGAAAATATCTCTTAGTTTTCTGATAGAGCTTGAAATAGGAAATTTGACCAGCAAAAGAGGGGTTGAAATATTGGTCAAAACAGAACTACTAACAGCAATACAGAATTCTTTTGTTTTCATGAGTTCCTGCAAGCATTCCAGCAGGTGCCAGATTTATATCTCTTTAGATTTTCCTTGCAGTAAAATATGATCCGAGAGAAGCAGTGACAGACCAACCCTGAAGCAAACATTATCAAAGAGAGATGTCATTACCAATGATTCTGGGGGAATTTGCGGAGAGACTGTGGTGCATCAGGTGGGGAAATGAGGTCAGCGCTTGGCGGCGAGGCTCAGCTGGGTGCTGCAGTGAAAACTGAGCCCTACTAGAGCAGGAACAAAAGGGTGGTGTGGATCTTGCTGTCAGTGGAATGTGGGTTGATCCTTCTGTCAGTCATGAGTGGGCAAGTCCCAGGGGCAGTTATGCGTAGGTGGATGCTGCGGCGAATCATGTGGGGGTGGCTCAAGCTGTCAGTCACATGCAAGCTGTCACTTGTGGTTAAGTGACAGTGGGATCTGCCCAAGGTCCACAGTCACTGTGTTGTGAGCTGTCTGGGATGCCTGGACCAGCTGCTTCCGGATTATAATAAGAATCCAGAGCAGCTGTGAGTCACAGCATTGGTGTTGGCCAGTCTACGCCGAGACATTCCTTGCATTTCTATATCACCATGACATTAACTGTAACCTCAAGATGGTAGAGATGACTTGGTCACCTTCACACATCTCACCATATTCTGTGGTGTGCAGCCGTCACTAGCTTTTTGTCACAGCGCCGTTGTCTGTCACAGCTGAAATATCATGAGGACTACAACAAGAAGGTGAAGGGCCATTGGTGCGAAACTCCATACATTGACGTCGCCATCGCCAAGATGGCCATGGACAACATCAGCGCTGTAAGTGACATGCCGCTCCAGTGGGGAAATACGATAGGGCTGTGGGTCTGGGATCCAAAGCCACACGGTATGTGGGGTTTCAGGCTGGACCCCACAAAGCATCCCTGCTCTGTTCATGGTCCAGTCATCTTCTGACGTATCAAAGTAGACTTTGGTAATAAGCAGTAAAACTGTAAGAAACAAACTGCTTTGGGTAAGTCCAATAATATTATTATTATTATTAGTATTAATAATAATAATAATAATAATAATAATAATATAGGGCACCCTGCACACGTCTTTTATTAAGCTTGGATTATCTTATTCTAGCCAATCCTGATGTGTGAACCTTAAATGTGATTCAGGTGAACTCTCTCGCTAGCATTCTGCGTTACCGTAACCAGACACCTAAATCTACATGCAACAGACTGCCAGACAGCAAGGCTGTCTACTTATTTCAAGCACATTCTGATTTTTAAAATCGTTTCTCCCCTGGCTCTCATCAGAGAAAGTACACAGCTGACTATGAAGACGCCAAAGACCGGATTTATTTCATGCAAACCCAGACCCCTGAGTATGAGTTCCAGAAGAAGGCGGGGCAGACAGCCAGTGGGGTGGGTCCTCCGCTGCTTTGGCTTGGGCGAGACTTTCTCTTGCAGAGATGTCACAGGCTGGAGATGTGGGATAGTTAACTTGGCACATTTCCACCTTCATTCAGTAACTACAATTAGTGAAGATGGTATTGATGGAGATGTTTCCACTTAATAAATTGCTACATACAGCTAGTTCAGTAAATTATGTGAATATTATAAATTCTGCCACACATCAATGGTAAACCTAATAGAGCATGAAGCAATGAATTAGTAGTAAAAAATAGTTATACAGTTAGCAAGTCATTGACTATTAATATTGAATATTTACTCTCCTCTCATGGGCTCTGTGATGCTTACAGGTGGTTACATTGTAGGCATGCTCTTCCTCCCTCCATTCCCTCCTTCCAGGGGAAGTACAAGAAGGAATATGAGAAGATAAAGTCAACATCCAGTTACAACACCCTCCCAGCGACAAACAACCCCGTGCTGAGGCAGCAGAGATACGCCGGAACCATCCTGAGCGACGTGTGTGCCAGTTTCTGAGTGCCGTCTCCATCACACTCCAGTGTCACTGCACGTCAGCAATGGGACTGGGCTCTCCGGTAGTGCAAGTAATCGATGACTGTGCATGTTTCTCTCTGTACAGAAAGTGTACAAGGCTGACTATGAGAAAGCAAGGGGCTTTAGCATCAACTACTGCGACACTCCCAAGTTCAAGATGGACAACATCATGAAGAAGTTCAGCGATGTAAGCTTATGTGTACAGAGCTGAAATCAGCATGTAATAGGGAGTCCATGCTTAGCTGTTGCACTAATGCGGCACGTAAGCAACCTTTCCCTTTTGCAGGCACATTATAAAGACAAATATGAAAACGAAGTCAAAGGACATTATGTCGGCAGCTACGAGGACATGAATATGCTGCACTGCCAGAGGGTGGAGGAGATGAAGAGAGATGTGAGCAGAGTGACAGTGATGTGCACAGACATGGCTTTACACTCATTTTATGATGATGATGATGGTGATGATGGTGTTCCATTGTTCCACGTTGTGCTCTCTTCTTCGTTCAGAAAAATTACAAAGCTGACTATGAAGATACCAAGAACAGGTGCTTCTACCTGCAGACGATGACCCCTGAATATGAAGCTGTGAAGAAGCTGCAGCAGTGCAGTGATGTGAGGCCTGCCTTCCTATAAACCTCACGACAGTCCCCCCCTGGGGTCTACAAACAGCTGTCACCTTGTGTGAACGTCTGAGTAGCGATCAATAAATAAAGGGTTTACTTTTGCAAGGTTTAACACAATTTTACATGGATGGTTTTGTTTATTTGTCTTTATTTGATTTAATTAAATTCCTTTTCATTTTTATGCTCTGGGTAACAAGTCGGATGAAATATGCTGGCCTCTTTTTCTTCTTTTTGTAGAAAGTATACAAGCAGCATCCTGACAGGGTGAAGTTTACTCAAGTGACGGACTCCCCTGTGCAAGTACAGGCCGCCATAAATGCCAAGCAGCTCAGTGACGTACGTGTCCAGGAGGGTCACACCGCGGTTCTCTGAAAAAGGGCTTTTTAGAGTCACACGCTCCTCAGTGTGCTCTTGTGGTCACCATGGAAACCATAGCTAAAATTGAAATCACTGGGATATTATTAGAGGCATGAGGTCTGTTTGCTAAAAATAATCTCATGGGAAGAGAACACGTTAAGTGGACCTCTTAAGTGAGACGTAAACACAGTCGTTGGCGCCATCTAGTGGTGTGTGTCTGCAATTTTTGAAGTACAATCGAATGGAAGCGTACATGAGTTTTTAAGAGATGGAACTTGAGTTTTGTGCTTATCCCTGTTTGTGTGTTTGTCTTCAGCTCCATTACAAGGAAAAGTATGAAAAGGAGAAGTTCAAATGTTATGTGCCCCCCGATTATCCCTTCTTCATCCAGTCCAGAGTCAATGCCTACAACCTTAGCGATGTGAGTAGCTGCTACCTGCCCTTACATCCTGTCTCTACACAAAGAAGAACTGCTTATGCGCATTTATCACTTTGATTATTTTCTTTCTAGAACTGTTACAAGTATGACTGGGAGAAAACCAAAGCGAAGAAGTTTGAGATGAAGAGCGACGCTCTTCCTATCCTGGCGGCTCGAGCTCACACCAACATCATCAGCGATGTGAGGAATTCATACACGTTTCATTTTACTCTCGTGTTTTGCGATGTGTGCTTTATGCTCTGCTTCTCAGAAACATAATGAATAATGCCACTTTTGTGCTATAATTACAGGTTAAATACAAGAAAGAGCACGAGAAGAACAAAGGCCAGATGATTGGAGCCCTAAGCATTGAAGACGATCCCAAGATTTTGCATTCTGTTCATGTTGCTAAAATCCAGAGTGATGTGAGTGTTTAGTGTGCAAATAAAAGTAATGATAATAACAACATAACAGGAAGATTACTGATAAATCAATTGCCTGCTGGAGTGGTTTCTCCCACCGAAGCCAAAGTTTTTCTCCCAACCCATTTTTTGCAGCGGGAGTACAAAAAGAACTATGAGAAGACAAAGACCAAATACCACACTCCTCTGGACATGATGGCCATCTCCCAGGCTAAGAAGTCCCAGGCCGTCGCTAGCAATACTGGCTACAAGAATCTGATTCACAAGTACTTCCTTCCCAGTGACAGCATGGCCCTGGACCTGGCGAAGAGGGCAAACACCATTCAGAGTGATGTATGGGACTGCAGGCGCTCGGAGTGACTATCAGACACATCTTACTGTCAGCAGGGGAGCTTTACCATCCACCCCCCCCCAGATAAGGGGCCCTCTAACAACTAAAATAGCCCAGGGGCCTCTGACCATGTTACTCTGCTTTTAACGTTCAGACTTGATGAGCACCCAGTCACATGACTATAGCACAGAGTTGACCTTTCAGTATCGGTGTGGCTTTTGATACGACTGCATAAAGTTGTTTTGAGCTGTATGGATGGGCCAGGTTTTCCAACCATTTATACATTTATGGACAGTCCGAATTATACTCACCCTGTCCGTAAATCCGTAAATATAATAGACTGTCCATATTTACGCCCCCCCCCGCCCCCAATTGGGTTGTCACAAAAAACAGGCAGTCTTATTTATCACTGAAATCACAGATTTAAGGTAGGCAACCCACAGGCTGGCCCAAAGCACAAGAACCCATACGATAAGCATTTCTTCCATTTTCATTCAGAAGCCAAGTGTAGCGATAAGTGGATTCAGTGATTAAGTCCTCGAAATTGTCACTTTACTGTTTGATTTCGCCTTCAGCTTGAGCTGGACATATTTCATAGTGTGTTGCCTTTCTTGGTACAGAATGACTACAAGTCCGAGTACAACTGCTACACCAAAGGAACTCCCTGGATCCCGTTTGGCTCCATGGACGTGGAGAAAGCCATGAAGGCGGGGCAGATTTTAAACGAGGTGCATAAGACTCTCTCTCTGATGTGCTGTTTGCGACATGAACATGGCAGACATCGGATAACACGTCTCTGATGCCTGTGATTTTTTAGAAAAAATACCGACAGCCTCCTGACAGCATTCCCTTTACTGCCATCGATGACCACCCCACTATGGTGCAGGCCAAACTCAGCCAAATCCAGAGAAGCGACGTAAGTGACATGAACATTCAGGGAGACAGTGCATAAATTTTTTTTATCACTTTTTGAGTAGATGTTAAGTAGCTGCTAAGTAGCTGTGATGTCTCACCCCTTTGCATTGACATGAACACAGTGGAAAAGCTTAATGTGAAGCATCGTGTGGAACTGTTGTAGGATTTCGGTTAATCGGTATTTTTTTTCATTTTAGCTGAACTATAAGAAAGGCCTGAATGATGTCTTGAGGAAGTACTGCCTGACCTCAGATGTGCCAGCATTCATTCAGGCCAAATGCAACGCATTCAATCTAAGCAATGTAGGTAACCATGGAAACTTGCATGTAGTTTTCTGGTGTTAACACATGGGACATGATCCAGGTCTATAAGATTCTAACAGGTTTGGATGCTGTTCAACCAAATAGTTAATTCAGCATTAGTTCAAATACAAGAACTCATGGCCATAGGTGGAAATTAGCAGGAGAACATTTCAAACTGGATTTAAGGAAGCACTTCTTTACACAGCGTGTAG
>JAODJU010000035.1:4650572-4660848 GCA_026776725.1 Gnathonemus echidnorhynchus
ACTCTGAGCTATTAGTTAAGTTCTCCCCAAGCGAGCTTGATGGGCCGAATGGCCTCCTCTCGTTTGTATAGTTCTTAAGTTCTTATGTTCTTATGTATCTTTACATTTAAATCTTTTTAAATTTAGAAATATTACAAGATGAGCTTTGAAGACCTCATTGCAAAGGGATATGATCTCAAGACTGATGCAATTCCCATCCTTGCTGCTAAGGCAGCACGAAAGGCAGCCAGTAATGTAAGTATTCAGTTCAATCTCGGCCGCTGCCCTGACCTCCTCCAAAAGCACTTGTCGCTCCAGGGGTCAACCAGACCCCGACTGGCCTGCTGCCTGCACTCCTCTTGCTTTTCCCTTATGTCTAAACTCTAATCATTCACAATTACAGTCTGGCACCCAAACCATTTTAGATGTTTTCCAGTCATTTCGATAATGTATATCAACTGAAGCAGGCAAGGTCCACATTCTCAACTATGCTTTTGCGTTTCCCGGCAGTATCAGTACAAGAAAGAACATGAGAAGGCTAAAGGTCACCACGTCGGCTTCCGTAGCCTCGATGATGACCCCCTGTTGGTGCACTACATGAATGTTGCCAAAATGCAGAGTGCCAGGGAGTATACTAAGGACTACCACAAGGTGAAGCTGAAGTATCACACTCCAGTGGACATGTTAAGCATTATGCAGGCTAAGCAGGCCTCGGCCGTAACCACCAACATTGGCTACAAGCGGTTACAGCACCGCTACACCCTTCTTCCTGACGCCATGAACCTGGAGCTAGCTCGAGCTCTGAATGCCGCTGTCAGCGACGTAAGTCACAATGAGTTGACACCAGGGCTTGAAACCAGGTCCGCACGCGTGGTGTAAAGTCATCCTCATGCCTCTGCTTCTGCTGTTCCCGATAGAATAAATACAAGTCAGACTACGAGAATTCCGTGAAAGGAGCCGGCTGGGTACCTATAGGTTCTCTAGATGTGGAAAAAGCAAAGATGGCGGGAAAAGCTTTGGATGAAAAGAATTATCGGCAGCACCCTGACACCATCAAGTTCACCAGCATCTGTGACTCTCCCGTGATGGTTCAGGCCAAGCTCAATGCCCAGCAACTAAGTGATGTGAGTCCCCGGACGATGCCTCCGTTCCGTCTTAGCTTCCTCTGCCTAGAATGGGCCTCCTGTCTTCTTTATACCAGAGAAGAATAACAAACATTAACAAGCCTGAAAATGATCACCATGGACCATTTCATGTTTGGTTTTAAGAAGCAGATGTGCGAAGCAGACATTCGATGTTTTCTGAGAATCATTAGGTGTTTGTTTTTCCAGAGAGTGTACAAGGCTAGTGGTGAGAAGTTCCTGCATACATACCACCTTCCTGTCGATTCTCCAGAACTTTTGCAGGCGAAATACAATGCAGTCAACTTTAGCCCGGTGAGTGAACAGTTTGCCATATTACTGTTTTAGCTAGTTAAATCAATGTTCATGCATTTAATGTTCAATGAAATCATACATGATGTTATATGATTCTTTTAACTTTGCAGAAAACTTACATATCTTTTTGTTTTCTAGAACTTTTACAAGTATGCTTATAAACAAGATCTGTTAAAAGGACACCACATGAATGAAGATGCTATTCCAATTACTACTGCCAAAGCTTCAAGAAATATAGCCAGTGATGTACGTGTTGGAATACACTAATTTTGTTTTTTTGCTCCACTCAAGATTTATAATTAACGTAATGCATTCCTGACAAGCGAGAAATAGAAAATAGATAGATGGTTAATGTATTGCCATGTATTTCTTTTAACAGTATAAATACAAGCAGGCTTATGAGAAAAGCCGAGGCCATCATTTGGGCTACCGCAGTCTGCAGGACGACCCTCTGCTGGTGCACTACATGGTGGTGGCCAAGATGCAGAGCGACAAGAACTACAAGAAGGACTACCACAAGACCAAGCTGAAGTACAGCAGCCCAGTGGACATGCTAAGTGTTGTACAGGCCAAGCAGGCCTCGGCCGTCACCACCAACATCGGCTACAAAAAACTGCAGCACCGCTACACCTTACTGCCGGATGCCATGGACCTGGAACTGGCCCGCAGCATGATGGGCATACAGAGTGACGTAAGGCCTTTGCACTTCATTCCTGTTTATGTACCTCTGTGGGTATAATTTACTTATCTAAAACATGGTTGTTGTCCTGAACCAGAATGCCTACAAGGCTGACTACAACAGCATGTTGAGGGGTGCTGGCTGGGTCCCTATCGGCTCCTTAGATGTGGAGAAAGCCAAGGCAGCTGCCCGTGCCCTGGACGAGAAGACATACCGCCAGCACCCCAGCACGTTCAGCTTCACCAGCCTCGTGGACTCTGTGAACATGGCGCTGGCCACGAGCAACACCAAGCAACTTAACGACGTGAGGACATATTTTGCTCAGGACGATGCGACAATAGAGCAGCAACTTAGAAAACTTAGAAAACATGCTTGTCTCAGGGGACTTTCTGACTGACCTGTTGTTGTGATCACAAGGCTACAGATACAACAGCTAGCATAGCTAGCATTATAGATCACTTGAAGACCATCAGCTAACTGGAATGGTCCATTCAGTATTCAGGCAGGGGTGATCGCTGGGGACCCCGTGGTGCCGTGACAGTTACACATTCATATTTCTACTTGGTTTAGACTGGAAGTTTCATGCCTAATATATATGTTTCAGTGATATTATCTTGGCACAAATCATTTTCTGAATTGGCAGTATTTTACAGTATTCTCCATTTAATTAATATTGTTTTTACATTATTACATAATTTCATAGCAATAGGTTTTATGGAATGAGATGTACATCACTTACAATTTGAAGGCTTTGAATATTTGTCTCAAGCTTATAAAACACATGAAAGTGAATTGATTTTAATTACTGGTTTGGATTGAAATAACAACAAAAACACTTCAAATTACTAGAATACACACATGTAGACTGTTCTGTTATACTGTTTGTTTAGACAACGTACATTGCAAAGCAAATGCCAGCAAGAGTAAAATAATTTAAGCATATCAGAGGTATATTACATAGTTGATTTGCACTTGCTTTTTATTGTTTTTAATTTTTTTTTTGCTCTTCTCACCACAGGTGGCATACAGAGCATCTGGGGAGAAGTTTAAACACACATACAACCTGCCTGTCGACAGCCCAGAGTTCATTCAGGCCAAGTACAATGCAGTGAACCTGAGTGAGGTCAGTAAGTTACTGAAGAACATTGTGAAGGGTTCCTTGGCTGCTTAAGGAGCACAGGACCAGAGTTCCATAGTGAGTGCACTGGAAAACACTCTCACTGGTACCCACAGGTTCACTACAAGCAGAAATGGATTGAGGACATTGCTAAAGGATATGACATGAAGACGGATGCAATTCCCTTTGTGTCGGCTAAGATGGGAAGACACATCGCCAGTAACGTGAGTAATAAACTGCATAAGCAGTTTCATGTGATGTCCTTTCGCAGTGGTATAAAGGCAACGTCATTTCCAATAAATTCCTATACATATATATACAGATATATTATCACTAGGAATGAACATTTGGCAATTTTGTAAAACCTGTACAGTATAAGGTATAGTATAGATATTATCCACAATTATATGTGTCACTACAGTACCAGTACAAGAAAGATTATGAGAAAAGCAGAGGCCATCATTTGGGCTACCGCAGTCTGCAGGACGACCCCCTGCTGGTGCACTACATGGTGGTGGCCAAGATGCAGAGCGACAAGAACTACAAGAAGGACTACCACAAGACCAAGCTGAAGTACGGCAGCCCAGTGGACATGCTAAGTGTTGTGCAGGCCAAGCAGGCCTCGGCCGCCACCACCAACATCGGCTACAAAAAACTGCAGCACCGCTACACCTTACTGCCGGATGCCATGGACCTGGAACTGGCTCGCAGCATGAACAGCATTGTCAGTAATGTAAGTGCAAAACTATGCGTAGCTCTGTAGGTTAAGCCTTTGAGCATGTGATCAGAAGGATGTCGATGGGCAGAGTGATGTTACCGTCGGGCCCTTGAGCAAGGCTCTTAACCCCAATTTCTCCAGGCACTGGCTGACCCTGCTCTCTGACCCTTGTATGTCGCTTTGGACAGAACTGTCCGCTAAATAAGTAAATGCCATCTCATGCAATGAGATATTAACGTTGCACATCGTGCAAGCCTAATATTGAGGGTGACACAGTGGCACAGTGGGTAGCGCTGTCACTGCACACCACCACTGTGTGTGTTCAGCCTGTGTGTGCATGATTTTTTAGCAGATCCTCCTCCAGTTTCTATACGTTGTCCAAAAACATGCAAATGAAGTGAACTGGAGTGCCTAAATTGACCGTTTGTGTGTGCACCCTGTAATGGTTGGCTGGTTCCTGACTGATGCCAGTTGTAATGTATATATTATATGTTATATAAATGATTACCTGATGAATCATTAGATTAATTGGTAGGTTACACAATCATAATAATTTATAGTGACAGCCCTACATCAAATTAAGATTCCACAGATAAAGTATTCATTTCAGAATTTCAGATGTGAATGCATGAGATACACACACACTCACACACAGCACTGCTGTTTCTGATACATATCTTTGCATACTAATTATTTCTTTTCTCTCTTCAAACTTCAACAGTGTAACTATAAGAATGACTACAATAATTCTGTGAAAGGAACTGGGTGGGTTCCCATAGGATCTCTGGCAGTAGAAACCGCCAGGGTCGGCACTGAGATCCAAAGCGAGAAGCGGTACCGCACTCACCCCTCCAAGTTCCAGTTCACAAAACTGATGGACTCCATGGATCTGGCCCTTGCCACTGCCAACAATCAGACTATGAATCAGGTATGCTGTGTCCAGAATGGCTTCAGGAAACGTTCCTCATCTGCTGAATCTTGAGTCACTGCATTCATGTTTGTTTCATTCTTCTGCAGAAAGCATACACTGATGCTTGGGAGAAAGACAAGCTCAAGGTCCACATTATGCCAGACAGTCCTCTGCTGATCCAAGCAAAGATCAACCAGCTCAATATGAGTGAGGTAAGACCTACAAAGCTACCCAAAAATAGTCCTTCATGTTCTCTTGTAATCTTACATTTCTGGTGTTACAAAACTCTCATTATATCCTTTCCCTCAGTACAGTACAGCTGCTTTTATAATGACAATATGTAACAGGCTCTAAGCCAGGGGTCTCCAACTCCGTTCTTAGAAAGCTACTGTCCAATAGGTTTTCTGTCCAACCTGGGTTCTGATGCACTATACCAGTTCTCAATTAAATATCTGGAACAGGTGTGGTGGTGTGGATTGGACCGGGGAAGCAGGAGCAGGGAGTCGAGGAATCGGGGAACTAGGGATTTATTAGGAATTGACCACACTCGAAAAAACATACAGACGTCACAACATTAATGACCGGACTGGGGAAAACATACCTAACACAGACTTAAATACATTGGACTGATGCTGATTGCAACCCCCTTTCAGTTTGCGACGTTGCCTGTGTAGAAGTTTGTAGTCATCGCCAATGTCTTTTGCTCTCTCACCTTTCCACTTCATTTCCTGCATACATGCGATGTCTACATGTCGGTTGTCCGGGACGCCCACTAGCTCAGTGAGTGTTCCAACATTGATAGTAGCTTATTGGAGGTGTTGTCATCATTGCTGGTGGACTAGCTTGTTTAGCCTGCTCCATCTATGGGTTGGTAGCTCTTGCATATTGTTCACGTCGCTCGGGTGAGGACAATACATGTCACCTGTAGGGTATGCCCTAGCTTGGAATAAGTCTCAGTTTGATGATGCCATGATGCGAACAAATGAGTGTTCCAACCAATGTATTGCACCGTGTGACATTGGCCTCTACCGTTACCCAAGGTTCCAAGGGCCCTTGTTTCTAGCCAACACCATGTGGAGGTGGTGGTAGGACTCTGTTGGCCATTTTATGGCAAGTAAACTTACCAAAGTTGCAGCATTTCTGGCATATATTAAGTCTACATATGATGTCATTGCAGAAATTGTACAAGGCTGGTATGGAGGAGGTGAAGAAGAAAGGTTATGACCTCCAGCTAGATGCCATGTCAATCAAGGCTGCAAAGTCCTCCAGGGATATTGCCAGTGATGTAAGTATACTGAAGTGTTAGGTAAATCTTACCTACTGTGTTGATCCTGATTATATATCTGTGTGAGGTTCAAGTTGTTTGAACGGTGTTTGTTACTGTTTCAGTATAAGTACAAGCAGGCTTATGAGAAAAGCCGAGGCCATCATTTGGGCTACCGCAGTCTGCAGGACAACCCCCTGCTGGTGCACTACATGGTGGTGGCCAAGATGCAGAGCGACGGAAACTACAAGAAGGACTACCACAAGACCAAGCTGAAGTACAGCAGCCCAGTGGACATGCTAAGTGTTGTGCAGGCCAAGCAGGCCTCGGCCGCCACCACCAACATCGGCTACAAAAAACTGCAGCACCGCTACACCTTACTGCCGGATGCCATGGACCTGGAACTGGCTCGCAGCATGAACAGCATTGTCAGTAATGTAAGTGAAAAGCTAAATAGTGCCACATCATGGGAACTATAAACACATACAAATATTTGTTACTATATTCTCAGTTAAGTTTTATTGAATTTCCATGTTTAATGGCAAAATTGCCTTACTGGAAAATGCAACTGCAAAGGAATAAAATACTAGCTGCATAAAATGAAGATTTCCCACATCATGGTTCTGAACAGCTCCATACTAAATGTTTCCACTAGTAGCACCAGTGCTCCTTACTGAAAATTTTAGCCGCAGCAGCTAAAAAAATTTAGGCCCACCATTTAAATTGACATTCAATGCAACACATTCATATTTTTTCCATCTTTAAGTGTATTACTGATAGATGCTTTAAAAATAAATATACAATTTATAGGAATAATAATGTGATGTTTTATTTTAAAGCAAAAAGTGAAGTAGCACTTAAGGAAAAAAAATCGTAGAGCTAAATACTGTAGTATTTTTTAAATTTCATAGGAAACTGCACCACCATCCCTAAACAATGGATGATGAATAAGTCAACTTGTTGGTTATCGATTCAATTTTTTGATGCAGAAATATGGAGATGCAAACAAAAAAGATATTCATTAATGTATTAAATGTATCAAAGATACAAAAATAATTCCATCAGCTCAATTTTTGCTCGGCTACTTCTATCGTTTTTCCTCACACTTCCAAGTAACTTTCAAGTTAGCACCACTTGTGGTTAACCAATCAGCATGATATCACTGTAAGCCCCACTCCAGTAGTACCGCTGAGGAACGACAATTGGACCGAGTTCCTGAGGTGTGAATATGACACAAGTTCCTGGTTCCAGAAACAAAATTTCCTGTGGTGGGAAAGCACCTTATCTATCTATCTATCTCTCTCTCTCTCTCTCTCTCTCTCTCTCTCTCTCTCACACACACACACACATACACCACACACACACACATCAATTCTCACTGTCTCTGGGAGTTTCATGTGATATATAATGCTGTTTGTTTTTTTTTTATTTAAATGGAGCCATATTTGCAAGTCGGACTGTTGCGCCTGATATACTCACACTGTCTCCAAAAAAGCTCCATAATGCAACTAATGGGGGCAGCGTGTGGCTCAGTGGGCTAAGCCTGTGTACCTCTAATCACAAGGTTGCCAGTTTAAACCAACCTCAGCATGTCTGCGGGTCCTTGAGCAAGGCCCTTAATCCCCAGGTCCCTGGGCACTCCAACAGGTGGCTGCCCTTCGTGGGCAACTTACTCTACAAAGAGCAAGTTGAGAGAGGCGTAAAAACAATTTCCCCACAGGGATCAATAAAGTATTTATTATTATTATTATTATTATTTTTATTATTAAATGGTCGCAGTCTGGAGCCCTGATCTGTAAGTTTTT
This sequence comes from Gnathonemus echidnorhynchus, assembly GCA_026776725.1. Classification (NCBI taxonomy): domain Eukaryota; kingdom Metazoa; phylum Chordata; class Actinopteri; order Osteoglossiformes; family Mormyridae; genus Gnathonemus; species Gnathonemus echidnorhynchus. The sequence continues at coordinate 4,658,481 of JAODJU010000035.1, forward strand.
TAACAAGCTTTTTACCAATTTTACTTATTTCTTTTCTCTCTTCAATCTCCTACAGTGCATCTATAAGAATGACTACAACAATTTTGTGAAAGGAACTGGGTGGGTTCCCATAGGATCTCTGGCAGTAGAGACTGCCAGGGTAGGCACTGAGATCCAAAGCGAGAAGCGGTACCGCACTCATCCCTCCAAGTTCCAGTTCACAAAACTGATGGACTCCATGGATCTGGCCCTTGCCACTGCCAACAATCAGACTATGAATCAGGTATGCTGTGTCCAGAATGGCTTCAGGAAACGTTCCTCATCTGCTGAATCTTGAGTCACTGCATTCATGTTTGTTTCATTCTTCTGCAGAAAGCATACACTGATGCTTGGGAGAAAGACAAGCTCAAGGTCCACATTATGCCAGACAGTCCTCTGATGATTCAAGCAAAGATCAACCAGCTCAATATGAGCGAGGTAAGACCTACAAAATAACAACAAAACAACAAACACCTTGCATGCTCCTAAACCTGGAGTTCCTCGCCCTTGTAATAGTATCATTTGTATAAGTAGTAATATATTATATTTTTTCTTCTATCAGCAGATCAGACCTAAGTCTTACTAATGTCAAAGTTGCAGAATTTCTGGCATATATTCAGTCTATTTATGGTGTCATTGCAGAAACTGTACAAGGCTGGTATGGAGGAAGTGAAGAAGAAAGGTTACGACCTCCAGCTAGATGCCTTGTCAATCAAGGCTGCAAAGTCCTCCAGGGATATTGCCAGTGATGTAAGTATACTGAAGTGTTAGGTAAATCTTACCTACTGTGTTGATCCTGATTATATATCTGTGTGAGGTTCAAGTTGATCTGCTGTTGATGAAGTGTTTGTTACTGTTTCAGTATAAGTACAAGCAGGCTTATGAGAAAAGCAGAGGCCACCATTTGGGCTTCCGCAGTCTGCAGGACGACCCCCTGCTGGTGCACTACATGGAGGTGGCCAAGTTGCAGAGCGACAAGAACTACAAGAAGGACTACCACAAGACCAAGCTGAAGTACAGCAGCCCAGTGGACATGCTAAGCGTTGTGCAGGCCAAGCAGGCCTCGGCCATCACCACCAACACTGGCTATAAACAGAAAATATCACACTATACTGTCCTCCCAGATGCCATGAACTTGGAGTTAGCAAGGAACATGCAGCACATTGCCAGTGATGTGAGTGAAGGCAATATCATTGTAACAAATGAGCCTAACATGCAACATGCTTTTAAATACTGGTCCAGAATGAATCTCACTTGTTTGACATGTGTAGATATTCATAAACCTAATTTTTTAGATGTGGCTTGATATCTAGAATTATACTTTTATAGCCTTTTTATTTAGATCTACCTTTTACTACTCATTGTACTGTAAGTATATTTTCTACCTCCTAACTTTCTACAGAATATCTATAAAAGTGAGTACAGCAATTATATTAAAGGAACCGGGTGGATACCAATGGGGTCTTTGGATGTTGAGAAAGCAAAAACAGCAACTCAAATCAAAAGCGAAACACTGTACCGCCAACACCCAAGCAAATTCAAGTTCACCAAAGAGATGCAGTCAATGGATATGGCCCTGGCAACAGCAAACGCTCAGATCATGAACAAGGTGAGGTGATACGAAGATACCCAATTGTGGAAAGTGTTTTTCTTTCATGGATGCTATAGTCCATTATATGTGGGTATATATATATATATATATATATGATTGAATGGATGACAGTAATAACTGATGAACTGTGCCTTTCCTGCAGCAAACATACACAGGAGCCTGGGAGAAGGACAAGACCCAGATCCACATCATGCCTGATGCTATGAATGTATGTCTGGCAAGACAGAACATGCTCAACTATAGTGAGGTAGGCGGAACCTACATTAGTACAGAAAGTAAACACTGATGTACCTCCTGTGTAATTGGAAAATCTAAAATGCGATGAATCACACTATAAAGGTGTATGTAATAGATTTAGATTTAATAAAGTATAACTTTGCACCATTGTATTCAACAACAGAAACTTTACAGACTTGCAAACGAGATGGACAAGAAAAAGGGTTACGACCTCCCTCTTGACTGCATGGCTATCAAGGCTGCCAAGGTCTCCAGGGACATTGCCAGTGATGTAAGTTCCTTATTTGGTTGTTACTGTTATACGTTCTTTGGCTGTTGTGTGGTACAATGAAAATATTCATACTTAAACTATAATGGATAAAAAAACACTCTATATATTGACCTCCTTCAGTACAAGTACAAGACAGGATATCGTAAGCAAGTTGGACACCACATTGGGGCCCTCAGCATCCAGGATGACCCCCTGCTGATGCTGGCTCTGAATTCAGCCAAGATCGCAAG
>JAODJU010000035.1:4677968-4695957 GCA_026776725.1 Gnathonemus echidnorhynchus
GAGCGTCGTCTGCCGACACACAGCGTGCCTGGTGATGGACAGCCACACAGACCAATCAGTGTTGCCTGCTGTTACGCTATGCCTATTCATAGAGCGTGACTATTAATAATCCCGACTACGTATCTGCGCTGGATATCACCGGCACGCCACACGCCTTGTAGGCAGAGTCTGCATGTCTGTTATAGCTGAACAAAACTACAGCTAAAAGCGGCCCTGGGGACCAAATTGTTTGTCCGTTATAAGCGAAATTCTGTTAAATGCGTAAAGGCACACGGCCGGCACCAGCGGACCTCGTCCGTTATAGACGATATTCCGTTATAAATGAGTCCACTATAACGGGATTATACTGTATATATAAATATATATATAGTGTTTTATATATGTATATATACACCCACATACAATTTTAATATATATATAAATATATAATATTTGTCTGGAATTTCTTGTTTCATGTTTTCTGACTAATCTTTTAGGCAAAATACAAGGAGGCCCATGAGAATGCAAAGGGACACTACTTAGCAGGGACCACTGTAGACTTCCCACAGGTGGTCCATGCCGCTGGGATTGAGAAGATGAAGAGCATGGTAAGTCCTCACTGGAAACCCAGATGTGTACCTGCAGTTACTGTGAAGTATCAGCTTGGTTCTGCTCTGTAAACAAAAGGGTTTCAATCACTCCTGCTGCAGGCGTTGACACACTTGCTTGAGACTCCAGGTGAAAATGGCAGCCGATAACATCCACCTAAATCTCATAAAACATTTTTTCCTGACTGGATGAATTTTTCTCAGGCTGCCACATGTGCTGTTATTTTTTTTTTTATTGCATGTATTACAAAATGCTGTACTTTAATATTAGAGAATTGAGGATGAAATCTATAAAGAATCACATAGATAAAAACTATGTATTGTTCTTTCACGAACAATGCTGAAATATATAGCTTTTGTATATTTGAATAGATAATATAGACTATAAACTCTTACCTCTGAATTGTGTCTCTGGTGTTAAACACACCCTTCTGCACTGCACCCTCAGCAGTAACACAAGATGGGCACAGGTGCCAAGTCCTCTTATTATAAATGACTTCGGTCTTGTTTTTCTGTGAAATAGCTGCAGGACAATGGCATACTGGGTCAGGGTGTATCCTGCATTTACACGAAAACCATAATGGGGAAATTAACATGCATGAAAAAGTATAAAACAGAGCAGAACATGGCAAGAACACTTGTCCACATAAAAATAAACCCACGATGCATGCTGGGGCACTAACTGTGATAAATACTGAATCTGTTAGTACATCAAATAATCATTAGTATTAAGACATTGAAGCGTTTAAGAAACTCCATGTATGTAGTATGAAGAATCACACAGGGTTTGAAGGAATAGATACTTTTATTGAAGGTTAAGTTGCAGGCAATGGTGATTTACAGAATGTCGGTGGTGACTGCATGCAGTGTCGTCTTGGTGTCTGTTGTCCCCTTTTGACCTTATTCTCTAATTATTTCAAGTTTAAATCTCAAAATTTTACTTCATTAGGCTATAACCAAAATATTACGACTTTATTCTCGAAATCCATTGCATGATATTTTTATCAATGCCCTAAAACGTCATCATAGTTCTAAAAATAGAAAGTATATTTATAATTCAACCTCACTAATACACAAATATTAATGAAGACAAAATGGTGAATGACTCGCTTTGTATGCTTAAATTTTATTTAACTGATCCACCCGCAAATTACCTGTCATTAAAATGTTTTGTTTGACTCGTAACTGCGGATCCATCAGCCCATAAATCATGCATACTATGAACGAGAATTCTGCAGACGCCCCTGCTTCTGCATCTAATTGTAAGTGACCCTTGTGTGACTGCAGAGAGATTACCGGAAGGGCTATGAGCAGACCAAGACCAAGCTGCACATCCCCTTCGACATGCTGAGCCACATCGTCGCAAAACGCTGCCAGGACATTCTGAGCGACATCCAGTACCGGAGCTACTTGCACCAGTGGATCTGCCTCCCAGAGCAAAATGACGTCATTCAAGCACGCAAGGCCAATGAAATCCTGAGTGATGTGTGTCACCTTTCTTTATTCACGCTGAAGCTCAACATGTCTCAATGTGTCTCTACTTTTTGTCAAAGAACTGTCCTCTCATTGCCGACAACCCTTTAATTTTACCCTCTAATTCTGCTGAGCAAGTTTCACGTCATTATCAAGTAATTTTCTGAAGTCATTGTAAATAATGGGAATGTTAATTTAGCGTTTTCCAAACATATTTAAAAGGACACATCTTAAGTACAAGCTGCAGACATTTTCCACTCGCATGTGCTTACGGGAGACCGATACCAATACGGCGTATCAGACACACACCTTACAACAACTGGCACAGTCTGAGGTGATGTGGTTCTGCTCTTTTCAGGTGTTCTACAAAGAAGATCTAAACTGGATAAAGGGTATTGGTTGCTATGTGTGGGATACACCTGAGATCCTCCGTGCCAAGAAGTCATATGAGATACAAAGTGATGTGAGTACACGTTAACATATGAATAATCAAGCCACTGTAGATCCTAATCTAATGGTATATATATCAGGAATGTATGGCCGGCAACGGCAGAGAATAACCATCATCATTCTGCTAATGGAATGATTACATCAGGTCTGGCAGTGGTAGGGTTAGCCTAGTTAGCCAATGGAAGTTTTAACCTAGTCAGCCAATGGAAGGGTTAAAGCACTGAAAGGATAAATCAGTGGTAAATTGAGATGTCAGTGACTCCATTGTCCAGGGAAATTAGAGGTGTCTGAGTTACACAAGTTCTCTGTATCAATCAAATACTGAAACATCTGGAAACATCGAAATTATGAGTGTAGGCCATGTTTGGTGTTTCTGCCCTTTACTCTGCTCCCTTTCCCTATAGATCAAGTACAAAGCTGAGGGAAAGAAAGACCTGAATAACTTCTCCATGGTGACAGACACACCGCACTACGTATCAGCTGTTCTGGGCCACACCTGGGCCAGTGAGGTGAGTCTTAATTAATGTGCCTTAATCATCCCATATAGCCAATATGTGTAGCCAATGTGGCCTGTTTAGTTACCCTCTATTGCCAATATGTGAAGTCAACATAGGCTGTTTATCTTCTAGCTGAACTACAGGGAAGCTTACCACAAGGACAAGCATAATTACACCACTGTCCTAGATACCTTTGATTTTCCGAGGTATCAGTACCTGAAGCAAGCATACAGCAATGTGAGTTTCATTTTTCTTACTCAAACACCTTGTTTATCACTTTATTCTCTGCTTCATAATATAACATGCATTTTGTGTGTTCTCACGTAGAAATTATACACAGCTGCATGGGATTCCTTCAAGGCAAACAGTTACAAGTTGCCAGCAGATTCCCGAACCTTTGCTCATGTCAAAAACCTGAAGACCATCCAGAGTGATGTAAGTCACACTGAAAAGACCGTGGATGAAATACTGGACTTTCCTTCATATTGTAATGTCTACAGTATGGGTTATTAAATAATTCTGATTTAAAATCAGTCAAAAGATGCTTTGAGCCAGACTTTGTGGTCTTTGCCCAGGTGAAGTACCATGAGGATTATGAGAGGTTCAAGTCCCTCTACAGTCTGCCCAAATCAGTAGAGGATGATCCTGTGATGGCTCGCTGTATCCACGCTGGAAAGCTTTGCCTGGATGTGAGTATTCCACCTTCTTAGTTGCTCTTGTCAGTCTTTGTCATCACATTTTGAGATATATATGGAGCAACCAAACAGCACAGTGATGGGGATGTGATGATCTAAAGGTTTACTGCTTGTGTTTGCCAGCGCCTCTACAGGCAAAGCTATGAGAAGAGCAAGGCCAGGGTGCACCTGCCCCCTGACATGCATGAAGTCGTGGCTGCCCGGCAGACCCAGAACCGGGTCAGTGAGGTCGGGTACCGCCATTACCTGCACCAGTGGATCTGCCTGCCAGACCTGCAGGTCTATGCCCATGCTCGCAAGGTCAACGAGCAGCTCAGTGATGTGAGTGCACCATCCACACTCTCTCCGCCATTATCCTATGGCTATTAATGCTCCAAGATATGAAATAGTGTGCACTGGATACAATTTAGGATGAACTCAGGATGCATTGTCTGTAAACATCTTTGCATCAGGAAAAATCCAGTTTATTAATATATAACTATGCCTTTATTATTTAGAAATGTGATCGATAGTTTTTGACCATTAATTTTATATTTAGTTTGGTTCCTCCTCTCTAAACTGTTTCTCAAGCACAATCTTAACTTCAGTTCTCTACTGCTGTCAATTGCATGGCATCGTATTCTTTTGCTTCACACTGTATCGCACTGGATCACAATGTGTTGAATCAAATCGTGTAAAATGACACTGCATCGCAATAGAGGTGAATCACATCGTATTGCATTAGCAAATTGCATTACTTCATATGTATTTTTAACATACCAATAGCAATGCATCGAGATGGGATGGAGACTGACATCCCTAATACATATGTATGTCTTGTGACTATGTACTGTTGCTTTGGAATTCCCACTGTATGACGTCTTGCCATGTCTTGCTGTCCTCCACTCAAGGTCTTCTACAAGGACGACCTGAACTGGCTAAAGGGCATTGGCTGCTTTGTCTGGGATACTCCTGAGATCCTGCGTTGTAAACGTGCTGACAAAATTCAGAGTGAGGTGAGCTGACCTAACTTACATATCCTCTGTCTGCAGATTTGTTTTCTGTATAAATGCTTACGTTGCAACCAATGCCAAGCAAGTGAACTTTGACCTTCCTGTGGTTCCTTTTCAGAACCAATACAGAGCCGTAGGGGTGGAGAATTTAAAAAATTACTCTGTGGTGCTGGAAACTCCAACTTATGAAGCCTACAAAAAGAGTGCTGTAAACCTGAGTGATGTGAGTAAAAACAAGGGTCTCCTGTGGTAAAAACATCACTAAAAAATGCTTCCTTTAAAGCTTGACTGAAGTAGCTGCCATTTCCATTAAGCATGATACGTTCTGCATATATGCAAAGCACCCTGATGTCTAATGCCAGTCTATGCTCTGTCCTCAGCTTAACTACCACCATGATTATACCACCAACATCAAGGGCACCAACACGGCCCCAGCCATCACCTTAGACACTGAAAGGGTGAAGCTGGCCAACTTCATCCAGAGCGACGTATGTTGTTCTTTGGTCCATATTTCAGCTGCATACACCCAATCTGCATACACCCAGTCTGCTTTTCATTTGTTCAAAAGCAGATAAAAATCATTGATGGCTACAGAGTTACAGTGAAAAAGCAGAAGGTCATTTTGATCTGTGCTCCATCGCTTTCTCTTCAGAACTTCTACAAATATGCCAGCAAGAAACTCATGCCTACTGGTTACTCCATTCCCTCTGACATGCCGCTCATCAAGCAAGCCCAAGCCAACACCCTCCTATCCAGCAATGTATGACAATGACCGCAGCCATCACTACTGAATTGCTATCTGATTCACCACCTTTGGTTGCCACTGAATGTGTCTGTAATAATTATCATAATTGAATACTCAGGTGAAGTACAAGGAAGCCTATGACCTCATGAAGGCAAAGAACTACACTCTGGACTGCAACAGTGTTAATCTCGTCAATATCAAGAAAGTCAACGCACTCACCAACCTGGTAAGTCTACTGAAGCAGCTGAACCTGCCTGGTAAATAATCCTTATTGAAAAAGAAGCAACACTTGGTGCCTGATTTCTGGCAGTCTTAATCAGTATTATGACTGCAGTAGAATTGAAAAGAATATAACTAAAGGATGGTGCATTCTGGTTTATATGAGTATAGGCCTTACTGTACAGTATACACAATCTCCCTGTCATCTTGGGCAGCGTCTCTACCATGAGAAATACCATAAGGAGAAGGACAAGATCCATTCCACCTATGACACACCTGAAATCCAGCAAGTCAAGAAGACCCAGAAGGCCATCAGTGATGTGCGTACAGTGATGTTTAAAAAAATCCATCCACCCACTTCGTTTCAGTATAACTGTTGTTCTGTCATGGTAACTGTAATGTAGGAATGGTTGTATATTTGCAGTAGTATAGTTTTATCATGTTATTTCACATAAAATGGTGACTGGCTTCTTCCTACAGCTATGCTACAAAGAAAAGTACTTCAACAACAGAGGCAACATGATTTCTCTACCAATCACTCCACAACTGATGCACTGCTACCACGTCAACGAGATTACCAGTGATGTACGTCCTTTATAATTATGCATTAAAATGCCATTGTATTTAGCTGACTGCCTTAACTATTTTTATGTCTGATTCACTAAGGGTGGTGTCATAGAATGTCTCATTTACAATGAGCTCGTAAGCATAAGATTGTTGTTCATAAACTTTTATGTTAATTGGGACCTTATGGGCATCAATAAGGAAGAAATTCTTTTAAATCATTTATAGGCTGACATATGTCTGCATTTTGACAGCTTAAGTACAAAGAGGACTTACAGTGGCTGAGGGGTCTTGGCTGTTTCATGTACGAAACACCAGAGCTGGTCCACATCCGCAAAATCACCAGGTTCCGGGTACGTATCAGTGTCAGTGGTCACCTGACCCCACTGTGCTCATGTCCGTGTCACGTTAACGGCCCTGCTGTCTTCTGAAGGTAAATTACGATGTCGAAGCTAAGAAGATGCGCAGTCAGTACTGCACTGTCCTGGAAACGCCGGAGTATAAGCGTGTGTCCGAGCTGAAGACCCATATGAGTGACGTAAGATGACATCTTTTTCATGGGGCAATATTTATTCCACTCCGATCTCAGATGTAACAAGCTGGCCCTGTTGTTTCTCCTGTATAGCTGGTGTATAAAGCTAAAGGCAATGAGCAGAAGTCCAAATGCACCACAAAGGCGGACCGTCTAGACATCCAGAGAGTCAAGTGGGCCCAGCAGCTGAGCAGCCAGGTGCCTCTCTGATGGCTTCAGACGATGGACGGTCAAGCTTTATCATCACGACTGTACACTTATACACCACTGTTTCCCTCCCAGTTCCTTTATACTGACCTGGCCTCCAAGGAGAGGGCTCACTACACATCTGAGATGAACACTCCTACAATGCATCACACTCGCAAGATGAAGGTGGTCTTCAGTGAGGTGGGTTTTTGCTCCCTTCATTCTGGGTCTCACACTGTTTGTAATCTGCTGTTGCATACGAACACTGTGACTCTGTCCTTGCAGAAGAAATACAAGGATCAATATGAGAAGATGAAGCACAAGTATACCTCCATCGCCGACACACCAATCGTCATCAGGGCCAAGAAGGCTTACCTCAACTCTAGTGACGTGAGCATCCCGCTATCATTAAACCATTAGCCCTGCCCATCTAGTGTTCATGGCAGTGTTGTTCCTTCCACTGATCATTATGCTTCTCTGTTCCTCCAGCTTCGCTACAAGGAGGCCTTTGAGTTGGCTAAGGGCCGCTACCACACAGTGAAGGATGCCCTGGACATCCTTTACCACCGCAAGGTCACAGATGATATAAGCGAGGTCAGGCTGGTGGCAGAGGACAAGCGAGAAAAGTCCATGTGGGATGCTGGAGAACTTCCTCCCATGGACCCTGTCCTTTGTCTCTCTGCAGGTGAAATATAGGGAGAAGTACATCAGCTCTTTGGGACTCTGGAGGTCCATCCCAGACCGCCCTGAGCTCTTCCACCACAAGATTGTGCGGGACTCTGTCAGCACTGTGAGTAGGGCATCTCTTAGTTTTGCAGAAAACATTGTACCTTTCAAACTGCATTTGCTTATACAGGTGCGCCTCAACTTACAATGGGGTTACATTAAGATTAACACATCATAAGGAGAAAATATCACGAGTCGAATATGATATGATATATGATATGATATGATATGATAAAGAAATTAGTAAATAACTGCTGTCACTGAATAAGTAAATAAATAATTGCTGTAACTGGCTAAAAAACAGTAATTGGTAAATAAATAACTACAAGTTTATTTGGTTAAACACAGAAAAAACATTGTACAATATATCATTAAACATTGTATGAGATCCTTACGCTCTGAGTCGCTAGAGACTGGAAGTGTGGCTGCATGGATTTTTCCATGCCCCAGGATCAGTATTGTACGGCATATTGCTAGACAGGGAACAGATCAAAATTCAAAGCTGACTACTGAATGTGCATTGCTATCACACCATTGTAAAATCACAATATCATAAGTCGCACCATCATAAAGCAAGAACCCATCTGTAAATTTATTTATACATTTTTCTGCAATCTGTCTACACCAGGTTAAATACAAGGAGGATCTAGACTGGCTGAAGGGTATCGGTTGCTACGTGTGGGATACCCCATTGATGGTCTTGGCAGAGAAGAACAAAACCCTTTACAGTGAGGTAACACATTCACTACACGCTGCTTTACCAAGGTCATATTCAATTTGCAGAAATACTAAGGGACCTGTAGTCTTGTGCTGTTTAATCCGCTAAGCTTTAAAGTAAAAAACAGACTTTCCTGAACATTGTTTAATGGTCATTTCAATTTGACATTTGTCTCGTCTTTTGCTGACAGAGGATATACAAAGCATCAATTGAGACAAACAGAGGTAACTTCAGGTATACCTGTGACACGCCATTCTATCGTGCCATGAAGAATGCCTCTATTGTAACCGATCATGTGAGTTAAAAACTACTTAATTCAACATATATCACTATCACTGTTTCCAAATGTCATAAACTGCAGTAGGTTATGTAGTATGTACTAACCCATTTTGGACTGTGTGCATCAGTTAATTATGCAGTAATGCTATCAAACACATTTCTCTTCAGCACACTGTGCTTTTTCATTTAAATGTGTAAAACAATCCCAATGTGTAAAACATTTTTTATGACTCTGCATTCCAGAACACAATGTGTTACAGAAAGATCATTCATAAAGTCATACAGGCCTGTTCTGAAGGAGATAATACCAATTGAGCACTGTCCTATTCCACTGCTTATGCCAAACATTTTGGGCTAACTACTGTAGCATCTTGAGAAATCAGGCTAGAATTCAGATTATGCTGTAAAGAACTACACCTCGATCTCCATCTACCAATCCACTCTCCTTGACTCACAGAAGCGGTACCGGTCCAGAGCCCTGGAGCTCCTGAAGACTGGCTGCAATGAGCTTTTCCGGCCGGATATCCTTGGAGCCATGTACAACTCCAGCATGTGGAGCCAGGTCAGCATCCCTGTTTCTGCCTCGGCCCTCCTCCTCCTAACTGCGACTCCCCCCCAGGCAGTAACTGGATGTGCTTCCCCACACAGGCCTCTAACACGTGGCCCTTTACGCTTCTCCACTTCCTACAACCTGGGCTCCAGTAGCCATGGGATACACATCAATTCTTAACCCCCCCCCCCCCGTGCTAAAAATGACAAAAACCATCCCCATTGTAAATATACCACCCCACTCATCAACCCCCTAAATTGTTCTGTGCAATTGTAACTCACATAAAAGTAAAATGACCGATTATATCCAGGGTACTGAACTGGCAGACTCTGTTTGAAACACCGTTTAATCTGGACTGCGTGTTCCCCCCACCCACTTGGTAAATTTTATCACTGGTCACCCCCCACACCCCCACCATCTCCCTTGAAAAGCTTTTACAACTTGCCCACTGCCTATACCTGTATGCTATGTATGGACTAACCTGAGCATTGCTGCATAGAGGACATAGAAATAAACAGAGCCATAGAACATCATGATAAAAGAACAGAACAGAATGAAACAGGTTAGTCCGTACACAGCAGAGGGGTACGTTTTTCACCATTTCCCAATCATTGAAACTTATGCAAAGGGATCACTTCCTAAGATGAGAAAAGTATAGACATGACTAAACATGTAAAATAAGCAACATATGTCATATATAGCCAGGATATACAAAGCTACTTTCACTTTTAAATGTTTCTACTTATTTGTAGTGATCATATTTTCAAAAATCCTGTGAGCATCTGCCAGATTGGCCCTGACCAGTGTATCTTTCTTTGGAACAATGATCCATCTGAAGCATAGATAATATGACTCTGATCCAGAAACGTTAAGGCACACTGATCACTTAACAGCTTCACAGTGAAGCAATGTAAATAATGGTAACCAATGGTAACCAATACTGAGAAGTATCAGCGATTAAAGGTCAGTGTTGACTGCTTTGCTCCCCCAGTGGAGGTACAAGGAGAAGTACCAGCGCACCAAGGACAAGTACACCACAGTGCTGGAGACCCCCGAGCACGACATGCACCAGCGCAGCAAGAAGATCAGCGACGTGAGTGTGGCCTCCACCCAGATGTGCCAGCTACAAGAGACGAACAATCTAGATCTATGCATTTTCAATGAAAACGGTAGAAACAGAATGACACCTATATCATTGCTTCACAAGAGTTTCCGCAGTATAACTTTCGTATGTGCCACTTAACTCATAAACTCATCTTTGTGCCAATGATTTTTTTCTAGATCATATATAAGATGGAGTACAACAGAAACAAGGCCACGGCCTACACTCTGGGCCATGACACCCCACTCCAGCTGCACATGAAGAAGGTCAAGGATCTTCAGAGCGTGGTAAGACGCCTCATTCACTGCCCATGCAAACCGAGTCTGAGGACCATCGCTAAGACCTGAAATATCTCTCCCCACAGCAAAAGTACAAAGAGCGGTATGAGAGTGAGAAAGCTCACATCAACATTGCTTCTGATGCCCATGAAATCCGGGCTGCCAAGGAGGCCTACAGGAACATCAGTAATGTAAGGCTTTCATTCATGCTGATTTGTTGGTTTTCAGTCAGTGCTTCCATTGAATTTTTTTGCACTGATGGGCTGCTTCAATTTAGCTTGACTACAAGAAGAAATATGAGACCACCAAAAACAAGTGGATCTGGACTGTGGACAGGCCAGACTTTGTCCATGCAGCAAAGACCTCTCTCCAGCAGAGCGATGTAAGTAGCCCCTTCTCTGAAGAATACGGCTTCCAGCTAAACAGCCAGTAGCTGTCAGCACTGGGAGATCATCTACTCTACTGCTCTACAGCTTACAGCTGTTCCAAGCAACCAGAGCAAAAAAACAGAGCAATATAAGGTCCATTATACTACTCTACTAATGACTTACAATGATTGTTGATGCTCAGTCCTATTTGTGGTTCAGACTAGACAATAATATAATGTGTTTTTCTTAGCTTTTTATAATATTATAATTCAGTCATTTGCCATAATTATCTTCCTTAAAATCTGCCCACAAATAACAAAAAACAACTTAGTATATTGGAGGCACAGAAAGGCTGTAATGCTAGAGACCACTTTCCCCATTATTTCTGCTCAGTAACATGTACATAAGATGGTTAGTAGCGTTATGCTCAGATGCAAATTCGGCGTGGCGCTTCCTATTCGAGCCTGATCCTGGTTCCCCTACAGGTAGAGTACAAGTATGACAAGGAGATGCTGAAGGGCTGCAAGACCTCTGTGGTTGACGACAAGCTCCTGACCCTGATCAAGCAAACCGGCCAGCTGGCCAGTGAAGTAAGTGCAGCATTTCACACCGACACTTACATTTCAACAATTAGCCTCTTATACAGGCAGAATCTTCGTTCTGTGTTCACTGATTTAACATCTGTGTGCAAATAGGAGAAATGGGGTTAGGGTTAGAAATGCTCTGGCTTAGGATTAGAAATGCTCAGGGAACAGTGCGGCTGCTGTTAGGGGCTCTGCGGTGCCCCCTACATGTCATTACATGCAATGCTGAACTCTGTTTCAACAGGTCAAATACAAAGAGAAGTATGAGAAGGCAAAAGGAAACTACAAAACTGTTCCTGACACCCCTCACATGCTCCATATCAAATCAGTGGCCTCCCTCTCATCTGTGGTAAGGAACTATTACTTAAATGTACATTTATACAGAATGTATTCTCCTCCATTTTTTGTTCTCCTCGCTGTGTTACCACCCAGCATCTTCAAAAACCTCTGTACATCTCACTACATTCTTGGGATAATTATCCATTATATGCCAGTAAACCGCACACTATGTGCCATTCCACGGGCCACATCGTGACTTGTGCTTCAAGCATCGGTTATGCCTGACATCGGTGAGTGCAGAAACGCCGAACGGATGTCCTGCCGCCTCTCCAGAGCAAATATAAGGAGGCCAGCAAGAAGCAAATGCAGTCCGGCTCCTTCACAACGCTGCCGGAGACGCGGGAGACCGCCCATGGGAAGGAGATGTCCAAACTGGTCAGCGAGGTGAGCTTGCTGGGGGTCCCCAGCTCTGGTTGAAAAGCCTGGGAATAAGACATAGAATATGGGCCCTTTTTGCTGTTTCACTGTATATATGGCTGCTGATGCTCTGTCTCACTACAGAAAAAATACAAGCTGAAGTTTGAGAAAGAAAAGGGCAAGTCCCAGTACAACAACATGATCGTCCCCCCTGATGTGCAGCACGCAATGGATGTGGCCAAGAGCCAGAGCAATGTGAGTGACTCTTGCTTTCTCCTGATTGGTCCACTATTGAATAACATTCCCTCCAAGACCAATGTATTGTGAAGCAACCAGGAACTGGAAATATCATGATTCTGTTAATCTAAATAGAGTTAATCTGTGGTGGGAATGTAACCTGATACTCATATACAGTGGGAAGTCCTGGCTCTTTTCTTAATTTTTATTGACATCCAGAGTTTTGGCATATAGAATAAACAAAACACTTTTCTCTCATGCTGCTCCAGGTGGCGTATAAGCAGGTGAGAAAAGCTAAGCTACAATACACACCAGTCGCAGACCGACCTGACATCAGGAAGGCCACCCAAGCAGCCAAGCTCATCAGCAACGTGAGCCCCCGAGGAAGCAGCCCTGACTACTGACCGCCAGCTTCTCTCACGATCACCCCATGCTTAGCTTGCACATCATCAAATCATTTCATTTTATGAAAGAATTCTGAGCTGCAGTAGTTTATCAGCACTGTTTGACAGAAACTGTAGGATGTTGAAGGAAAACTGCACATCGGCAAGAAATCCTCCAAAATTCCAATTTGTGGGAAAACAATGAGAGATCCTAAAATAAACTGCTCAGTGATCATGCCTCCACTCTGCTGCCCTTCACAGGTGGGTTACCGGGACAAAGCCCGTGAGGAGGCCAGTCGTGGGGGGTCGCTGGCTAACCGGCCCGATATCACCCTCGCTACTGAGGTGTCCAAACTCACCAGCCAGGTACGGATTTGCAGGAAGGACCTTCACACAAGGATGATGACCTTCCTGCTGTAGCTCATGCTTGTGATTATACTTCATAGTATTTTTAGGAACCAGTTCTCTGCAGTAATGATTCAGGACAGATCCCAACATTCCAGCATCTCTCCTTATCTACATGAAAGAAGATTACTGAAGGTTACTGCAGTGCGACCACTGTCACTTTCCAACAGGTCAGGTACAAGGAGAAGTTTGATAAGGAAATGAAGGGGCAGAGGCCACAGTATGACCTCAAGAGCAGCAAGATTTACCAAACTCTAAAGGACGCCAATACCCTCGCCAGTGAGGTGAGCACTTGAAGGGACAGATATACAAGGCCTTCACATTAAAGATGTTTTAATATTGACAATCTCAGTTATCATATAAGAGAAAACAAAACACTCATATAAATACAATGCTGTCTGCCAGAAGGAATGTGAGGGTGACTCGTGTCTATATCTGCCTCATTATGACCTGCCTTAGGTGAAGTACAAGACAGACCTGAAGAAGATCCACAAACCTGTAACAAACATGTCTGAGTCTCTGTCCATGCAGCACAACCTGAGCACCAGCAAACTGTCCAGTGATGTAAGAGCTACCCGAAGCCTAAGCCTACCTATCGCTCTTTCTTTTGCTGTTTTTGTAACTCTTCATCCTGTGACTTATTGTATTAAGTGACCTTTCCAAATTCCCCCTTAGTATCAGTACAAGAAGAAATTTGAGGAGAGTAAAGGTCGCTATCACATGATTCCAGACACACCTGAGCAGATCCATCATAAGGAAGCTTCAGAACTGCAGAGCCAAGTAAGTGGGCAAAACACTGGGGGGTCAGGAAAAGCCCCCAGCTGCTCCACGTTAGACTCCAAGACCCCCACTGCTGATCCTCTGCTGAGTTCTACCACGTTAATCTCAGTCAGTCCGAGCACACTTCTGTTTATGCTGTGACGTTTCACTGCATCATGTGTGGCTGATGTTGATGGTAATTGTTTGGAACAGAAAGGACAGATAGGGCAGTGAGTGAGAAGTAGGCAGCCAAAGACCTTCAGCAGAACAGTCGAGATAAAAGCATCAAGCATAATAAAGCAATATGTCAACAGCGGGAACAAAAAGCAGATGGAGAGACTCAGTGATTACATTCGGCTTCCATCCTGAGATATATGGTGCTGCTCACACTGCAACAAGACAACAGTCATCCTGACACCTCATAAGTTTGCACTGTAAAGTAATATTAACAAAACAATGTGTAATGCTTTGATGACCTCTGATCGTACTACATCATATTCAACCTCACTCGTATTCAACCTCATAAGAGAGCAATATTACACAGCAACCGTGATTAAAGTCTGGGACATCTGGATTTGTTTTTCTGTGACTGTTTTTATTGGTTGAATCCATCCCACAAATCCCAGAACATATTGTTTAGAGAAAGTCAGGGTCCAGAACTTTGTGGGGGATTACTGAGAACTTGTGATGCAATTCCAGGTCAAGTACAAGGAGAAGTATGAGAAGGAGCGTGGCAAGGCCATGCTGGACTTTGAGACGCCTTTGTATGTGTCAGCTAAGGAGGCCCAGCAACTGCAGAGCCAGGTGAGAAGTTACAGTAAACATATGGACACATGCTTTATGTGCTGGGTAACAATGTGATGGAGAGCTGGTTACTTTGGTAGACTGCAGTCAGAGAACCCTGTGGTACCAGCCAGCTCATGTACCAACCATCTCAGTTATCCATACTAAGCAAATGTACTTGAACATGTTACTCATGGTGCTGGTGATGCACTGTGTGAGCTGGAATCTGTTACAGCCAAGATCATAACTGGCCCAGACTGAGCTATTCTGTCAAGGACTCATATTAGCCCAAGGACCCAGGTTATATTGATTACATATAATACATTTTTAAATGATACTGATGCTCAAATAGTGTAGATTTTTCCTGGGTCCCTTAAAATGAGTAAATGGTTAGTATCATCACAATACAACAGTAACCAGATCTTCAGTGTTTGAATTTCACAATAAAAGAAAGACAGTGTATTTGATTCGCACATATGCAACCGTTTAAAAATGTTTAAAGCTAAACATGTCAAATACAAATTTGGTTTATTAAGAGCAAAAAAAGGAGAGCTGGTCCCTGAAGCATTTCTTTCAAATGTATTCAAACATTCACTTACAAGTAATTAATAGAAGAGCTCCAGTGGAAAAATAGTATGCACAAGGGTTCTGCAGGGCCACAGCAGAGAACTGTGGCCTAGCAAATGGATGTTGTTATATGTGGAGTATTGGTACCCTATAGTAGCTGGGTGCTTAAAGAGCTGCTACTACAGCTACATCAGTCCATACTAGAGGGCAGAGAAGCCTGTGACAGTGTGAAGAACAGCGGACTGTCCAGTGCGTTCAGTACTTCACAGGAAAGGTCACAGTGGAATGTGCGGATCGATACTAAACTTAGATGGTATGATGGTATTACGGTGTACCCTGGTATTTAAAAATCCCAAAGGCATTATTTTTAATTCCCTCAAAAATAGACACTTCTCTTCAGGTGCAGTTCTAGGGGTGGTTAGTTGTAAAATGTGACTACAAAGCATTTCTTAAATAACTTAATACTAGTGTAAGTAATACTTGGAGGACATTAAGGTCAAACGCATTTGCCCCCCCTAACAGAACAACTGGCCCTGGTCTGCCCCCCAGCTGAAATGGTCTAGAACCACCATTGCTGTTACTTCTATTAAACTGATATGGAGATGCAGTATTAAGGCAATATATTCTAGTGTACAGTGTTGGCGGTGACTGGAGCCTGATTTAAGTAGAACAAAAAAAAAACAAGCCAAAGAATAACACACATGCTTCAATTCATGCCACAAAAACAAAATGTTCCGTCAATGTGCTGTAAACTGCTGGAACATGTGCAGGATACGTGAGACCTAGTGAGCACACAGCCGCAGATCAGGCAGTGATAGTGGTTGAACAGACAAAGGGTGATTTAAAAAATTTCAACAAGGAGCTGTTTACTTGTTTACTGTTTACTCTCTGATTCTGGAGTTCACAGTAGCCTACATGATTTATTTATTTATTTTAATACTGTTATATATTATATACTGGGGTAAAATGTCTAGAAGATATGACAGTATGAAAAGACACATACCGCACAAGCCAAATCGATACTAAAAGGTTGATTCTTTCAATCATAATGTATCATTTTGAGAACCAATTCTACCAATGATATCTCAATTTTTTACCTGATAATTTCATCCATACCCCCCGCGACCCAGTAGGATAAGCGGCTTGGAAAATGGATGGATGGATGGAATTTCATCCATCCATCCATCCATCATCTAATGCTTTTCCGAGTCGGGTCGCGGGGGCAGCAGTCCAATGCTGCACCGCTTTCCTGCCTTGAGCCACTGGATGGTGGACCAGAATCTCCTCGAAGCCATCCGGAAGTTGTTCTCCATGGCTTCGCCAAACTCCTCCCATACTCGAGTTTTTTGCCTCAGCGACCACTGAAGCCACGTTCCGCTTGGCCCATCGATACTCATCAGCTGCCTCCGGAGTCCCACAGGCCTAAAAGGCCTGATAGGACTCCTTCTTCTGCTTGATGGCATCCCTCACAGCCGGTGTCCACCAGCGGGTTCAGGGATTGCCGCCGCAACAAGCACCGACCACCTTACGGCCACAGCACCAGTCAGCCGTCTCCACAATGGAGGTGCGGAACATGGCCTCCCCCGGGACATGGGTGAAGTTCTGCAGGAGGAGTTGAAGCTCCTTCTGACAGGGGATTCCACCAGACTTTCCCAGCAGACCCGCACTATACGCTTGGGTCTGCCAGGTCTGACCGGCTTCCTCCCCCACCAGAAGAGCCAACCCACCACCTGGTGTTGATCGGTTGACACCTCCGCCCCTCTCCTCAACCAATACATGTGGCCGCAAGTCCGATGACACGACCTCAAAGTCGATCATTGAACTGCGGCCTATGGTATCCTGGTGCCAAGTGCACATATGGAGACCCTTATGCTTGAACATGGTGTTCATTATGGACAATCCGTGACGAGCACAGAAGTCCAATAACGAAACACCACTTGGGTTCAGATCGGGGGGGCCGTTCCTCCCAATCACTGGTCTCACTGTCATTGCCCACGTGAGCATTGAAGTCCCCCAGCAGAACAAGAGAGTCCCCAGGAGGAGCGCTCTCCAACACCCCTTCCAAGGACTCCAAAAAGGGTGGGTATTCTGAACTGCCATTTGGCACATAAGCGTAAACAACAGTCAGGACCCATCCCCCCACCTGAAGATGAAGGGAGGCTACCCTCTCATCCACCGCGGTAAACCCCAATGTGCAGGCGCCCAGCCAGGGGGCAATAAGTATCCCCACCCCTGCTCGGCCCCTCTCCCCGTGAGCAACTCCAGAGTGGAAGAGGGTCAAACCCCCCTAGAGGAGACTGGTTCCGGAACCCAAGCTGTGTGACGAAGTGAGCCTAACTATATCTAGTCGGAACCTCACAACCTCGCGCTCAGGCTCCTTCCCCACCAGAAAAGTGACATTCCATGTCCCTAGAGCTAGCATCAAGGTCCTGCCTTCGGCCACTGCCCAACTCACACTGCACCTGACCCCTTTGGCTCCTCCTAAAGGTGGTGAGCCCATTGGAGGGGGGAGCCACGTGCCTCCTTCGAGCTGTACTCGACCAGGCCCCATGGGTGCAGGCCTGGCCACCAGGCGCTCGCCATCGAGCCCCACCCCCAGGCCTAGCTCCGGGGG
>JAODJU010000035.1:4736470-4753614 GCA_026776725.1 Gnathonemus echidnorhynchus
TCGCCGTCGCGGCACTCGCAGCGCCGGCCCAGGTAGCCCGGCTCGCACTGGCACACGCCGCACGTGTAGGTGCCCGCCGACGCGCAGCGGCTGCTGTTGGGCTGCGTCAGCTGCGTGCAGCCGCAGTCGCAGCTGTAGGACGCGGACACCTCGAGGCGGTCCTTGAAGCCGACGGGCCGGATGGTGAAGCTGTGCTGGGTACCGGGGGGGGGGCAGCTGCGGGCTTCCACACTCACGTTGAAGGAGACCTGGGGGGCATTAATATATCACTATGGGCATCCAGAAGAGGGTGCAATCATCTCGCTATTTAAAACAGCCCAAACACTAACCTAAACACATTCTGTTCTACCTGGTTTTACATGACTGCATTGTTACCGCATGGATTAATGGAGACTTATGTTCAGGTAGATGACAATGTACAGATATATGCAGCCTTCTGAGTACAAAGCAGATGACTGCAAGCTTTACAAAGGTAGTTCTGCTTGCAGATGCTCACATTTAAGAAGTTGGTGCTGTGATACATGGGGGGGGGGGACAGTGTGCTACCCACCCAAAATCATGAGCAGAAAAATGTGTGGTGTGAACGTGTGCCCTGTAATGGCTACCTGTTTAACAGAGGAATGCATTTAGAGTCTCAAAACCCATCTACTAGGCAAGATCAGAGCCCTTTTAAATGGCTGATCTTCAGAAGAAGCAGAGAGAGGTGTTGTGCTACCAGGCACACAGAGACGAGCTCCACGCTAACCTTCAGGCACAAAGCAAAATGGCCTTCCCTCCCTTATTGAACAGCTGTCACATGATCACCCAACAGGCACGCGGTCACATGATCACCCATGCGGCACACCGCATACTGTGCCGCAATCTGTCACTTGGCTTTGACTAGACACTTGCAGTCTTGTGAGCTGTAAACAAGAAGGCCACTGCTGTCATTCACCCTGTCGTTCCCCAGTACTGCACACAGGCCTCTTCATGCTGCCTGGCCGAGGAGAGCAGATCATGGAAGCAAAGGCCTTGCTACTCCTATTTTCACAGCCCGCGGCCTTGGATCGAGGAGGAGGCGCCCAGCACCATGCACAGAAACACTAAGACTCTGACTCACAGCTTCTTCCAGTAAAACAATAAAAGCTGCTTTCAGGTTAGACATTCAAATATTTCATTAGAAGTCGATATGTACAGTATGTACATATAAATCTATCATTCATACATAATGGAATAGGAACATAAAAATCTCTTGCACAAAATGTTACTTTTCTACCACCTTCAGATAAAGTGGCTCTCCTATTCTTGCTCCAGACAGAGTATTACCACTCTGGACAGCACTCGCCATCCAAAACAGCGCCCAAATCCACAAGCATGACATCATGGGCGCCCAGTGTCCCTGCCCACCCCACACCACGCAATGACAACTCACTTAACTCACTATTCAAATCCGGAATGGAGAATAGGACTGAAAACGCTGGGTTGTAACACATATTAGTATTCCACAGAAATGTAAAGCCAAATTACGCTCGTACAACAAAAGGAGCAGCTCACAGGCAACTCCTACAAGAGGCTAAGCCTCCAATTCACAGGCCCGGAAGCTGAGCCTCACCTATTCACAACGGGCATGACGGTGTTGTGTGGCGCCCCAACATGGCAGCGTTTCAGCAGCCACGCAGAAGAGAGAAGGCCAGTGTCCTGATGGACAAAGCAGGGAAAAGCAGCTGGCAGAAAGGAGCTCAGAACACAGGAAAGGTCACGCAAGTTTAGCGCGAGGTTCAGCCAGGGCGATGCAGAGATAAGCGAGTTCAGCATGCAACCGAAGAGCCAACATGCATCTGGCAGCCAAGCCTCAGCGCTCTTCACAAACGGCTGCTTGTGCTCAGGTACATTAGGATTCAGAGAGTAGAGCCCCCCCCACCAATCACCATGCTCGCCAAGTCCCAGAAAGCAGCACTGAGGGTCTACTTAGAAAGGGGAGGCTGGAACACCATGGGAACCACACAGCAAGTCCTAAAAACCCCACAAAACGACCCCCCCGTCCAGACAGCCAGCTAATGAAGGACTGGAACGGCCCTGACATACATCTGCAAAGCGTCTCATATAGAGCAGCCCCACAACCCTCCATCATGATTCCTCTATGAATACCAACAATGTCCAACCCCCCTTCCAAGACGCTGTGTAAAATGTAAATAAAAAAAAAACAGAATAAAATGATTTGCAAATCATATCCATATCCAACGGAAAGTAGAACAAAGACAACATATCAAATGTTGAGAACTGAGAAATGTTACTGTTTTATGACAAATACATGGTCAATTTGAATCTGATGCCATCAACATGTTTCAAAAACCCAGGAGGGGGCAACAAACAAGAGTAGGAAAGTTGTGCAACACTAAAAAAAAAAAAAAAAAACCACAAACACTGAAACTGAAGTCACATGATATGAACAATAATTTCTCCATTTCCCCAGGCAGCATCTGCTGCCAGAATCTCCATGAGTGCCACGTGCATTTATTTAGAGGCCAAACAGTTTGTTTGTATCAAACCAGTGACCTGCTGAAGACCACAGCTTCTCCCCAGGAGAGGCGTCTGCTTTCTCAGACGTCCCAAAAATCCTCGATTCACTCAGCACACAGCTCTGCTTTCCACTGATTTTTAACCAAAGTGAAGAAATACTTCCTGCTTAGAGGAACAACAACCCTGGCTGATATGACAGGTTCTAAGTACTTCACCCATACAGTGGTGGACTTGTTACAAGCCATACAGGGGACACCTCCTAATGCTTTCTCTTGCAAGAAGAAAAATAATAAATGTATAGATGCAGTGATTTCAAAACTGAACATGATGCCATAGATGATATGTCTCTGGCCCAGATCTGTCACCAGAACTTCCACATGTGTGTAGTTGTTAGGGCGGCCCTGCTCACCGTCTCTCCGATCTTAAGGTCGACACATCTCTGCAGGCCAGTGCGGGGCTGCCCATCTTGGCACTTGGCTGTAAATGCCAGGCTGATGTCCTCAGGATGGTCCCACACGGTCAGCTCCACTTTGGACCGGATGTTCTGTGGAAGGGGACAGAGCAGCATGACAATGAGCTGCGGGTTCATGTGACAGAGGTCACTTCGACGCGAGACACTTACGTTGTACGCACTGACGATTAGCTGAATGATGTTCTTGGAGTCCTGGTCGAGAATCTCCACAGTCGTTCCAGGTATTAGCTTAGTAAAGTTCTTGAAAAAAAGATATAAACACACTTCAGCATGAAACAACTGCCTTGCAAGAAATATATGAGAAACCAGCTTGGGCACTTGGAGCTTAATACCTTGTAAATCATATAGAGATTTTTGGTGACAGCAAAGATTAGATAGATGTTGTTCTCCGCCAGCTTTTCCCCCAGAAGAGCCAGAGAAGGATAATCCTGCAGGTGACAACAATGACAGATCAGCAGAAAATCAAAGCTGGTCCAACTCTGCACAGTCCCACCATCTAACATGGCAAACAATGAAAATGACTTTTACTTGAAGAACAGGAAAGGAACATCCCTCATGACACTGAACTGAAAGCTGCTCAGCTTTTCACAGTTTGGAGATGGTTGTGGGGGGCAGCAGGAAAAGGATACGACCAGGACCAAGAAGGGACTTAAGGCAAAACACGGGGCTTAACCTGAATTCCTCCAGTAGAACATGATTGAATGAACGCATCAGATAAGCAACCAAATACAAATGTTTATCCATACACGTTTGGCCATCATTGATGATGGATGACGACAAAGACAATCCTAATGGTCTTTAGACAATCATACATAAAAGGTTCATTTTATATCATACAATTCTGCATTTTCTGGTAGTAGCCAGAGAAAAAGGGTGCAGCACACATGACGTCAGTTCAGCCAGAGGAGGACATGCGCTACATTTTAAGTCCGAGCTGAAAGCATAAATCCACCCACGCTGTTACTCTGCAAACTGGTGCTTCGCTACCATCAGCTAATTATCATTCAGGACTGCAGTGCCAAGTCAAGCTCTTTTTTGTATCAACCCCAAAAGTATTATGTGACAGAATGTTTAAGGTTTGCCAAGTCGAAACAAGCCGCAAGACGCCGGGATGGGTGCTTTTCCATTTCAGATGTCTTCTCCAAAACAAGGAACAGCAAAGCAATCACAGCAGCCAGTTCAACATGGTGGCAAGAAAGTGTGACTACAGAAAAAAATTATACTGCCTATTTGGGATTATACTATGGAGACAAAAGCATCTGTTAGGGTGACAGTCCAACGTGCAAAGCTGGATAACATCCATAAACAACGTAAAGTAAAATCTAAAACTACTTTTGGAGTAGCAATATGCACTCATAAAGATGTTTACTGCTTTTACTGTGTGGTTTTTCTTGTTTTGACTGTTTCCAAGTTCATCTCAAGGATACAAAGCAGCACGCAAATAATGCGAATCCTCAGACACTCCAAAAACAAGCCACAAGCGTGTGATGGTTTAAAAGTCAGATGTTTGTCACCTGATCCAGAAACGTCTTCCAGATTCTAGGGGTGCCCAAGTAGAGTACTAAGGCGGTGTGATGCCCTCTAATTGAGGAGACTCACATATTTCTACCACCATTTATTTATTTTCGGGAACAGTCTCGACTTGCTCCTAAGTTTTACTCTGTGCCATAGCACATGCAGAATGTCTTACCATCTTGGTGGAGGCGCTGTACTCGTTGGCCTCGTTCAGGTGACACTGGCCGTCATGGGGCTGCACCAGGCCGCCCAGTTTCCCGTCCAGTGCCAGGTGAGGGATGTCATCTGTGGTAAAGACCAGCAGGTGGTAGGCCTCCTTCCGCCAGCCGATCCTTTCCTGTAAGAGATGGGACTACAGGTTGAGTCTCAAACGTCTCTGTATCCAAGACCACAGGGAGATAATTCATGACCTTGTGTTTTTGTGGGACACTCACAATACATCAATCCACCAACCATTTTTCCAGGTCAAGGTCATAGCTGGCAGCTGCCCTCTGAGCCCCTATTGATAGTGACTAGCTCACACAAATCGATGTGTGTATAGATCCTACTGAATAGCTTCAAAGAAATCATTTATCAGTGAATGGCACACTGATGCTCAATCATGGGCAAAAACAATACAGGCTCTATTCCTCTTGTGTCAGTCTCATATTTGCACAGAAATATTATGAGGAAAATGTGTTCTTCTACCAACATTGCTATTGTCAGTGGAACTCAGGAAATGACATTCAGAAGCTATGAAGAATGAGGATCGACCTTGCAGACCGAGGCCTGCAGGATTGCGTCAAAGCCACCCTCGGGCGCATCACGATTGCGGGACACCATCTGCTTCTGCACTTCCTCATTAAATCTGTCCACCTTGTCCGTCAACGAGAGAAGGTGCCGGAAACCAAAGGAAGGGACACAGTTGGGGAATCGCTTATAGCTGGACAAAGAAAAAGAAGAGAGAATCAACTCCGTACCCGAGTTATTATGCGTAGGAAACACGGTAACAATACGTCAGGGCAGACGCCAAACAGGTGCCAACCTTACATACATCGAAATGCAAGGACAAGGTGAAAAATGTATATTCCAGATATGCGACTGTGGGCATAAGCAGTAGCCATAGAAGGTTACACAGAATCACTGACGTGCCAGTAAAGACAAAGGCTTTTTGTTAATGAGTCCGTTTCCACAGCTGCATGGTACTAACCCATCGCAGGGGTTGCCCTGATACTTCGGCGCCGTGTAAGAGAAGGGCGAGATGTTCTTGTCCACAAATGAACCAAAGCCGAGGCGGAAGTTGCTGGTGATCTTCTTCATCTCTTCGGCCAGCTTTGTTCCCAGGTTGCGGATAGTATCCAGGTCATCCTTCATGGACAGCGAGAGGTCCATCAGGTAATAGAGATCCACAGGGTAATCTTCCACCTGCCGCACCTGAACCTCGAATGATGCCTGCTGACCTGTTCGTCAAGAAGGACAGGATAGTTTCTGCTGAAATCATTTTCTCATTTCAAACCCAACACAGATAATACAATAGTGCTGCAAAGTCATTTTTATAACATGCTATTTCACCAGCCATCGTTATGGGCAACAGTCAGATTCTTCTTGCGATACAAATTAGTTATCTGATCGACAGACTGCTTACCAGGCCTGAGGTTCAGAGAGATCTTCTGAGGCATTATCTGAATGACATCGTACGCTGCGGATCCAGAGCTTTTAGGGCTCAGAGGCTTGTTACTCAGTATGGATGTACTGCTGCTGGGATTCTCAATGTAATGGGCTCCACAACCCCTCCTCTCCAGATTTTGTCTCAGGTCACACCTTGATGTGATGGTCTTCACCTTCCCAAATTCCTAGGTTGAGAAACACCATCTACTAAAAAAGTGGGCTACAGCTGGACCCATGCATGAGCGGGGGAGTCCATTTTCATAAGGTCCACATGCTATTTCAGGCCAAGAAATCTGTTAACCAACACGCACAAAACACTTTCACTGCCACACTTATGTTAACCAGCGGCAGATTCGCGGGAAGTGTACCCACCTCCTGAGTGCACCAGGCGCAGCTGGGGTGGATGAGAAGACACTCTTCACAGGAAGTGGCCCTTCCGCCCATACAAACATTAAGTCCTAATAATAAACACTAATGTTATCTACGTCATACCACTCCTCATTGTTTTCATTCCTTTAAATATATCGTTGCGGCTATATCTACTACCGCAGACAGAATACTGCATTTATACCGATACAGATAGTAAACAGTCGCCACGTTTGCAAGGTTTGATACAAGTAGCCTAAACAGGGTTGCCAGCCGTCCTGAATTGTGCGGGGCATCCCGAAATATGGGTGATTTTGATTCGTCCCTTTATTTAAGTCCTCACGAATCAAAATCATCCATATTTCGGGATGCCCCGCACAATTCGGGACGGTTGGCAACCCTATTTAGGCTACTTGTATCAAACCTTGCAAACGTGGCGGACCCTAAGCCTAAAGGTCATTTTTGTCCTATGAACTCAAAATAGAGCCAAGAGTACTTCCCATTTAATTCCCGACACCGATTAAAGGATGATGTTTATGCTCTAAAACAGGATAAACACATCAGCAAATCCGTGATTGTGCCGGTAGGGTAACTAAACGATCGGCACACTTAGGACACACAATAAATATTTCAGCTGGATATAATGGCTGTAACTATTCTTACCTTTGACGTTGCAAATAAACACTTGTAAGAGCAGGCAGTATAGCGCCTTGCACTGTGCAAAGCGAACTATTTCCCACATGATTTCTGTTAAAAACACCTTTTGTCGTGAAGTCTGCCAAAGTTTAGGGAGATCAGAAGAGCCGGGCTCGGAGCGATTTGGCAGCCAAACATTTAAAGGCACTTCGCAAACAAACACGGAAAAACAACCGAACAACGCACGGCCAGTGTGGCTAAAGCATACTTTGACGATCGTGAAATAATCCAATGCAGCTAAAGCATACTCGTGAAGTATCCTAAGACATATTCTGTTTTATATTCCGTTTTGCTCCCCCGCAGCAGCGCTCTTTCTGTATGCAATGAATCCCATGTTGCTTTATTTATGACTTTACACGCTTTGCTAGCCGTTTGTCGTCGCTTATCCTCGACCCGGAGTTGCTCCCTCCGCCATCCCAAGCAAACTTTCAGCGCCCTGCCGCTCCTCTCTCCCCGCCCATCGGCCCAGACGGGGCGCCGTTTAACTCTTACCGTCACCGCCTTCCTAAGGGCCGTGAAAGAGCGTCACAGATTTATCACTGTTACCTGTTCCTGTAATGGGCGCTTGATGATATTGAGAAAAGAACGGTATGAGAAAAGTACAAGATTTTCATGAAATAATCTCGGGACGTTTTTGAACCAGGGAAATGGAGTGGATCGATGGAAGCCACGTGTTTGATACAAAAATTAAAAAAACAAAAGCTAGATTACAAGACTTAAGCTGCTGGAAACAAATTGGTATTTTAATACTGTATCCTAAATAAAAAAAGATTAATAGTGATATATTGCAGATTGTACTTAAGGGTGCATTTCCTTCTGGATAAATAAAGTCTGTCTGTCTGTCTATCTATCTATCTATCTATCTATCTATCTATCTATCTATCTATCTATCTGTGTAGATCTAGATGTATAACAGTCCTATAGGCGACGCAGGCAGCTACCTAGGGCTCCAGCTTCTGCGAGAGCACGGAGTTACCTGCCTATTTCAGTTTGCCTTGGACGGGGGTGCTATATCGTCTAAGACCGGTATTGTTTATTAATAATGCTGACATTGCTTTGAAATGAAGTTAGATGGGCAGTAAGCGAGAGAATAGCGAGGATAGTGACCCGTAAATTCCCCCAGCAGCAGACACCCTCCGCAAGACTTAAAGCCCATGATAGGAAGGTTTTCCTGCATCTCCAGTTCCAGAGCCTTATTGTTGCCACAGTCACTTTCACTTCTTTTTTTAGGTTTACATAACTGTAAATAATAAATCACTGTATTGGGTAGGCCAAGACAAAAGCTACATTACCTTTTTGTAGTAGACAACCAAATAATAAATTCCATACCCATGAATGATGAATCTCAAAAAGTTTTTCAAGTCAATCAAGTTAAAATGCTTCTTTTCCACTGACCTAATCAGACTGATTCCGGAAGATCTTCAGATGTAGGCCATGCTTTTCAAACAGCATCAGTACAATACCATATGACAGGGACAAAATCATTTGTACATGCAGAAAAAAAACGTTCTTAGTGGTTTATTTAAGTAATGCCAAATGTAACAAAAGTTTTGGGGATTTTAAGAACAATGTCAAATAAAGAACCACTGATGTGAACACTGAGCACCCCAAATTCCAGGGAGGAAAAAGTCAAAATTTCCATTTACTAAAATAAAGAAAATAAGAAAAATATGCATAAGTGGTTAACAGACTGTTCAAAGTAAATGACCATTTTCTTTAAACGCAACATTTACAGCATTTGAGATGGTTCATTCCATTCAGGATCTTCATTTCTACACAAAAAAAAAGATTAAGCAAGTTGAAAACAGAAATGACTCCTGTGCTCCCTTATGATGGTATACAGTTAACATGTCAGATTATCAATAATGTTTGACTGAGCCTCTGTGCAAGTCAGGTCAGTAGGAACTAAAAGTATTAGTTACTGCCAGATATACATTTGACTTCTCTACCTTTGCAGATGCAATCACACTTGCAAACTGACCTCTTATGACGGTGCAGCTTTCAGCAGGCTGGACGTCATCTCCACGATGGTCTCCTGCGGCAGGTCGCCGAGGAAGCCTCTGCGTCCTGCCAGCAGCTTCAGGAGAGCATCCATGATACTCCTCTGGGCCACTCCCGGGTGTCGCAGTGACAGCTGCGCCATGAGGGCGCCGAGGCCGTCCGCGATGGTGCGTCTGGGCACAAAGACGCCGGATGACGTGGGTGATTCCAGGACATTCACAAGCTTCTCCAGGGGCTGTGGAAGACCCTGAAGCACAGCAGGCTTGTCAAGGCAACTAGCAATTCCTGAAGACACTCCATAGACCAAGGACTCTCAACGTGGTCAAAATGAATGGCACTTGTGTATATATACACACACACACTGTACTCACCTTAGCCATAACAGCGGGTGTGTCACATACAGATCTGCAGGACTTTGAACTGCATGCTTGTTTCTGCAGGCCTAGCCCTGTATCATCGGGGATCTGCTTGCCCTTGATGGGTTGCCCCTTAACCACATGACTATTCAGGTCTTCAACTGCTCTTTCAGGAGCACTGGGAGCCAGGACTGATACAGTGGCCGTCCTTACAGAAGGTACATGCACAAATTTCGTTAAGCAATTACCAAGAATAGAACAGACACTGTTCACTTTAAATCTGTGGTCTTCTTTGTAGGGCTCTAGATTGCAACCAAAATGGTCACATAGGCAACCTTTTTTTAAAAGTGTGGGATTTAAAATTAAACTTGGTCGCATCTGTGTCAGTGTATGAAAATCGTTAGGTGGTTTTGTAACTGCACAGGCACTGTGTTAACGAACTGTGATTGAAAGTTGGTTGTTTCCCATCTTACTTGCAGCCGGGAGCACATACAAATACATGCACTGATGATAAAATGCGGAAGTTGTGGTGTTAATATGTCGCAAAAAGGATGCAGCCTACAGCTGATTATTTTAAAAAACAGAATGAAAAGAAAGAGGCGGCGGCTGGTGGGGAGGGGGAGTCAAATAGAGGTCCTGAGACACACGTAGCCATGAGAGGTTATTAAAGCTAATGTTCAGATAGTAACGTCTTCACATTCATGCTTTTGACATTCGAGGTTTCAGTCATTCGCGAGTTGGCTGTAAACAATTAAACAGGAATATTTTGGGAGCTTGCCGAAAGATTGCAAAAACTCACAGACATAAGCCAAAAAGAATACTGAAAATGATTTGGGTCGCATAAAATCATGCAATACATCGATATTACTAATAAGTAATATTTGTTTGTGTAAGTGCATACCAAAAATCTCGGCTTGGGTATAGCGTGCATCTGTTTCGGTAACCTGCCTCACTCACGTAGCTGTCCAACTGACCATAGAATGGCACGTTTCTCTCAGTAACTTTTAAACTTTTCATTGCTGTTAATTTTACATTTTTAACAAAAAGAGTCCAAAACAAAGTGCTCCCAGTAGTAGTTTGTACACACGGGGGCATAATTCAGATGGTTTGTATATTACATGCAAATGTCATGATGGTGCCCTGTGATGGGCTGGCCCCCTGTCCAGGGTTGTTCCCTGCCTCGTGCCCGTTGCTTCCGGGATAGGCTCCGGACCGCCCGCGACCCAGTAGGATAAGCGGCTTGGAAAATGGATGGACGGATGTCATGATGGAGAACGACAAAATAATTTGATAAGCAGAGTGTACAGTACTGTTTAGAAACTGGTAATGAATTGACTCATGTTCTCATTCAGGCTAGCAGACTGTTATAGTAGCGGTCAAGGGTGCCTATAATTATAATAAGAGTATTATTGACAAATTGTCACATTTGCAGGGATCTGTGTTCCCTAACCCTCACTAACTGAAGGGGGAATATCAAGTCTTGAGTCACTGTCAGTCTTTCATCAATACAGAAACCAGGATATGCAAATTAGGACAACTATTCATGAGCATGCAAGGTCACTGATTGATGACCGAATCAACTGCCGGTGTAACCAACTGAGAAAGCTGGTAGCACCAGTGCTACCTCAGGAAAAGAGTCTGGAGCCCTGCTTTGGGTTCTGAAATTCACAGAAATGTGAGTTTCATCTGCAGATCATGGTTGTATGAGCTTCCTATGCCCCTGAAAGCTGAGCATACGGTCTAAAAATAATTCTGAACTGTGGTAACGCAACACCTCAGAATCTGTGTGAGCCACTGCTGCAGTTTAGTTATCATCTAGTGCTTCCCTAAAGGCCACAGTTCTCACACTCTGTACAACAGATATAAACTCATTCTGCACAACTGGTTTGTTTTGTTAAATAGTGTAAAGTGACCATGAGATCTGGAAAGGCGCTATATAAATGAAACATTATTATTATTAAACTGTACCTGACATTCTTGAAGAAAATTGCTGTTTTAACACCGGATGGCTGATATTTTCCAAACTGGTCAACATTATTCTAGAAAAAATTAAATTCACATGGTAATGCTGCCACCTGCAGGTTACATGTTGTAAAATCTTCTGCATTTCAGTATTTTATTAGAAATGTATTGGTTCCACATCACCTCAGTTAAGTCATTAGGGAGGTCTTTGACACCCAGGAAGTACTGATCCATTTTCTCCTCATGGAAAAATCCTAGAAGTGAATAAGGGACCAAATTATATGTCTGTTGACATGCATAGTGCGTCAGCTGAGGGCTGCGTGATGTTCAGCTCATGTTACCTTCCCCCTGGATCTCACTACCCTCAGCTGCTGTGCTGTGGCTCTTCTCTCCCTCCTGTCTGGATTGATTTGTGCTAGATTCTTTACACAAGAGACCAAATTATAGGACTATCATACAGAAATACCTCATAAGGTCTATCAGAATAGAATATATAATCTAAAGAATGACTGCAGCATCCACCCACATCATTTTGGAAACCTTGTTACCTGGTTCTGGTGCACCTGTGGTCCTAATCGGCAAAGCGCCATTCTTCCTAAATAGGCTACTATCTTGATGGGTGAATGCCTCTGTTTTTTCATTTAGTCCTTCCTGCCAGAAAGAGAGCGAGAGCACAGAAGACACTCACATTGGACTGCACTGTCTCTAAGCGAGGATGCCTTACCTTCAGGGAGGTGCTGATCCTGCACTCAAGTCCCTGTCCTCCTCCCCCAGAGCTTTCAGTCAACATGGACTCTTCACAGAAGCTGCTAAGAACAAAGCACTTGGTCAGGAATAGGAGGTTGGGATTTGCTAGTATAGCCATTCTTCCGTAATAAGCAACGCTGAACAAAAATCCCTACCATGATTCGTTTTCAGGAACAGACTTGATTTCCTAGGACAAAATACAAGCAGGTATAAGCATCACATATTCAACAACTCACACTTGCTCCAGAACGTGGATAATAATCTCATTGTTAAAATGAGATCCATCACTATTCTCCAGCAGATCCTGTTTAGTTTCTTATTTTCTCTTAAGCTGTTGTTGCCCCTGTCTGTTCCTCATTTATGCCAACATTTAACAGATGTGCACCGAGTCCGTGATGGTCAGATAGACACAGCTGGTTTCTACTGACAAGAGTCTGGAGCTACAGCTCACCTCCGCTGGGATATAGCAGCCCTCAGAGGCGAACTTCTGGCAGTCCACGGACAAAGGGCGGAGTTGGTCCAGGGCCACCCCAGACAGGATGTTCTTCCTCATTTCTTGGTAGTTGTCCTCTAGGATCTGAAGAACTTCAATCATGCTCTCCGGCATAACATTTTTTCTAAAAAGGTGATGAAATTTACACTGATACGGAGATCCAGAAAGACAAAGCGAAGAAAAAGACATCAACACATTCCTATTAAACTTGCAAGCCAAACCTCACCCCAGAAGAAAGCGGCTGCCTTCCAGTGAAGTGCAATAGCGCCCCCAGCAGTACTGCTGACACATCGCATGCTGCAGGGCCAAGAGGCTCAGTTCGGCCTCTACTGCCCTCTGGTGGCTACTACGCTCCTTCCCTTCGAAGCTGACAGAAGAGAACACGTATGCATCAAGCCACTGAATGTGGATTCACACAGAAAGAGCCAATCAAAAGTGACTAACATTTCCAAGAAAAGACTTAAAAATGTCTAGAACATTATTTCCCAATTCAGTTCTCGGACAGTTCACGACAGCTGGGAGGGAGCAAAAATGTGGACTGGCTGTGGGTCCCTGAGGACCGGACTGGGAAACTGGACTAGAATATTGTGTGAGAAAGCACCTTACCTTTTCAATTCATCTTTCAGTGTCCCCACTTCTGCTTCAACAAGCTTTAATCTGATGAATTCCTAATTACACAAAATTAGGAGACAACAAAAGAACAAGGAACCAACAAATTAGCAATTGAATAGATGATACACTGTATAAGGCAGGTGCTACAGGCCTTAAGCGTCTATTCCATTGAATAGAAACTGTCTCACCATTCTGAAGATCTGGCTACAGCTAGAAGTGTAATAAACAAACTAGTGATGCTCTGGATACTGAATTAAAACGAGTAACCTGTTTGAAATAGTCCAGG
Organism: Gnathonemus echidnorhynchus; assembly: GCA_026776725.1. Lineage (NCBI taxonomy): Eukaryota > Metazoa > Chordata > Actinopteri > Osteoglossiformes > Mormyridae > Gnathonemus > Gnathonemus echidnorhynchus. Next base: position 4,750,123 of record JAODJU010000035.1, read on the forward strand.
TCAGCCATATAAACATCAGTGATGGTGGATTTCTCATCTGTAGACACTGCCAGCGTCTGGACATCCTGGTCCATTGTGGAGAGGTCTGTGCTGACAACGGCATCGCACTGTACAATCTGGCGTTCCAGGCTGCAGATTTTCTTCACTCTCGTACTCTGCCTCTCACTTGATGACATGACATTGCCCTTGAGGTCACCATTAATTTCTTCTGACTGGTTCATTGCCACCTTGCCATCCACAGCCAGGAATCTCTGGGATGTTACAGGCCCGCTGCTCCTTGCCTTGTCCTGGACAGTCCATGGAAAACAACCTTCACATGCAGACTGACTGGTTCCTTCTGTAAATTTTTGACCGAAACCGGCCTCTTCCACCGCACCAAAATCAGGGTCTTGCAGATGCATCAGGTCTTCCATGCCCTCAGCATGACCTTTCTGCTCCGGGATCCACTGGAACACCTCCGCAGCACCATGAGCAAAAGACTGCTCTTTAATAACACTGTGATACTGCTTTTTTGGGTCATTTCCACTTCGGACGGTTCCTCGATGCTCAATATCCATCCACTTAGTAGAACTGTAATTACACTACAAATCACCAGAAAGACAATTATCAGAACAGATGCAGTAAACCAACCAGAACCGATTGGCTTAAGATTGTTAACTAAATATCACTACACCGCATGAATCTGCAGCAAAAGTCATCGCTATTGAAATCTCCTCTACTGATATTTCCCCTTTGATTCCAGCACATGGGAGACGCTTACCTGATCAAATGGCTCCAGAGTCTGAGACCTAGGAACCTTTTGTCACACTGAATGAGTTTTTATAATATGACAGCTCTTACAAGCGTACTGACAGCTATCCCGCAGAGCTACAAGGCAGTCTGCGGACAAGGGAGTACTGACCTGCTGACTGATGGGCTTTCCTGCTCCATTCATCACACTCTCATCCGAGCCGCAGAGGTTTAGCTCCTTTTCAAAGGCGTTGGGAAGCAGGATCAGCTTCTTTTCTTCCACTGTTGGAAACGACATTTTTATATCAAGCTTGAGAGCAGCCATTGTTGAAATTCAGCATCACAGCACACAACGTATCGGGGACTGAACTTTGTTACTTCTGAAATGTTCACGGGCAGGAAGAAGCTTGATAATTATCGAGCGTAGCTGATACATTCACTTCAGTGTTTAAAAGTTCATTTATTGTGAACTAGGTGCCCATTTAAATATTAAGTTAGAGGAGTCATATTCGGAGATGCCATTTACAGATACAGACACACTCTGGCTTACAATGGTCCGTATTATGATGGGTATGATTTTTCAATTAATTACTTGAGAGATTCAGCACTTTATTATAAAACAGGCTTTGTGTTAATGATTTTGCCTGACTGTAGGCTAATGCAAGTGTTCTAAGCATGTTTAAGGTAGGCTAGGCTAGGCTGTTTGTTAGGTTAGTTTTACTGTATTAAAATGCATTTTCGCATTATGATAACCATCATAACCTGGGTAGCGTCTGTCCTCAAAAATTACACAGACTATAATCTGCAGCATTTCAAACAAAAGAGAAACCGTACTACTCAAACATTTTACAGATTGGCTCTCTTCTGAGCACCTTTTACAGATGGACATAATCACACTTTTTCCGATCAAACGTCTTTGCCGAGTTAATGATCTGAGAGGACGACACACACCTGACAGAAAAGCCTCCTGAGAACCAGCCCTGGCGTTGCAGGACTGACTGCACATCCTGGCAGCGGAGGAAGCACATGGTGTATAGCACCAGCAGCACTGAGAAGATCTGCAGTGAGAAGATCTAAAGGAGGGGGAGGAAAGAGGCGGTGAAATGACAGCAGCCACTGGCCACTGCATGTTATCAGAGACATACCATGTACAGCCAGTATTCTTTATTCGCAAAATATGACCACAAATGAGGTGAGGTAGCATGCACTGATTACAGTGTGTAAGCTGCATGCACTGATTACAGTGTGTAAGCTGCATGCACTGATTACAGTGTGTAAGCTGCATGCACTGATTACAGTGCGTTGCCGCACCCACCACATAACAAACCACCTCAGGGATGAGGGCGATACCTCAGCACCACACTAGTCCAAATGGGCCAGTGTGAGGTTTTTTTCCTGGTGGCTGAAGTGCCAATCCTGCCACCAACCCCAGGTTTTCCCTGTAAGCTGGAGGACCTCCTTATAGGGCTGGATGTAGATGTAACCCTAACATCATACCCAGGATGAAGCAATGGCAGGTTAAGGGCCCAACAGAGTAAAATCACTCCGGGTGTTCACGGGACTTGAACCAGCAACCTTCTGATTGCTGGCACAGATCCCTAGCCTCAGAGCCTCCACTTCCTTTTAACCACAAAGCTTTTTGGTATATTGGTTGAAAAAAAGAAAACATTCTGGAAACAGTACAAAATTAAACATCTTTGGGGAAAAATGGATGAATATGTACTCAGTCACGGCTGGAGATTCTTCTGCTCTGTGCACTCCTCTGATTTCCTCTGCAAGGCGCAGAAACAGGTTATTCTTACCATGTGTAATATGCATATTATGGCTATTGTGCAAAAATGCTATTGGGGCCAAAACTCACCTTTTACATAGACTACCTCTCCCGTTACACCAAGCGCTGGGTGTTTCTGAAGAAAAACACGCAGACCTCCTTTCTCTGCAGGAATAAATCACTGGTGAGTTGGACGACTTTGATAAACATGTTTAACTGGTAAAAAATGAGATTGTCTGTCTGTTCCAACAAACACAATATAAAGACAAACCCGACAAAGTAAATTAATAGGCAAAACACCAAGCAGAAGAAAACCTATGGCTGTTACCCTTTATGAGGTGTCGGTCTTCAACTGGAAGAGACAAGTACCAGTCCAGCAATTTCTGGTCAGTCATTTCCAGCATTACTGGACCTTTTATCAAGTCATAGAGAGACCTGAAAAAGATGTTGATGCATCATACAAAGCAGCACAACTTCTCACTCACCATAGAAGAAACTCTAAAACAACAGTTGCCAACCGGTCGATCACCATTGACAGGCTGTTCTGTAAAACATTCCCAGTCGATTGCTACGGTACCGTCACCTTCACAAAGAGCAAATTAACGCCTGGGGTGGACCTTTTCCATGATGGAAATATACCATCACGACTCAATATCCCACCAGATTATTTTCTTTACAGTATCTTTCGCTGTAAAAACGGCTGGATACCACTGCTCTATAATTACAGAATGGATCCTAACATAAAAAAGTGGTGTTGAGGTTCATGATACATATCAGGCAAAAAGGGTTGTGAAAGATGAACGGAGTTACCTGTGGATGAGAAACACTTTGGCTTCATTAGTAGATTGGGTTGCTTTGGAAAAAGCTGAAAAATAGCAGAGGTTTATTTTCTCCAAATATATATATACACAGAGTCGGACATTTCAGGTCCAGAAAGTAAAAATCCAAACCAGGATTTTGTTTCAACCAACCAGTTGAGCATAAAGAGTCAC